>CM053585.1:134831912-134882101 GCA_028646515.1 Pseudochirops corinnae
GCAATTATTTATAGCCCTTTGGGCATAGTTCCAGATTGCTCTCCAGAATGGTTGTATCAATTCACAACTCCACCAACAATGCATTAGTGTTCCAATTTTTCCGCATCCTCTCCAGCATTTGTCGTTTTCCTGTTTTGTCATTTTAGCCAATCTGACTGGTGAGATGTGGTACCTCAAAGTTGTTTTGATTTGCATTTCTGCCAAAGTTATTTTTCAACTTCTATTATGAAAGATAAGAAATAAGTAAAATACTATGACTCCTTATAAGTTGCAGTATGTAAAACTTTGGCTGAGTTGTGTACCAGGTCAAGTAGACAGGTTGAATGGTGACAAGTAGAGTCCAGTTAAGGAGACTATAAATGCCTTCTTGCACATTGAAGACAAGAAGAGAAGGACAACTATAGACCAAAACAATTTGGTTATTTGTCGATATAGGCAAAGCAAGTGTCTCTAGAAATGAAGAATTAACCCAAAGATTCCATTCAACCATGGTTTGCCATAAGTAGAATCTGATCTATTGTAGTTAAGTGGTCTTTATAGCACTGTGCATCTCCAGCATCCAGTTCAGTAATGTTCTTACATATAGTAGGTTCTCCAATGTAGTTTGGCGATTGATACATTTCATAGATAGATATATAGATAGATAGATGTGTGTGTATGCATATGTATATGTGCATGTGTATAATATATACACACATATATATGTATGTGTGTATATACATATTATACATATACAAATACATATTCATATTCCTTTGGTCTAAGAGAAAAAAAAACAACTTTTAACCAGTAAGAATATTAAGCAAAATAAATACACAAAATGGCCATGTGCAAAAAATCATGTTTCTACATCTTGTTTTATTTTGCTTCTGACTGCTCCTTCCCCGATATTACCCTTCTTCTTAATCTCCACTCATTTCCTTGTTGACTATATTTCTACTCCAATTTGTTTGTCTGTGTTCAATTCTCATTTGTCCATTTCAGATAAGAGTGATCTTCAACTGATGCCAACTTTCCACACTATGTTTGAATACTCTTTTTCTCATGTACCCCAATTAGGGGGAAAGGTAGTTCTAGTCTCCACTTTATCCTTTCCACATTAGAGTACTGCTTTTATTCTACTTTCTCCTTTCCCTCTTCAAACCCTAATAACAAGAAAAATTGACCTTCAGGAACTCTGTTTTTTTCTTATTTAACCCCCTTAGTATCCTTAGAAGATATTAAATTTCTGAGGGAATGCTTATTTCTTCTCTTTCTATTAGAATACTAATTCTAGATCAATATATGGCTCCTTCCCATTGCTCAAATGAATTTACCTTTTTAGGTTTCTCTGGAGTCTTCCACTCTGATCTTTTCATCAGAAATGCTTGAAAGTCCTCTATTCCATTAAAAATCCATTTGTTTTCCCCTATAAGATTACATTCAGCTTCCCAGGGTAAATTATTCTTGGTGGTAATTCTTATCTTTTGCCTTTTACAACACTGTTCCAATATTTCCTCTTACTTATAAAAAGAAGCTGCTGAGTCTTATGGGATCCTGAGTGTGGTTTCATGGTAATTGAACTGCTTCTTTCTGGATGATTACAGTATTTATTTATTAATTTACTTGTTTGTTTTAGGCACAGGAGGATCTGCATTTTGGCTATGGCCTTCTGAGGACTTTTTCTTTTTGGATTCTTTTCAGGTGGTGCTTAGTAGATTTTTTCCTTACCTTTATTTTGTTCTCTGATTCTAATAGAACTGGGCAGTTTTTTATTCATGATTTCTTGAATTATAGTGAGCAGTCTTTAAAAATAACTATGATTTTTAGGAAGTTTAAGGATTGTTAAATTGTTTCTCCTTAATATTTTTTCCAGAGGCATCTAGGCAGTTCTGTGGATAGAGTTCTGGGCCTGGAGTCAATAAGACTTGAATTCAAACCCAGCCTCAGACACTTACTATGTGAAACTGGACAAATCAATTAACCTCTATTTGTCTTAATCCTGTGGAGAAGGAAACTGCAAACCATTATAGTTTCTTTGCCAAGAAAACTCCATTAAGGGGTCACAAAGATTTGGACAGAAGTGATCAATTGAAGAACAACAACAATTTTTTTCCAGGTCAGTTGTTTTTGATAGCAGATATTTTACACTTTCTTCTATTTTTTCCAATCTTTTATTCTGTTCCAATGTTCCTTGTTGTCTCATAGAGCCTTTGGTTTCTTCCTTTCTTTCTTGTATTCTAGTTTTCAGGGAGTTCATTTCTTGGGTAAAGCTTACCACTTTCTCTTATGAGGCAGTTATTCCTCTTCTAATTGTTTCTCCTAAAGGTTTGCTTTCATTTATTTTAGTCTCTAACTTCATTTCTTCTATAATATAGTTCCTGTGAATAATCCTTTTGCCCCTTTTGAATCTGTTCTTGGAGTTATTATGAAGTATTATTCATTGCATTTTTGTGGGGAATGGAGTTATGAGTAGAAATGTCAAACTCAGGGCCCCAAACTGTAGAACCAGGTTAAAATGTAATTGGAAAATGTTTTTTAAAAATAAATAAAAATGCAGTATAACAGAGATAATGTTGACTTATGGTTTTCTAAATCAATATTCAACATGCAGCATTCTATTTGAGTTTTATATCACAATTGGGAGGATTCTCTAGATTTGCAGTAATTTTTGGTCCTAATTGACATTTTCTTTAATTTACTCATCTTTTCAGCTTTGTGACAGTGTATGAGATTCAAGTTTCACATCCTACTGTGCTTCTGGTAGAGTAAGCAATCCTTCGTGATCTTGCCCTAAGCAACTTACTTCTGGTGCTGATCTCCTGTGCTTAGGTTCCCCCTGGATTTTTGAGGTTCAGAGTACTGGATCTTCAAAGTCATCTTTGGAATCTTGAACTATGGTGTTAGAGACCCCAGATCTCCTAGTCCTGGACTGTCCCATTCTGAGGACCTTAGAACCACCATGCTGGTCAGCACTAAGTTGGTTGATGATAACTAACGGCTTGAGCTTTCTCAGGGGAGCCCTCTGCTACATGTGCCCTACCTCTGGTTCCTCTGGCTCTTATTTTGCAAAAGGAATGCCCCTTCTTATTGCTCATGAGATCCTGGCTGACTTTTTGTGTATGTCTAGGTTGGAAGACTTCAATTGGTGTAGTTTCTCATTTGATTTCTTGATCATTATTTCTGGTGTAAACATCAGGATTTTGGTAGGGTAAGTATATGGGAACTGGGCATCTGCCTCCCATTAAGGTAGCCATCTTGGCAGGAAGCATATGTATTAATTCTAATTCTTATATACTTCCCAATCAAATTATTTAGCCCATGCAATCTAAAAAACAAACAAGCAAAAAAAAAAAATCCTAGACTTATAAAAAGGTATGTAGACTGAAGTATGGATCAACTGATGAGAGAAATTATCTGATCCAGGATCCATTTCAGAGGTTCTCAACCTGTGGGTTATGTTCAATTTGTAACAATGAAAATACATCCTGCATATCAGATAGATTCGTAACAGTAGCAAAATTACAGTTATGAAGTAGCAATGAAAATGATTTTACGGTTGGGGGTCACCACAACATGAGGAACTGTATTAAAGGATCGCGGCATTAGGAAGGTTGAGAACTACTAAATTCTAACTGCTTACAGATTTTCTATTGCAATATGTTTTCTTTCATCATTAGCTTCATTTTCACTGTATTTATTGTCTGTATTCCTCAATGAGTTCCTCTCGACCAATTACACAGATGCTTGGAGGAGGGAGTGTTTCTTTCATTTCTTCCATATCTCCTTTAGTTCCTAACCCAGAATTAGACATATAATGAGTGTTCAATAAATATCTGCCTAATTAATTAATCCAATAATTTAATGGTCAAGTCTATAATGTGATATATAGTGAAGGATATTAAGGTCTTTTCCAAACTTTTGTTAATTCTTACTTGAATAAGTTTATTTATATCATTGAGATAAACATATTCAGTATGGTAGAAAGAGAGTTAAAAATGGAGGCACAGGACCTGAGTTCAAATCCTGACTCTGTTAGTCAAATCAAGGACTCAAGAAGGATTTATTAAGCTTCTACTATGTACCTAGCACTGTGTTAAGCACTGAAAGGCAAATATAGTCCCTGCTCTCAAGGAGCCCACGGGCAAATGGAGAAGACAACATGCCAACATTTATGTAATGATCTCAGAGGAAAGGTACTACCAGTAAGTGGGATCAGGAAAGACTTCTTATGGATAATGTTATTTTTAGCTGAGACTGGAAGAAATACAGAAGAGGCAGGAGGCAGAGATGAAGGAGACAGATCCAGGCATGGTGGACAGACAATGAAAATCCCCAGAACCAAGAGATGAAGTCTTGTATTGCAAGAATGATAAAGAGTCTAGGATTACTAGGATTATATATTTGATCTGTAGATATCTGAATGAAGGACAGAATGAAGTGGGGAAAGAATTGAGGAAGTGAGACCAACTATCAGGTTATTATAATAGTGTAAACAGGAGGTAATAAGATCCTGGGAGAGGAACAATGTCAGAAGAGAGAAGGGGGAGATATTGTGAAGGTAGAATGTATAGAACTTATAGCTGATTGGATATGGGAGGAGAATGATAGAGAGTGAGGGATTGAGGATGACACCTAGCTAGATTATAAGCCTGGTTGACCAGAGAGTGGGGTGCCCTTGACATGAATAGACAAGTTAAGAATAAGAGAGTTGGAGGGGAAAAGATAATGAGTTCAGTTTGGGAAATGTTGAGTATAACCTTGAACAAATCATTCATTTTTTCTGTGCCTTGGTTTCTTTATCTGTTCAATGAAAAAGTCAGCAAATATTACCTATAAGATGACCTCTAGCTCTATATCTAATTTCCTTAAATAAGGTTTAATGAAGCCATATCAAGTCCAAGAAATAAAGAATACTACAATTAAATTGATTACAGAAAACAATACCCCCCCAAAAAAAGATTTCCATTTCCTAGAGTAATACCTGGCAGTTCAAATCTCATAATCAAATTTCATAATCAATAGGTCTCATTGTCCCCTCCAAATACCCTGATTTACTATCCTTGCTAGAAGCCCCACAAAGGGGAGAAGTAGGTATTCTTAAACACGTGGATGGGTGGGTGGCACTGTCTTCCCTGATAATGAATGACTTCAAAATTACAGAAGTCTTTGGGAAAATATCATGCCTCTCTTGATGACCTCTACCTTCTCAGATTATATTATCTGTGGATATTCCACCCATCCACCTGCCAGTAGAATGTAAACTCGTTGAGGGCAGGAACATTGTCTCTTTGGCTTTATATTCCAACACTCTAACATAATGCCTTGTAGGTGCTTAATAATTTTTTCTTTTTTTATTTAATTTAACCAATTTTGATGTTTGGTAAAATTTTAGATCACATGGTGAATGAAAAGGTAAATTAGCATCTAAAAAAGGAAGCAATTCCAAAAGACTCATGATTGCAGGAGATATCCCCATCCAGAGAAGGAGAGGCAGAGTCTGGGTGCAGATTGAAACAAACTACTTGTTCTGTTTCTTTTTCTTGTCTTGTTTTGTTTCCTCTTTCCCACTTATCATTCCATCAGTTACAATCCCTCTTTACAACCTGACTAATGATCAATGGTAAGATATTTGTAGATCCTGTGTCCAAATGAATGTAGCCATGATGGGGGGGGAGGGAACAAAGAGGGGGAGAAAATCCGAAACTCAAGGGACTGTGGAACCGAATGTTGTAAACTAAAACTAAATAAACCAAAAAATAAAAAAAAAATTTAAAAATTAAAAGGAAGCAAGAATTGCAGAAAAATCATTATGGCTTCTTCTAAAAATGTCAGACTTGCCTCATTTCTTATTTTAACAGGGCTAATATCATTCCTTGATTTTGGTGAAGTAAATCCTTATGGAAAAGATAGACAGATGTAATTGTAAAATTAGGTGGATTTGTAACTGGTTGAATGACCCAAACAGTAATCATTACTCATCAGTGTCAGCTTGGAAGGATTTCTCTAGGTTTGGGCAAGGGATCTTCTGTGCTTGACCTTATGCTATTTAACATTTGTTCCCATGATGTCAAAAAAAAGTCACAGATGGCATGTTTATTAAATTTGCAATTAACCTAAAACCAAAAGGATGCTGGATGAGAGGATCAGAGTACAAAAAAAAATCTGACAGGTCAGAAATTGGGTCAGTTCTAACAAGGAAGGAAGGAAACAAGCATTCATTAAGCATCTACTAAGTACCTAGCACAATGCCTGGCACATAGTAGGCACTTTACAAATATTATCACATTTGATACATTAATTCTGAGAGGTAAGTTCTTTGAATTCAAGTCTTTTTGATTGCAGGCTAAAAGTTTTATTCACTGTATCACCTAGCTGATGGTATTTAATAATAATGAAAGTTTTAAATTGGGTTCTAAAAAAACCAACTTCATAAGTACATAATAGCAGACTTATCTAGATAGTAGTTTGTCTGAAATAGATTTGCTGGTTTTGCAAACTTCAGGCTCAAGGCTAATCCATAGTGGAATACACGTGGCATCCATGAATAAGGAGGAGAAAGTACAATTCTACTCTGTCCAAATTAGATGATGTCTAGAGTATTCTGTTTAGTTCTGGATGCCACAGTTTAACGAGAATATGGATAGCATGGAGAACATCCAGAGGAGAGCAGCCAGGATGATGAAGTACCTGTAGTTCATTCTATATGACAATTGGAATAATGAACCATGGGAGTTTAATCTGAAGGGGAGACTTTAGGAGAATTTGAAATCTTTCTTCAAGAAGGTGAAGGGCTGCTACATAAAAGAAGCATTCGGCTTAATGTGTCAAACTTAAGAAGACAGAACTAGGAGCAATAGGTAGGAATTATAAATAAGGGAATTTTTTATAAATATATAAATATTTATATAAATATAAGTATATATTTATATAAATAATAATATTATTATTAAATAAATAATTATTATTAAATAAATAAATATTTATGTGAATATAAATATATATATAAATATATATATATATATAAAAAATCAGCCAATAAACATTTACAAAAGTACCTACTGTATGTGAGGTACAGTGACCAGTACTGGGGATACAATGAAAAGCAAAAGACGGTCCCATCCTCAAGGACCTCACAGTCTACTGGAGGAAACAACATGCAAAACAACTAGGTGCCGTCGAGCAATATGAAGAATAAAAAGGAAATAATAAACAAAGAGGAGGATCATCTCAAATTGAGAAGGATTGAGAAATTTAGGTAAATTTAAGCTTGATGTAAGTCATGACAGGCTCTCCCTTTCCCTGACGACCTTCAAGAAGAAACTATACCACATTGTCCGGTACGCTGTAGAGGAGATTCTTATTCATGTAGGACTTACACTAGATCTGCATGGGAAGATATGACTGAAGAAGAGAGCCACAGTTCTTACAAATGGCCTCTTTGGCCTAACCCTGACTAGAGTTGAGATACAGTTGGCACTACTCTCCATGTGGAAGAGAGAATGGGACCAAACTGGACCTTAAATACAAGAGGTGAGGGAAAGACAATTGTCTGACTGTGAGTTTTATAAGACTATGTTGGGCCAACTCTTGACCAAAACAAAATCAATTTCCATTTTGGCACTTTGTACATGCTCATCTAGAAGCCCAACAAGCCATAATTTCCTAGGTGGAAATAATCTGTTCTGTTTAATTGATGTTCTTTCTTTAAAGATTAGAATCTGTACTTTTAAAAATAATTTATAATGGTTTAGAGTTGGTGGACTTTTAGTATCATATATTTATCCCTATGATTTTCATTGAAATGGGGCCATTTGGCAAAAACTCCAAAAATATTAAATTAGTTTCTGTTAGATAAATGATACAGAGTCTGTTGCCATTGTTCCAAATAACAAAGTTTTCAGGATCATAGGATTTAGATCTGGAAGAGGAACTTAAAGATCATCTAGACCTACCTTGCCTAATTGATTTTACAGATGAAGAAACTATTCAGTCTATGTAAAGAGGATTTTCTATTTAAAAAAAAAAAGTTTTCTCTTCCCCTCTGTTGAACACAATCTTCCTAGCTCTCCAGGATGTCATGCACAGTGTATAGTTAGGTGGTGTAGGGGCTAGTGGGTTGAATTTGACATCAAGAAGACCCAAGTTCAAATGCTGCCACAAATACCTACAAATTGTAGGGAAATCATTTAATCTCTCTTACCCTGAGTTCCCTCATTTGTAAAAAGGGAAATGATAATAGCACCTTCATCACAGAGTTGTTGTGATGTTGAAATATTAGAGTTGAAATATTGCAGGGCAATAGATTAGCTTATATTATAGCAATTATTACTTTATATAAATTATATACTTGTCTATATATTTACTATGTAAGTGTTTGTATATAATACATACATATGTGTATACATGTATGGGGTGTTCAGGGAGGATTAGCATTTCTGGGGCTTGCTGAGTCCTTTTCAGGTCTACTTATTCACCTTTGGCATCTACCTTTTATCAAACTCTGACCTGTGACTCTAAAAAGTTGTAGATTATGCCGCAGGCACACCATGGTAAACCAGGTTGAGGGTAACCAACAGGCCTCAAACCTATCAGTGAATTAGTGGATTTTTACCCCAGCCACGTGAAGACTTCCCCCAGCAGAATGGGTGGATAAGAACAATTTGTTCAAACAATGATAAAGGCAGATGAAGCAGGTGCTATGGACAGAACTCTTACAGTTTCGTCAGACATCCAAGATGCCGAGGCCATCCATTGCATCCTGGGCCATCTTGATTTCTGTCTTGTTACTGGACCTCTATGACTCTGGAAGAGAGAGTGAGGCTGATGACTTTGTGCAACTTTGCCTCATTTAAAAGCCAATTCACTCACAAGTAAAGACATGATGTCATTGATCCTCTTCAAAAACAGACAAACTATATACATATATAGGCATATATATGTATATATGTACATATATGCATTATACATGTATGTGTATTACATATTTATGCTATTTGGATTCATGAGGCAGTGGAATAATAGATAGAGTATTAGATTTAGAATTGGAAGCTCAGGGTTCAAATTTCACTTAGTGTATCTTAATTTGCTCCTTTATAAAATCAAGTAGTTGGACTCAGAGCCTCCAAGGTCCCTTCTACATTCAAATATATGATCTTATGACTCTTCAAGACACTTCCACTGAGTGGGGGAGGGGAGGGATGTTTCTCCCCTCTCACCAACCCCAGAAGTATTTTTAGGTATACTTATAGGACAGTAAGAACATGGGCTCCTGATGATAAGCCTAAAGCTATATGTCATTTTCCTGACTGCTCTTCCTGATTTGTCTTTCCTTTCCTGAGCACAAGGGGCTGAATAGTGATCCTGACACTGATTTTTCTAGGCTTTGTGACAACCTTATTAGTTTGAGACGTTGAGCATTCCTGGGTCTGAATGATGACTGGCAGAAGGAGGTATGCCTTGCTACTACAATGCTTCTTGGAGACAAAGGTGACCCCCAACAGGAGAGTGAGTCATTAGTTCCTAGTTTGGCAGCTGATATGGACCTTAAGTTTACTAGGGAAAGGAGTTGGATCAATATCAAGTTGATTCCATCATAGATTCACTAGATGGCTTTATGTCAAGTTTTGTTTGGGTGGATAAGAAACATGATATCAAATTAATAGTATAAGTTAAACATATAAACATGTATTATATTGAAGCAGTATGGTACAGTTGATAAAGAGCCAACCTGTGATTCAAAACCACCTGGGTTCAAGTGTTGCCATTGATACAAACTAGTTAGCCATGCGACCCCCCAGGCAGGTCAGTTGACATCTCAATGCTTCAAGCAACACTCTAAGAAATTTACAAGGCAGTTAGCTTGGTAGAAGGGGGTTTCCATAGGAGGTATTCCCTACACTAATGAAATCATTGATCTGGTCACACACACACACACACACACACAACTCATACATATCAAACAATTACAACAAATGGAGAGGAAAAGAGAAAATTTGAATTGAAGGGGAATTCATAATACTGTATTTCACTGCATAATCATTGCAGGCTCTATGCCAATTTTTTTTTGCAGAAAAGTGGGGTGCAAAAATTATATGAAGCTTTTTGAAAAAAAAATTGTGCCCATATAACTTGTTTTTTAGTTTCAACTAGTCTCGGACCAACTTTTTCCTCACTGAAAACTTTCTGCTGTTGTTTCCATGCTGTTCAGTGAACACAATCATTTTCAGCTTGGAGGTCACAGAATAGTTTTTTATATTTACCCATAATTTGAAAGAAATACTTTACACATTAATATATTGCTGGAAGACAAACTATACAGTTTTTAGCTAGCATGGTAAGATGTAAGTCTCACCATATCATGTGGCTTACATGACTTTTATTACATTCCTTTCAGGGCAGCTTCACCCACCCACCCATTCCCTTTCCACCTACAACTCTTCATTGGATTGAGTGACAATACTGTAATACTGCAACACTTTAAACAAACCACAGCTTTTGGAACCATACTGACAATGGACATGCACTGAGAATTCTAGGCTCATGGCTTGCAATGCCTGAGGGATAAATGCGTATCCACGTGCCATTGGTGAATACATTGCTGCTCCGTTTACCTTTTAAGCAGCGTGACAAGCAAAATCATACCATGCGATGATAAGACATGAAAAGTTAAAAACCAATTTTTGGACCAAAAAACCTGCAGGATGCTGCAATTGTGGTGAAATGAGGTATACATTTTTGTCCATTCTTCCTTTTAACACCTTTATTTCTTCAGAATGGATCCACAACCAAAGTCACGATACTAAAAATATGACATCAGATAACTTTAAGATATAGACAAGCATGAATTGGAATTGTAAAAGGGACATAAAAAGGATTAAAAATTAAGAAATTAATTATCAAAATCATATAAATAACAAAGACTACAGGAGATACATAAGAGGCCATTGGCAAAGGGTAGCACTAATGTTTAAAAAGCACGTAGAGCATTGGATAAGGCCTAGTGAAGGACTCTGAACAGCCAGCTGACATCCAGAGAATTAGCTGCTTGATAGAATGGGGGAAGATTCTAATAAAAGAGGAGAAAATATTGAAGGAGGAAATGGAGAACCACAACCAAAACGTCACACTTTGCCCCTAATGATGCTATAAGGGTGTTGTAGCCTTCATGGTTATTCAGGGAGGGACCCTCAGGACATATTCTCACAGAAGCTTAGTATAAGCTGGAGTTCCCAAAATCTCCACCCATCTCATCTCTGAAGACACCCACTGACAGCTAGGAAAATGCTAGCTACTTTTTGGTACTTGGGGAGAGGATGTTAAGATTGATAAAAGGTATGTCCTATCTCTACAAGGTCAGTGACAGAGAAATGATGCTATAAATGGGGAAGGAAAGGGGATGGGAAAGAAAAATAGGGAGAGAAAGGGAGGAGAGAAGAAGAAAGGTGAGGACAAGAGAAGAGGTAATTTGAACCCAAGACTACTGGTCTCCTTACTTTATCACAGCGGCAAAGTAAATAACCATGAACAACCTTCAAAAGGAAAAGTCTCCAAATAATTTCCACCAACTATTGGTTGAGTATACAAGAAAAACCCTAAAAGATAAGCCCTGAGTTAAGTCTTTAGTTGTTTTTATTAAATCCTCAATAAATATTTTAATGCTTTTTCATTTCTTTTTACCTGTCTACTGGTATTTCTCTAAATGGGATACTTGAGAGCAAGAGAAGGGATCTTCTCCTCCTCTGAAATCCTATATCTACACAACTTCTCTTGTCTCATTTCTGTTACTAGAGGCAGCCTTAAAAGCTAGGAAACATACTGAATTTTGTATTGTTTTTTTAAGTTCTATGCGGAATCAGAAATCAAATACAGTAATCCTATACAAAGCACTGTCTCCAAATCTGTTCCCCATTTACTCAGTTATACTTTTGTATAATTCTTTAGAAAGGGCAGTTAAGTGGCATTGTGGATAAAGAACTAGGTCTGGGATCAGGAAGACATCTTCCTGAGTTCAAATCTTGTCTTAGATACTTAACAGCTGTGTGACCCTGGGCAAGTCACTGAACCCGATTTACCTCCTCATCTGTAAAATGAACTGGAGAAGGAAATAACAAACCACTCTAGTACCTTCACCAAGAAAATCCCAAATGGGGTCACAAAGAGTCATATGTGACTGAACAACTGATAGCTCTTTAGTGGTAGCTCAAGTATGATGTTTGGAAATAGATATAACTCAAAATACCTTTAGGAATAAAACCTAAGAGCAGATGTAAGAAAAGACATAGATAATTTTTTTACAAGAGGGTTCTGACATATATTGATATTTAACCAATGTAAAATACTAATTCTATAATTCAGATAGCTCTTCCTTACATCAGAAAACCTTTGAAATATAGTGAAAAATTATATCCCAATTGATTTGTGGACATATTATCCTAAGAGGTCCATTCAAAATGATGAAAAGTACTTGAGTACTTAACAAAAAGTACTTAAGTTCTAATCCTATGTCAGAATCTTACTTTGTGACCCTGGTCAAGTCACCTAGGCTTTCTGAGACTTGATTTCTCACTTGTTAACAACTCACAAAGTTGAGTATCCAATGAGATGATTGTTCTTGGAATACTAGGCACACCATGAAGTCCCATATAAATGTTTGCTATTACACTAAAACCAAGACTACCTTTGCTATGTGGGGAGTCATATCTACAAAAGGTTATCTGTTGGAAGACAGTGATGGTTGACATACCTGAGACCATTTACAGAATAATTTGGGATAGAAAAAACTATCCTCTTGTGATGAAGGAAATTAAGTTCCCAAATTCCAACTAGAATGAGTTTTATTGAGGTGCTGGGGAGAAACATAGATCTTG
The DNA here is from genome assembly GCA_028646515.1 of Pseudochirops corinnae. Taxonomy (NCBI): domain Eukaryota; kingdom Metazoa; phylum Chordata; class Mammalia; order Diprotodontia; family Pseudocheiridae; genus Pseudochirops; species Pseudochirops corinnae. The sequence goes on from CM053585.1 coordinate 134,844,761, forward strand.
CCTAACAAATCCAGTTGTTTGGATTTAGAATAAAATGAATTGATGACTTCAGAAAGCTGAAAAACATAAACTATGAGGGAGATTGTAAGCTTAGGGGGTAGATTGTGTGAGTGTGTTTTAATGTGTGCAGTTTAATTTCTGGATGATAGGAAAAAGTTTTCAGAATTTATGAGTATTCATACAGTAGGTAAGGGGTCATTTAAATACAAAAAAAGTCCTCATTTATTCACAGGTCAATTCTAGCTCAAATGTTCCTGCTCCACTCAGGAATTATACCATAAATAGAACTTAGAAAGAAATGCTCATTCCCCACTGAGTTGAGAACCAAATCAATTTTCTAAAATCAGGGAGCCTTGGCACAAGGATTAATAGCCAACGGCTTCTCCTATTCAAGAAATTGCCTTTTAAATGAAACATGTCTAGGATCCTAACATTTTCGAGTGGCGAATAGCTACAAGCTGGGAAAATTGCAAACATTTTGTTCCTTTCTGCAGCATTAACGCATACATGTCATCTACAATGCAATATTTGGAACTTCTTACTGAGTGACTGCATGAAAGTTTCATTGTTTTGTAATGAGAAGTCATTTCAGTAAATGAAGGCTTTTTGTTGTTCTTATTTTATTTTGCGTGTGTGTAGGGTTTTTTTAAAAGACGAAGAAAGACTTTCAAAGTGGAGGAGAAAATCTCTATATAGTACTCAGTACTACATAGTAGTGGGTTTTGTTACTGTAATGGTAATGGAATTTGAAGATGCCCCTTTATTGGCTTGGTTTTTGGGTTGAGTGTTAAAACCCAGAGCTTGTGAATCCCACTTGTGGGATGCACTTGTTGACGTGAAGAGAGAGGGCTGAACTGGGAGGAGCCATGGATTTAGAGAGAGGCCCAAGCCTAGAAGGCCAGAGGGACTTTTGGAGAGCAGTATTATGGATTGCTGAGGGCCAGTGGGAGCTGCCCAGGACTTTTGAGAACTGCCACCCAGACCTGCCAAGAGCTGAGGAGGCATGGCTATGATGCCTATATTTTGTCTGTCTGTTTTGGTGTTGTTTTGCCAGATTCACCTGCTGGTGAAGGACAATGCTGCTGTTGTAGAGGTCCTGGAACCTTGCTGTTGGTTCAGAAGCCTTGAAGGAGGATTTTCTTTCTGTATGTTTACAGAAATCCTTGAAGAGGGCCTTGCTGATGTTTTCAGGGGTTCTGGGACTGTTCTGCAGGCAGAGAGAGACTTGATGGGGACACTGGCAATGTGTGTTGTGGCTTTGTTAGGCTTTGCCTCCCCAGGAACCAGGATTGCTGAGTACTTGCCTCGGTCAAGATGAAGACAGGACCTCTCCTTGGGCACTGACCTCTGTGATGATATCTTAACCTTGCTGTAGCTTAAGGGTGGATGGCCTTTTGTGCTCTCCGGCCCCTTTTGAGAAAGTGCTTGATGTTAATGGATATTATTGTAATTCAGTTGTGATCTAGGGGTGGCAAACCCTTGACTTTTATTTTGTGCTCTGTGATTGACCAAATGAATGTACTTTGCTTATTATTGGAAACTAATCTCCATTATAGAAGAGATACTTTGACTGACTAAATCAGTGGTTCTCAACATTCCTAATGCCACCCAACCCTTTAATACTCATATGTGGGCATGTCTGCATGTGGGCAGACTCTCCTGGAGACAGATAGAGGAGCTGTGTCTCAGTTCCTAAGATCATCGGAAATATTTGTTTTCTGATGGTCGTAGGTGTCCCCTGTGGCCCCTGTGAAAGGGTCGTTCTACCCCAAAGGGATTGCGACCCACAGGTTGAGAATCGCTGGACTAAATGAATGTACTGCCCAGGAGTGGGTTACTTTGACTAATGTACTGTCCAATACATTACCAGTAAATGAGTTGAATTGAGAACTTACTTGCTAAATGAATGAGTTACACTGTATTCTGATTTTCTCTGTTCTGTGAATGTTTACCTTAATCTGTCACTGAATAAATGGAGTTTGCTATGCTGGTAATCCAAACCTTGGAAGTTGCCTTTGCTTGGCATTACAATTACTAAGCTATGTATATCTCATATCATTCATTTTAAAAATAAAACATACATTGATATGTATACACATACATATTTTTTCATTGTCCCTTCAGAAAATGCTATATACCTTTAACTTACAAAATAGTTTAAAATGACCCAAAATATTCTATAGAACACTCTTGGTCTAGATTTAAAAAAAAATGAGAACAACAGTCTTGACATAATTGCTTACATTTGTAAAGCTTTAAGCTTTACTTGACCTCTCTGTGCCTCAGTTTCCTCAACTGCAAAAAAAGAATAGTAATAGCACCTACCCCACAAGGATGTAGTGAAGACCAAGTGAAATAATAGTTGTAAGAACTTTAGCATAGTGCCTCATACATAGCAGGTACTACAAAAAAGGCTTATCCCCTTAGCCTTCTATTCTCTCTCATTTACAAAGGGCAAACACATTCAGTTGATGCTCACAACAATAATAAATAGGCAGCTAGGTGGTGAAATGGATAAAGCCCTGGGTCTGGAGTCAGTAAGAGCCGAGTTCAAATATATACTTGCTAGCTGTGTGATCCTGGGCAAGTGATTTAACCTCTGTTTGCCTCAGTCAATGGACATAATAATGGTACTTATCTCCTAGGATTGTTGTAAGGATCAAATGAGACAATAAATGTAAAGCTCTTAGCACAGTACCTGCTGCACTGTGCACACTATATCAATGTCAACTATTTATTATCATTATTATAATCTGAGGAAAATAATGCAAGTATTAGCTTCTCCATTTTACAGAGTGGGAAACTGAGGCTCAAAGAGTTAGACTAACTTTGACAAGATCACCCAATTCATACATATACATAGAAGATTGAATGCTGAGTTTGAAGTCAAAATAACTGTGTTCAAATTCTGTTTCTGACATGGATAAAACCATAGGATCATAGATCTGCAGCTAGAAGGGACCTTAGAGGACATAATTCAATCCTTTCATTTTACAGATAAGGAAACTAAGGCCAAAGAGTGTAAGATTTGCCCAGTGTCACAGTGATAATAAATGTTAGTATGAAGACTTAAACAAGGATTCCCTTCCTCAGCAGCCAATGTTTTGTTTTGTTTTGTTTTGTTTTAATTTAATAATTATGTGACCAGGATAAGTCACTTAACTGTAAGGTGTCCCAATCAACAGTGAATCACAGAAACTCAGTTGGAAGGCATCTTAGAGATCTTCTAGGCTATTCCTTCCTTACCTGAACCAGAATCCTAGTCCATGGCATTCTGAGTTACTGAGTCATAGGATGGTTGGAATCCACCTTGATGGATGAATTTTTACCCAATAAATTCCCACACACTGAACTCTGTGTGTGTGTGTGTATGTGTGTGTGCATGCACATAAATACTTCAAAAAATTTTAATGGATTTATGTGAGTTCCCCTTGCACTGAAGCAGATGAAAATCCTTTTAGACCTTTCGGTTTTCATGAGTTTCTGCTGCAAAATAAAATAAAAATCTTACTACCCATTGATCAGTCTTCTGACGATGAGCTTGGAAATATTATGACACATGTATGGGACCCACACTTATACCCTTTACAGGTTAGTAAGACTTGCCCCAGCTTAAGTTTAGAGAGCCCAAGGCCACCTCCATGCTCCAAAAAGGCAATCAGAGGAAGACTTGAATTCTATGGGAAAGAACCTTCAAATGAGGTGTCTACAATGTATTTTACTATAAACAGACCTGAGGCTACATATGAAAATGATATGGTTGCAGCAGAACAGGAATTGCAGATCCCTGTACCCCTCCCTCCTACAGAGCATAAGCTTTTTGACAGCAGATACTAGTTTGCCATCATACTGAAACTAGCACAGGGCTGTGCGTTCAGAAAGTGCGTAAATATTTGTTGAATTTAATGGAAGAGTGGGGATGCATGTCTTGCTTTGCCATTAAAAAGCTATCTTACATTTCACAAGTCATTTGGTTTCTGAAACTCAGTTTTCCTATCCTGTAAAATAAAGGATTTCTTCTAAATGATCTCTGAAGTGCCTTCTATATCATTCTCTGTTCTATGAGGATTCAATTTCAAAAAATAAATTAAAAGATGACTTTAATAACTGACATTTGCAAAGCATTATAAAGCTTACAATGCACTTTATACACATTATCTCATCAGTCTCACAATAACACTATGAGATAGGTACTATTATTATCATCATCTTTTTTGTAGATGAGGAAATTGAAGCTAATTGAATTAATTGCCCAAAGTCACATAGCTAATTAGTGTCAGAGGCAATGCTTGAATCCAGCTCTTTTATTCCTTTCCCAAATAGATTCTTCACTTTACAAAAGGTTGACTTTGGGGATCCTCTAAATAGCTAACTCCCCTAGCATATTTTAAAATGATTCAGCATACGAAAATTGGATTCACATACAACTTTTTAGAAACCCATGAATTGCACCAAGAAAGGTACAGCTGTGCTTTATAACGTTCACATTTTAAAAAGTTTAACTTTAACACTGAATTACTGTGCAGTTGATTTTTCCATAGGGACAAGGAGGGAAAACTTCCCAAAGGGGGAAATGACAATTATGAAAGACATACTGTTATTTCCATCAGTCATTATGCAAGTCTCTAAGTGAGTTGTAGTGAACACACAGTTTATTAAAAAAAAAAAAAAAAAAAAGCAGTTGTAGCAACATATGGACAACCACCAGAGTCTTGACCCTAAGAATTTATGCAATTTCACAGTTCCCTGGATCAATTGCCTAACTGCAAATTTCTTGCAGTATGGTGTAATGGAGAGAATCCTAGACTTGAAGTTAAAAGATCTGAAATAGGGGGCTAGCCTTTCTACTTACTAGGACTCCAGCCCTTTGACCTTCAGTTTCCTTATCTGTAAAATGGGGTTAAGGGTATCTACCCCGCCTATATCATAAAGTTGTAAAGAAAGCATCTTAGAGACCATAAAGTCCTACATGAATGTGAGTTATAATTACTGTTAACCTAAAAGCTTAGATTATATTCCTGGTTCCAATATCAACTCTGCACCTTCTCCATCAGTAAATCTAAAGATCAGCTCTTACTACTACCTGTCAAGGGGCATGAAACAATAATAGTGAAGTCACAAAATGGGAGTCAAGAAACATAAATTTGAATTATCTCTGTGGTTACTGATTATTTTCATGAATATGGGTTGTTACCTTATTTCCATTGGTCTCAATTTCCTCAAGTGTAAATTAAGAACTGGATTAGATGAATTCTAAGGTGCCTTGTAGATTCTGTGATTATTAATATCTACTGTACCGAAGATGAAATTTAGAAATTTGGCAAAACAACATCATAAGAGTTATGTACATAGAAACAATGTTATAAATGGGTCATTGGCACTGCAGCCTTCTACTGGAATGTCTCCATTTTAGAATGATGTTTGGAAATGATCATTAATGACCTTATTACAAAACAATATTAGTCAAGTCAACTTTATGCAAGGCCTGACTATAATTGCAACTAAGTATATTGTTTTTATGCTGTAATGGTCAAAATAAAGGAATCTTTTAATCTAAAACAATAAGCTCATTTATCAATAATAATTAGGGAAGTAAGCTTTCTGATGGCAAACAGTATTTTGTTCAAATGACTTATTTGTCCACATTTCAACATATACTGGAACTTTAATAAACTGGTTATTCTGTGCTCATCAAAGCCTACTGAAATTTCACAAGTCCTCCAAGGCCCAACTTAAATGGTACTACTTTTACAATTCTTTCCCTGATTCTTCCCCTATTTGGAAATCTTTACTGCATTAGACCTCTTATAGCAATTTGTCAAAAGCTTTCTTAAGGGCTAATGTTATATTTCATATTATATTTATCTGTATCCTACTCATTTCCTTTTACTAGATTATAAACTTTTTAGGCTAGGATTCCTGTCTTAATTATCTTTGTATCACTTTAGTGCCTGACCCAGAAACACATACTAAAGTAAGCTAATAAAGGCATATAGCATTTAAGTGAATATTATATACTTAATCAATTCTTGGAAGAATTAGAGTACTGAGAGGCAAAGTGACCTGGTGAATAGAGTGAAGATGATATCGGCTACTCAACTCAGCTCAGACACATACTGTCTGTATGACCCTGGACAAGTCAACTGAAGTCAACTATCGCTATTCTAGGTAGCTCTTTAAGACTATACCCTTAAAGTAGTTTCTTGATCTGCTTTGATGGGGAGATTTTCCTCGCTCAGAGTTCCCTTTACAAATGCAATATCGCATTGATACTGGATATAGTTTTCTTTTATGATTCAGAAAACCTTCCACTTTCTGCCAAGGGCTCCCAATCACTCAGTCAGCACCAGGTGCTTCTATTTTAATTACATGTTAAGAGTGAAAACAAAAACAAACCACGAAGTTAGCTGGAGTTTCTGGTTGTTTGTATTCTGGCTAGAGGCTATTCAGCTACCTGCTGGACAGCCTGCTGGTTATTTTCTGGACAGACAGTTGTAAACAGGCATACAATTGAACGTACAGAGGAAGCCTAGGCTTATTTCCTTGTTCTTACACCATGTAACAACTCCACAGGGACTTAAGATGGGATGAGACAGGAACATTTTTACCGATGTTGACTGTACAGTCAGTTCCTTGGCCTAAGCCAGGCTGGGGGGAAAAAAAATCTAAGTGGATTTTGTCTTCTTTGTCACTAGATGTCACTGCATACACAAGTGTGCCCTGGGAGCTTGGGGGCAATCTGAGGGCTGATAGCCTGAGGAGATTAGGCAGAGACAGAATGATTTTTGGAAGGCGTGGAAGCAGCTCCACTAGGAGCTGGGGTTTTCTGTTTGCTTTTTCTCAGGCATCCTTACTACCTGTTTTCATTAAGCTAATACACTTTATACCCTGTCATTTTACAGATCATATGCAATCTAATTTGGGCTGATGTAAATCTTTAGGCATCCATTCAGTTTTGTATTTATGTTATGTTTTGTTTTGTCTTTGGACAAGGATGATTAATTTATCTTGTTGGATGTTTACCCTGGGTTTAGCCTACATGGACAAGAGGCATGACGGTTGTATGCTGATGTAGATGTTGGTAATCCTACCTCGAATTCAGTCTGTATCAGGACACAATGAAAATCAAATAAATTCTCCAAGTATAGGTTTGTACTTCTAAATGATTTGTTAGTAATCATATTCATCCTAAGAAATTTGAATTCAAGTCCACATTCCATCTCTAGGTGAAAAGCCATCAATTTCCAGGAACCCACAGGATCCAGTTCTCATTCAATGTCCCTCTTACAAGAAGTGAAGTCACTGGTAATTCTTGAAACTGTCAAAGAGCTGACTCCGTTTACTTTTGTGCCACCCTATTTCTAGATGAAGATTAGGCACAGGTTCCAATCCCACCTTGGTCACTAACTGATTGTATGAGCTTGATCAAGACAGTTTATCTTCTGATTCCTAGTTTCCTTAGCTGAAAAAATGGGAAAATGACACTTTTCTCCATGCTATCTCACAGGATCTGGAGAAGTGACAGAGAAAAGATAAAGGATGTGGAAAGGGGGAAAAACAGTAAAACATCATATACGTATTTAAGATGTTATATTCCTAGCCACCTCGCCCGACCACACTGACCTAATTGGAAGTCAAGCATTTATACAGATTTCTAAAACAATGAAGTTTAATAGCTTTACTTGTAGTTCATTTCCAAAGAGCTCTCTCTGCTTTTTTTTCCCTCTGATTGGATACATTTGCCAATTACCAAACATGGTTAGTTACTTGGAGAGTTACAAGATGTTTGTTTACATCTTCTTGGGCCAACAGGCAGCTTGAGAGGAACTACCATAGAAAGTGAGGTGACATCACAAAACATTGCTACACAGTCCCCTTTACCACAGTGGTTAATTCAAGTGATGTAAGAGAAATCATCTTCATCCCAGGGCCCAATTTGAGTCGGTGGAGGGGGGATGGGGACAGGGGAAAGAGATATTCTGGCCATAGTTACATCTTTGTCAAGTCTCATGAGGTTCAGATCTGTTTACTTAGGGCAAAAACACCACTTCTCGTTTCTAAGAAATATAGCTCATGAGAAAGGCTCATAAATCGTCTTGGATATGAACTCTCTCTTACAAAACAACATTTCGATGAGTTGAATGTAAACAACTCAGACTCACGTAGATTAAATTTCCTTTAAAATGCACATGAGTTTTAAGAGTGAAGAAAGAAAAAAGCTGAGAAGGCAAAGTGGGGTTAATTGAGCCCTGCACACAACTGACTTTGGGGCTGTGCCCAGGGAAATCTCTCCTCTTAAAGCCCTCTCTCTATCTCACTATAAAACAAGGAGGTGGGAGGGTGGGGGCGGGTCACACCAAGGAGGAGAATCCCGTTTTGTATTGTATCTTTGATAAGAGCCCATTTGCTAAAGTGCTCTGAGAAACAAAATGTAACACACTCAAGATCTAAGAGACTCCTCAGACTTCATTCATATTTCTTAACAGCACGACCATCCTGAAAGCTGATACCCTAATTATGGGGAAGATTAGTGCTCCATAGCCTATAGGGCATTCTCTGTGGCTTTACTACACCCTGGGTTTCTAAGTTCCTTATGTTGTCTGTGGCCACCTGGAAGTTCAGTCCCAGGCTAGCAGGGTCCAGCTGCCCTAGAGGGCTGAAGCCTGTGTGTGGAGAGAAGAGGCAGAATTAGGCCGTTTTGGACAGTGGAGGGAGATGCTCAAAGGCACTAATTGGCACCTAAGACCACTCCAAACTAAGCCATTGTCAAATCCCATCTAATCAGTCGAAAGCAAAATGTCCCATTAAACCTTAAAGGGCTGGGTGAGCTTTCCAACCGCTTATACTATTTGCCAACAGTAATATTAGGAGTGGAAGGAAATACGCATCTCTAGCCACTGAAACAAACAAGAAGACGACTTTTAAAATGCATTTTCCCCTCTCTTAAATATTTTCCCAAAGAAAGGTATAAGATCTATTCAGCAATTCCTTTCTGAGTTTTCAATACAGTCTGTCTGTCTGTCTGTCTGTCTCTCTCTCTCTCTCTCATTTTCACCATTGGAAACAAGCTGGAAGTGGTGTCAGATACACTCTTCAGTCCAAGATTATGTGGGCAGTATCTCCTTGGCTCTCCCTATCCTACTTACTTCCCTCTTGGATTTGTCATCCTGGGACGCTGTACTGTGGGACATTTCTCCATAAATGGCATCTGGTCCCTCTTGGCAGACTCCATAGGCACTTTGTGCCTTACAGTTTTTGAATAGTGATCTCCGGGACAACCATCTGGCTAGAGTAGTTACTGGTCGGTTTAGGCTGTCTATTTCTAGGGGGTTCAAAGTTCTATTATCACAATGATTATAATCCGACCAAATCAAATGTTCTTAGTACCTTTCCTGGACCTTACAAAGCTTATATTGTGACAAGGAACAGGCATTATGAATCAGAGGGCACCTCCATTTTCCTTACTTTACGGGATTTAAGAGCATAGATGACTCTTGGCAAAATTATAAAATAAGAGAGCATCGCTTTTGATGTCCATTCTTTCCTCCCTAGACTTTACTCTTTTCCCCCTTTTAGCATCACCTCTTCTCCCTTCTTCGGATACCCATTCTTTCCAGTTTCCCAATTCCCAGTAGAACATCAGCTAATTATAAATGATGAGCATGTAGATTTCAGAAAAAAACTGGAAAGACTGACATGAACTGATGCTGAATGAAGTGAGCAGAACCAGGAGAACATTGTATAGAGCAAAAGCAACATTGTGCGATGATCAGTTGTGATAGCCTTGACTCTTCTTAGCAATACAATGATCTAAGACAATTCCAAAAGACACGTGATGGAAAATGCTCCACATCCAGAGAAAGAACTAGGGAGTCTGAATGCAGTCTGAAGCATATGATTTTCACCTTTTTTTGTTTTTTCTTTTTCTTTCTCTTAGTTTTTCACTTTTGTTCTGATTCTTCTTTCACAACATGACTAATGTGGAAATATGCTTAATATGATTGTACACATATAACCTATATCAGATTGCTTGCCATCTCAGGGAGGGGCTAGGAAAGGGAGGGAGGGAGAAAAAAGTTTGGAACTCAAAATCTTATAAAAGTAAATGTTGAAAACTTTCTTTACATGTAATTGGAAAAAATAAAATACTATCAAAAATTTTTTTAAAAAACCATCAGTTAACATGCTTCTTTCACATTGAAGTATAAATTCCTAAGGAAAATTGAAAATGTTACTCCTGCTAGAAAGGATTTATACATTGATTTATTCAGTAACATTGATGGACTCCATTCAGAACACTACGCTAGGTGGAGGGGTATGCACAGAAGGGTAACATTTAGTATCTGCCCCCCCCCCCCCAGAATGTTACAATTTGGTTGGACAGATCACAGCCAGAAGTCAAATTATAAAGAAAAAATACGAGGTAAATAACACAAGAGGTATTACGAGGAATGTATAATGAGGAACTAGATGAGCGACACAGACAGATAATAGAAAGACTCCAGGACCGCAGAGATCTCGGGCTACACACGGTGCTTAGGATAGAAAGGGGGATTGAACTGGGCCTCAAAGAATTGACAGGAGTTTGAAAAATTGATAAGATTTAGAAAAGGAGAACGTACATTTGGAGTACACGGTCTCCAAGGGGCATAAGCAACAAGTATAGGAAAAAGGAGTGACTATTGTCCATGGAGGCCTATTTGCTTGCCATTTTGGAGGACTATATTTTAGTCAGTTGTAATCAATTTTTGGTGTTACAGATATCCAAAAAAGAAACCAACTATCTACAAAGGGGGCTTTTTGCCTCAACGGAAGGTGCTTCACTTGAGAAACTTTGATTAGAAGGTAAAGGTAAAGGTGGTCAACTGAATGGTGGAAAAGACAAATACACATCAGAATCAAAGCTGTGTGAGAGACAAGGACACAACTGGATCACCAGAGGGTAGGGTGTATACAAGACTTTGCCAGATGGGAAATTCAGACCCATGGTGAGATCATCGTTCAAGACGTACCATCCAGACTTGGTACTCAGGTTATGGGAGGCTATTGTCTTTCCTCTCTATTTTTTCTTAAAAGAGGACAAAGAAGGCCAGGGTCTTATGGAGGCACATCTTATGGAGGTGGGAGGAAGAGAGAGAGAGAAAGAGAGAGAGGGAGAGAGAGAGAGAGATTGAGAGATTACATATTCATATACACAGAAAGATATATATGTGTGTATATGTAGATATACACACACATACAGATACACACATATTTATGTGTGTGAGTATATGTATGTGTATTTATATGCACATAATTTTCCAAATGAGGAAGCTATTGCTCAGAAAGATGAATTGGCCAAGCTCACACAGCTGGCTGGTAGTGGAACCAGCTCTAGAATCTATTTGTACTTATTCTCAGTCTAATGTTCTTTACACTGGAGCCACAATCCTTGAAATTTTCACCCCAACTCCCTCTTTACCCATTATTGATCCACAGCAAGACCTCAAGAGCCTGAGACAAAGACATATGAGTTACAATGACACCACAGAAGACAAAAGAGAGCCAACTACTCATTTTAAAATTCTCTAATACTGACTCTGCAATTTTATGATGTTTGAAGAGTGAACAGTGGACACAGAAAAGGACCAAAAAAAGAGGAGCTACTCTAATTCCCTACCTGACATTTGTAGATAATGAACGTTTCTGGCAGTGACTCAAACATATCAGCAATCTCACTGGTTTGCTAGTTTCCTCTAGTGATACATTATCACAACCCATCCATCCCTGTTCAACTTCTTTTTCCTTTGTCTATGCCTATGAGTTAATCACAGGGGTTGCAACAAGGTGCTGAAAAAGTCTGTCTTTGCTCACATCTACTATCCAGAGGGTACCAATGGAGCATTGCTGAAATCCCAGGAAACATTAAACCAAACTAAATTCCTTCTGTATTTTGCAACACTTTACTGTAGAAAGAAGATCTTGAGCCCATATAATGTCCACCTAGTGTCCTAAAGAACACTTTCTTTCATGTTTCACTTAATCTGGTTAAACAATTAAATCTGAATATTAGGATGGAAAGAATCATTAAGATGGCTGAAGGTAGGTAGTACCAGTAAACTCCATAGTTCCAAGGGCTATCAGCAAGGTTTCACAATGATACCCACAGGCTTAAGGCTTAGATAAAGGGGAATTTTTTTTTTAAAGGGGAGAGAGGGAGTATGGAGAGAAGGCGGTTGGGGAAAGAGTGGGAGAGAGAGCCAAGCAAAGAAGGTGAAGGAATGAAAAAGAGAAAAAGTAAGGAGAAAAAATGTTTGAGGTACCTACAGTAGAAAATAATCAATGGCCACCAATAGTTTCCATGGTTGCCATCTCAGTGAGGTTACCAACCCCAGTCCCAGGATCCTAAGTAAATAAAACCTTTAAGGTTTCTCTGTATTATTGGGTACCTTGTGTCATGTAGCTTTGGAAGATTCAGAGGAAAGATATAATTTCTCCACTTCTTCAAAAGTGTTTCCTCTCCTCCCAGGATTCCTGGAGGTGATCTCTTCAGTCATTTGGTACTCACGTCCTGGCATGAATTGAAAGGCTCAGGGTTTTAGATAGTTGATTTTTTTTTTCCTCCAAGTGGAAGCTCATATAGCCTTTCAGCCTAATGCTTCTGATTGCCAACAATCCTCTTCACTTCTGAGGGCTTCTCCTCGGCTGTCTCCATCTCCTCAAGTTTTTTCAGCGGATTCTCAGCTATACTTTGTAAACTTCCCTGGCTCTGTTTTCATCCCAATTGCTTTCTATAATCTGCATCTGGCATCTAGATAGAAGGTTCACTGACTCTGAGAGCCTTCTCTATTGCCTAGCAGTACATTCTTTTTTCTTCTCAGTTCAACCTGCCTTGTTCCATATGTTCCTAATTGTTAACTTTTAGGTTTAGTTCCTGCTGTGTGTATGTGTGTGTGTATATGATAGAGTTCTGTTCTCCTTCATTCTGCAATAGCCTCAACATTTTCAAATGATACTCTTATTGCCCAGCATATATGTGTGTGTGTGTGTGTGTGTGTGTGTGTGTGTGTGTGTGTGTGTGTGTATATACATATATGGAAATCTATGGACTTAACCAAAATACTCAGTCAATTAATCAATCAACACACATCCTTTAAGTATTTACAATGAACCAGGGACTGTGCCAACATCAGTGTGCACCAAGGAAAGCAAAACTATGGTCTTTGGTCTCAAGAGTCTGTAATGGCGAGCACAGAAGTAGTTCATCTTGTTTCAACTATTGAATTAACAACTTGGTTCAGTTCAAGTTTCTTTTGAGCCTTGTATCAAGTCTGTCAAGAAACAGAACCTGTGAACCCCACAACTTGTGAACCCTAGAACTCATGAACTCCTGCAACAGGAAGGGAAGGAGCTAATGACCATATATAAGGAGAGGCCCAGGCTAGAGACAGCAGAACTGAGAAGAGGACTCTTGTGGTGGCAGAGTCAAGAAAGAGAAAACTTGTGGTATCCCGGAACTCTGTTTGTCTGCTCTGTCTGTGTTGATGTTTGTTTGTTATACTTTATACCAGTGGTTCTCAACCTTCCTAATGCCACAACCCATTAATACTCATATGTAGGCATATCTGCATGTGGGCGCACCCGCCTGGAGATGGATAGAAGAGCAGCGTCTCAGTCCCTAAGACTGTCAGAAATATGTGTTTTCTGATGGTCTTAGGCGACCCTGTTTGACCCCCAAAGGGGTTGCAACCCATAGGTTGAGAACTGCTGCTTTATACAGAAACCCTGGGACCTTATTGCAAGCCTTGGAAGAGGATTTTCTGGTTGTATGTTTACAGAAGTCCTGGAGGAGGGTTTTGGAGGTCCTGGGACTTTACTGATGATTTGTGCTGACCTCTTGGACCTTGTTTGTGGGTCTGTGTTGATTTCTGTATTGATGATTTATGTTAAGTTCTCAGACTTTGTTGGTAGGTCTGAGTTGATTTCACAGGCAGATAGTGAATTGAAGATGGTGCCAGCAATGTGTATGGATATTATTGTGGCCCTTTGTACTTTGTTAAGCTTTGTCCTCCCAGAAATAGGAACCGTGAAGGACTTGAGGTGGACTGGACACTGTGAGCTTCAATATGGAATGGGAACTGGATGAAGAACTGGACAAGGAGCTGGACAAGGAACTGGGAGCTGCCTGCCTTTGAACCCAGATGACAGTAGAAGCTGGGACCATGAAAGAGGAACCATGGAAGCTGAGAGCCAGCCTCGAGTCAAGCTGAAAGAAGACTTTACTTGGATACTGTATACTGACTGAGAAGATTATGATTTTACTGTGACCTAGGGGTAGAGAACTCTGACTCTTGTACTTTGTGATTAAATTAAGGATTTTGTGACTGACTAAATGAATATACTTTGTTTGAAACTATATGACCACTTTGGTGAAAACTATGTGGCCATTTTAGTGATAAGTTGTTGAGTTGTGATGTGGTGAGTGCTGTATTTTGATTTTCTGTGATAAGTTGTAACATTCTGAATGCTGTACCTTGATTTTCTTTGAATGTTTTGCTCTGCTTTGTTACTGAATAAATAGAGTGTTCGCTATACTATGTAATTAGTGAAAAGCCATACATGAGCAGTTTTCCAGAGGATGGCTGATATGAATAGCTTTCAAGGTTCTGATTACATAGTATAGCAAACACTCTCTGTATTCAGCAACAAATCAGAGCAAAACATACACAAAAAATCAAGGTGCAGCATTCAGAATGTTACAACTTATCACAGAAAATGGCCACACAGTTTTCACCAAAGCGGTCACATAGTTTTAAACAAAGTACAATCATTTAGTCAACCAATCACTTAGTAACTCAATAATTCAATCATAAAGTATAAAAGGTCAAAGTCCTCCACCCATGGGCACACTAAGTTACAAATTAGTCACTATTTAGTCATCAGTCACTATTCAATCATCAGTCACTACTCAATCATCAGTCACTACTCAGCACCCTTTTAAGGGGTAGTGAGAAATACACAGGCCATCCAACCCTCTGTCACAAGTAAATCACAACTTCATCACTACTCAGTACCCATGGAGAGTTCTTTTCATCTTGACTCAGGGAAGGCTTTCAGCTTCCCTGGATCCCCTTCCATGGTCCCAGCTCCTACCTGGATTTGCCAAACCACCACCTTGGTTCAAAGGCAGACAGTTCCCGGTTCCTTGTCCAGCTCTCCATGCAGTTCCTATTCCATGCTGAAGCTCATAGTGTCCAGTCCACCTTAAATCCTTCACAGTCTCTGTTCCTGGGATGTCAAGGCTTAACAAAGCCACAAATAGGTTCATAAATAGTACCAGCATCACAGTCATGTTTCCTCAGTCTTCTGCCGCTCTGGCTGGCCCTCAGGAATCCTCAGCAGTCTCAGCAGTTCTGGCTAGCCCTGAGCTCCAGCTGGCCCTTGGAAATCCTCAGCAGCTTTGTTCTCAAAATCAAAATCACTTTCTCCTGTTGTCAAAATCAAAATCACTTTCTCTATGGAAGTTCCAATCCAGCAGCAGCAGCTCAGCCTTCAAGTGCTCATCCCAAGAAGTTCTGACTTTCCCAGCTGGGATTTTTCCTTTTATACAGTATTGCTCCTCCCTGTTCAGCCCCTTCCTGTTATGTCAGCAACAGAGGTTCCTTGTTCAGCCCCTTCCTGTCAAGACAGCAACAGGAGTTCATACCTTCTGTTTCTTTAGCAGAGGCTTAATTTGAAACTAGGTGCTAAGTACCTGTCAGCTTAGCAATACAAAGGGATCTTCAAATTTTGTTATTATTACAGAGGCTCACATTCTAACGGGAGAAGATAGTACACAAAATAACTGCACATTCAAGACATATACAGGTTAAACAAAAATCATTTCAGTAGGAAATATCTTACCTGACATATGGCAGATGAAATCTCTCAGGAGGATCCCACTCTCCTTAAAGATGGAGGTGATATAAGGGAAAGGTATGTCCCTAAGAGTTTCTAGGGAAATGTCTATACTTTTGCTCTGCCATATCTTTGAGGTTTCTTTGTTTTGCTATATCTTGAAGGACTCTCTCCAAAGTTGCTCCTTGCTCCTCTAGGCTTCCATGCTGATCTGATCACAAGACCTAGATACATGGATGCCAGGATGCCCACTCTCTCCTCACCTAAAATTGAAAAGAAAAACTGAGGCAAGTGATAAACCCATGTCTATATTCACTTAGCCACATAGCCTCCAATGGAGAAGACCCAATGTCTACTCTTACAAGTCTCTCACTAGATGTTGTGAGCTAATAACCAAATGGATCTACCAAGATGGAGTAGCCAAACAGAATGATGCCAAAGAGAATGAGAGTGACAGAGGAATAACTGAGGATAACTAAAAGCTTTTAGAGGCATTCCCACTTCTGATGATGCAGCTCATCTAAGAGGCTTCTCCTAAGCATGGATTTGGAAAACTAAAACCAAAACAGAAATGTCCATATGTGCCCTTATGTCTAAGATATTTCTATCACACATCACCATGCCTCTCCAGAAACAGGCTCCCTAGCTGCTCCACATGCACAGACCCTGTCAGAAATACTCTGTGCCTCCTCCTTCTAAGTTCCATGATGAAAGTGATCAAACATTTTAAATTGGAAGTCTTCCTATATGACTTTTTTCAGGTCATATAGCCCAAACCCCTTATTTTATAAATAAGGAGACTAAGGCCCATAGTTACTCAGGTAGGAAGCAGCAAAGCTGGGATCTGAACCCAAGTGCAGAGCCAGGCATATAGCAGACATTTAATAAATGTTAGTTGACTGACTCTCCCTCCAAATCCAGGACACTTTCCACTGACTCCACTAACTCTTTTACAAAGAGTTAGAGGAGGGAGATTCATCAAACCTAAGTCAATCTGAACTAACCTTGTCCTGCCCCACTCCTTACCCTCTGCCTCCTTTCTTTTTTGACAAAGCTACTCAACTGGTATTTGATTCTTTGGCAGAGTCTTCAATCTAGAAATGCAGACACTCTCTCCACAGTTTTAGTTCTCCAACCCTTTCTGCCTTCTTACCTGTAAAATTCTTGTATCTAGCTTCTCATAAATATTCCACATAAAATCCATTCTAGTTATTGCTATCCTTTCTCTATTTATTTTACTATCTCACTATACTCATGTCCTGCTTTGGTGATTCCTCTATTGTTTCTCATTCTGACTCCATCAATGGACCGCATCTTCTATAGTTATGTGCCTCCTTGATAATACCTTTTATATAAATTTTTGCACTCAAGCTATAATTGGCATTATGCTACAGTCTGCTGGTGTCCACAATGCATCTTTCTGTTGCTCATTGAGTCATTTTAATTTTAATTCTTTGGTGATTCAAAGCATTTCTTGATTTACAATCCCATGAAGTGCCACCATCACCAGACCACGAGTATTTGAAATATGAGCTTTGCGGCAGTGAGTAGCTTGAGATTGTTAAAAGTGCTGCTCAGTTTCCCAAAGATGACTGAGTCCAATCTCCTATTGAATTCTCGGCTATCTGTAGTGTCTGGCACGTATATGGATTGTGTTTAGAAAATAAAATCAATCATCATTTGATGGTTGACCTAATGGTAAGCTTCTATACATTTAAATAGGCATGCTCTTCAGGCCACAAAGACTATAGCCTCTTTCCACTTCTGCTTAAGGTATGCACAGAAAGATGTATAAAGTACTTAATTTACTTATATTTGTATAGCTATATATATATGTACATATATATATGTATATATGTATATACACACATATATATGCATGTATGTATGTTTTATGATCAGTCATTCAATCAAAAAGCCTTTTAAGCACATGCTATGTTCTGGACACTACAGTAAATACGGATATAAAGAAAGGCAAAAACACACCTAAAAAGTTCCTGCCTTCAAGGAACTTACACACTAATAGAGGAAATAACATCTAAAAATAGGCATAAACAAGAAACATATAGCATAGAAAGCAGAGAACCTTAAAGGCAAAGGCTTGAATAATGAGGTCAGTTAAGGAGGGACTGAAAAAAAGCCTTCTGCAGAATTTAGAATTTGATCTGAGTCTTGAAAGAAATCAGAGCTGCCAATACATAGACATCTAAAGGGAGAGGATTCCAGGCATAGGAAACAGCCAATGAAAAGGCATGGAGATAAGTGATGGAATGTTATGTTCAAAGAACAAGTAGACAGTTCAGTTGGAAGGAAACCAAGTTTGAAAAGCCTATGAAGGGATCAGGTTGTGGAGAATTTAAGAATGCCAAAGAGAGGACTTCATTTGATCCTGGAGGCCAATGGGAGCCTCTAGGGTATACTGGAGAGGGAAGGAGATGACATCCTCAGACTTACTCTTTAGGACAGGGGCAGGGAACCTGCTGCCTTCCTTTTGACTGAATCTAAGTTTTACAGAACAAATCCTTTTATTAAGGGGATTTGTTCTGTGAAGTTTGGATTTAGGCTAAGGACTGCATGTGAGGACCTAGAGGGCTACATGTGGCCTCGAGGCTACAGATTCCCCACCTCTGTTCTAGGAAAATCTCTTTGGCAGCTTTATGGAAGAGTGGACAGAGATGGGAGGCAAGGAGACAGTCAGAAGATGACTGTAACTAGTCCAGTCTGCTAAATTCTAAATAATATAAAGTAAATGTTAATTTTTACCAAAGTATTTGACAAAATGTGTTATGACAGCCTTGTGGATACGTCAAAGATTTGTGATTGCATTGGCATAAGAACTCTCTCTACAATACCATCTAATCTATAATTTGTAATCTGAGAATTGCCTGAGGCTCACAAAAGTTAGGTCACTTGTCCATGATCCCACATTGTTGTTCATCCTCCATTCTCAAAGAGGGCCAATGACATCATGAGGGTGATGTCTTGACTTGCCAGGGAATTGTATTTAAGTGAGGCAGAGCTGTGCAAAGTTATCAGCCTCACTCTCACCCCAGAGTCATCAGAGTCAAGTGGCAAGACAGGAATCAAGACAACTGGCAATGGACCCATGGTAAGTTTCAAAGGCAGGTTAGAACCTATGTTTTCCTGTCTCCAAGTCCAGAACTCTACTGTGCTGTATTGCTCCTTACAGTAACCTTGTAGATACATTCACTTTTGGAGATCAGGTTTTTTTTTTTTAAATCAGGTTAAAATACATTAACAAACTAGAGCTTGTAAACATTTAAAAAATGGAGAAATCATACTATATGAGGAATCCTTGAAGGAGCCAGTGCTATCTTCACATATTAGAAAAGCTGTCATAGGCAAAAATGTAGGGCAGCTAATGGCAAAGTGGATAGAGCACTGGGCTTGGAATCAGGAAGCCTTATTTTCATGAGTTCAATTCTGGCCTCAGACACTTACTAGTTGTGTGAACCTAGGCAAACCACTTAACCCTTTTTGCCTCAATTTCCTCATCTGTAAAATGAGCTGGAGAAGGAAATGGAAAACCACTTCAGTATGTTAGCCAAGAAAAACGCCACAAGGGAGTCACATTCAGACTTGATTGACACAACTGAACAATATATAGCAAATGAGACCTGGGCAGTGTTGTAACACATGGCAGGAGTAGGAGCAAAGTGTAGAAATTACAGGGAGGAGGATTCTTGGTCAATATAAGGAAGAAATTTCTAATAATTAGAAACACTCCAAAATGTAATGGACTACCTTTGCAAAATGATGAGCTCTCCTTCAGTGGTAGTTTTAAAGTAGAACAATGATCAGGTATGTTACAGAAAGGAACAGGTAGCTGGCACAGTGGATAGAATGCCAGACCTGGAGTCAGGAAGAGCTGAATTCAAATCCAGCCTCAAACACTTACTAGCTGTGTGACCCTGGGCAAGTCACTTAACCCTTATTGCTATAGTTTCTTCATCTGTAAAATGAGCTGAAGAAGGAAATGGCAAACCACTCCAGTATCTGTCCCATCCCCCACACTCCACCTCCACCTAAGATCGTGAGAAGTCAAACATAACTAAATAACAACAAATATTCTAGAAAATATTCCTGTATTGAGTGGGAAATTGGATTAGTTAATTTCTAATGTCTCTTCATATTCTACTTTCTCTGTTTCTCAAATTCTATTCTATCCCCTGAATGAGGCTGGTATTTCCTTAGGGGCTAACATTTAGGAACTCAATAACTTTTTAATGTCCTTATCCAGAAAATCAGGATAATGTACATAATGCTAGGCATTGTCCTCATCACAAACTCAATGGTAATAATAATGTGACTCTATAACCCATTTGGCTTAAAGATTGCAATATACTTAATAATGCAGATTATTCAAGAGCTTTGAAAAGGAGAGCTATGTACATTAAAAAAAAAAATCTTACATCAGGGTCACTGGGAATACTTCTGGTTAAAGGTTTCCTGATGGTATGCCAGACAGATCAGGGAGGACTGTGACTCGCCTTTTGAGATCCATTTCAACTGTGCTATTTTGGGCATTTAAAAGGCTTTTTATAATCAGGCTGGAAGAATTTGAATCTCTGTTCAGTACATCTTTGTGACAGGAATTACTTTGCTTGGAAAACATATCACTTTCTATAACCCAACTAAAAGTCACAAGGGCAGTTTACCCCAAAGGTAAAGGATGGTATCACAATATCTCCATTGAAATATAGGTTAGTGGTTATGGAACCCAACCTCCCACTCATTGCAAAAATCCCTTCTGAAGCATCCCTGAAGAATTACCTCAGACAAGACTACCTTTGAACATTTGACCCATCGTTACCACAAGAGAAGGACGGAGGAACTCTAAACTTATCTCACCCTTGCCCCTTAGCATACAGTTTATCTGGCCTATACTATGAATCATTGTTGAACATGGGGGCGAAGGGGGGGTCTGATGAGTCATGGACACTAGATGCTCTGAAACAAAGATGGAATTTGATGGGGGTGGAAGGGAGTGAGGATGTGCCAAGGACAGGCATTACCTCAGCATTTAGGGTGATTTCTTCTTTCCTGCAGCTGGGCTAATGGGCGCCGTGCCCCCACGGGGATTATCATCAGTAACATTTTGCAGCTTTACATACATTATCTCATGTGAGCATCAAATGGATCTTGATCCAGGTTTTTGGTGACCCAAACATTCACCATTCTAGTTTGCTGAGTTCAGCAAGGTTTCATCTCTGCATGAATGCCCCTCACTCACCCAGCTTAGCCGCTCACCAGACCATTTCATCTGCTGAGCTCTAGAACCTTAGGGACACAGATACCTGGCTGCTTAAATGGTTAATATTTAGAAAAGCTAATTGCTTCATAAGGTTTTCCTCGAAAAAGAAGTAAGCTGAATTTGCTAGCTTTTGCTCTGCTGCCAGTTCAATGGACTCCTGACGATTTTTTTTTTCATCTATCCCCTCAACCAGATGACAATTTAGCTCAAGCCAGAATGCCTGGAATTCCCCTCAGCTGTTATACTGTTTTCTTTAACTGCTCAATAACCTTCCAGCAGCACACTTAATCGTTTGTGCCGTTGCCCTTGCCAATTAACAAATTCCCTGCTCTCAGGTAAAGATTAAAGAAAAGCTAGGTCTCCCCAGAACACACTTGCAAACAAAGCCCCCCAGTCTTCACCAAAACAGGTGATTTCAGAGGCCAGAGACCCCTGAACTAGTTGCTAATGTAAGGCCCCTGGCAGCAAAGGCTAGATATGATTTACTTCTATTCAGCTTGGCTAACAACATCCTTAATTACCGGACATGGCATCATTTTAATTCTCTGCAGAATAAAGGGATCTATTTGTATGGTTGGAAGTTTGAATGAGGATTTCCTGATGGAGTCATTCCTGCATTAAAGCAACCCAGCTTTGGAGACTAGAATTTGAACAGTCAACATTTCCATGAACAACACACACACACACACACACACACACACACACACTTTTTCCAGTATTTAATTAATATATAGTCATTAAGAGGATTGATCCTAGATTCAATGTGTCATTCTTACATTCTTATGTCAGCCTAGACATAATTTTCAGTATTTTGGGGGTATCCATACAGATAAGACAGACAGACAGATAAATAGACAGATAAATAGACAGATAGATAGATAAATAGATAGATAGATAGATAGATAGATAGATAGATAGATAGATAGATAGATGATAGACAGACAGATAAATAGAATCTTTTTCCTGACCCCTTAAGAATGTAAACTTCTCAGGGCAGCTAAGTGGTGCGGTGAATAGAACACCAACCCTGGAGTCAGGAGGACCTGAGTTCAAATCCAGCCTTAGACACTTAACATACTTACTAGCTGTGTGACCTTGGGCAAGTCACTTAACCTCAATTGCCCTGCCTTCCCCCCTGAAAAAAAAAAAGGAAAAGAAAAGTAAACTTCTCAAGGGCAAGGAATGTTTCCTTTTTGACTTTATATTCTCAGTGTCTGACATGGCAGGTCCTTAATAAATGCTTGTTGATTGATTGACAGAATCTCAAGCAATTCTATCTGACTGCTCTTTTCAATTTCCTTTGCTGGATCTTCACCCAGATTATGCTTCTAACTGTAGGGGTTCCATAGGGTTCTGCCCTGGACTCCCTTCTTTTCTCCCTCTATTACTTCTCTTGGTGATTTCATCAGTTCCTATGGATTTATTTACCATCTTGATTCTCAAATCTGGCCTCAGACACTTATTATCTGTCTGACCCTGGGCAAGTCGCTTAAAATGAGCTGGAAAAGGGAATGGCAACTAGGTGGTACAATGGGTAGAACACCAGGAGGACCTGAATTCAAAACTGGTCTCAGACACTTGCTAGCTTCATGATCCTGGGCAAGTCGCTTAATGCCAATTGCTCTCCTGTCTCTTCCCCCCGCCCTGGAAATAAAGGAAATGGTGAAGCACTCCAGTATTTTTGCCAAGAAAAGTCAAAATGGGGTCATGAGGAGTCAGACAACCCAAAAATGAATGAAAGACAACAATCCTCACAATTCTGAAATCTATCTCTTTTGCCCTCACCTCTTTGCTGACTTCCAGTCTTGCATCTCTAGCTGCGTTTCAGACATCTTGCACTAGATGTGCAGTAGATATATTAAACTCAGCATGTCCAAAATGTAACATCTTATCTCTTCCCCTAACAGCGCCCTCCCCACCCCCCCACTATTCCTATCAAGGGCAATACCCTCCTCCCTGTCTCTCAGACTCACAATATAGGAATCATCAACTCCTCACCATTCCTCACCCCCTACATCTAAACTGTTGCTGAAGCCTGTCAATTTCACCTCTGTAGTATGTCTCAGATGTACCCACTTCTCTCCCCCCACACTGCCACCACCCTGGCGCAAGCCCTTATCACCTCGTGCCTGGATTACTGCAGTAGCCTGCTGGCTGGTCTGCCTGTCTCAAGTCTCTCCCCATGCTAATCCATCCTCCATTCTGCTACCAAAGTGAATTTCCTAAACCCAACCATGTCACCCTTCACTCAATAAACTCCAGTGGCTTCCTATCACTTTCAGGATCAAATGCAAAATCCTCTCCTTGGCATTCAAAGCTCTTCATAACTTAGCCCCAGGTAATAACTGGCCTTCTAGCTTTTCCATAAACAAGACACGTGATCTCTCAGCTCCAGACATTTTCTTTGGCCGTCGCCCATCTGGAATGTTCTTCCCCCTTGACTCTGCCTACCAGCCTTCCCCAGATTCCTGTTAGTCTCAGCTAAAATCCCATCTTCTACAGGAAGTCTTTTCCAACCCCTCTTAATTCTAATGCCTTCTCCCTCTTTGTCATTCTCTATTCTGTATGGAGCTTGTTTGTATACATTTGTTTGTTCGTTCTTGTCCTCAGTTAGATTGTAAACTCCTTGAGGGCAAGGACAAGTTTTTGCTTCTTTTCTTGTTCCCAGCACTTAGCACAGTACCTGGAGTACATTAACCTTCAGTGATCCAGAAACCATAGGAAAGAAGAAAGACAGGAAGTAAACAAGTATGATTAAAGACCTACTATGTGCTTAATGCTATTGCCATGGAAACTATTTCATTTGATAATAAGATATAAAATAATAAAACAGGCAGTTAGGTGGCACAGTGGAACAAATGCCTGACTTGGAAGACCTGTGTTCAACTCCTCCCTCGTACACTTAGTAGGCTATGAACTTAGGCAAAATGTGACTTAATTTCCATTAGCCTCTCAGTCTTCCTCATCCATAAACTGGGGATAATAAATAATAGCACGTGCCTCAAAGGATTGTCATAAGGATCAAAAATGGTAACGTATGCCCGGTGTTGTTATTATTATATGCAGACAAGAGAGCTTTGTACTTGAAGGGGATAAAGGCAGAGAGATGTATGTATATAACAAAGAGGTAAGAAACCAATCCATTAACAAATATTTATTAGACCGCTACCATGTGCCAGGCAGTGCTAAACGCCAAGGACAGAAAGACAAAATGAACTAGGAGGAACTAGTTCTTGTCTTCAAGGGCATCAAAGTCCATCTGAGGAGAGAATATGCATAGTTATGAACATAGACAAAATAAATACAAAGTAATTTGGGGGGCCCTAGGATCTGGGGTGATCAAGGGAAGGCTTGTTGTGGGAGGTGGTGCTTAAGCCAAGTTTGAAAGAAAAGAAATTCCTAGAAACAAAGCTAAGAAAAGAACACATCCTAGCCACGGGGGAATTGCCTCCACAAAGATGAAAAGACAGGAGACAGAATGTATGTGAAGATGGAAGAGTTTGTATTTGATCCTAGGGGTAGGAAGGGCAACTAGCTGTTTCATTGGATAGAGGACCAGACCTAGAGTCAGGAAGACTGGAGTTCAAATTCTGCCTCAAGTGAGTAGCCCTGAATGAGTCACTTAACCTCTGCTTGTCTCCGTTTCCTCATCTGTAAAATGGGTATAATAACAGCATCCACCTCTCAGGGTCATTGTGAGGATAAAATGAAATATTATTTGTAAAGTGCTTAGCACAGTGCCTGGCACATGATTAGGGGTCATCGGAATTGGTGGAGGATATGGCATTATCAGACATCTATAGTAGACACATAGGAGGTGCGTATAAATGTTAGCCATTATCCAAAGGGAATCATTAGAATTGTGTGGAATATGGCGCTGTTAGACATACGTGTTAGAATGGCATAAGTAGGGAGGGATGAAGCAAAGAGACTAGTCCAGGTGAGAAGTAATGAGGCCTAAACCATGGTGGTTGCCTCATGAGTAGAGAGGACATTGATAGGACAGACGTTGGGAAGGTAACATTGACAGGACAACTACTGATTGGACATCTGTGCTAAGGGAAAGTGAGGTGTCTGAGGGGACAAACCTGAGTGGTTAGAAAGATGGTGGTTCCCTTAGTAGGAATAGAAAAGTTCACAAATGGGGTGGGTTTGGGGGAAAACAATGAGTTCTGTTTTGGACATATTGAATTTCAGATACCTGTAGGAGAAACAGTCCTACTATAAATAGTAGGTGATGTACACCTGGGATTTAGTTAGACTAGGGCTGCCTATGGACACCTGAGAACCATCTATGTAGAGATGGTGACTGAATCCAATGGAGACAGTAAGGTCACTGAGAGAGAAAAGACACAGAAGGAGACTAGAACAATGGAGGAGCTGGAGCGGGGAGGTTGAACATTCACTCAAAATCAGTGGAAGTGATATGAATGATCCAGGAAAAGAGGGGACTAGGGGAAACCAAGAAAGAGCAGAGTTACAAAAACCTGGAAGGGAGAAAGAGTATCCAGGGAGTGGGGCTAGTCTACTATGTTGAATTTTCAGAGAAATTAAGAATGATGAGGATTGAGAAAAGGCTATTGAATTAGGCAATTAAGAAACCTCCAGTATCTTGGAGAAAGCAGTTTCAGTCACACTGTAAGGAGTTGAAAAGTGACTGAGAAAAAAGGAAGTGGAG
Organism: Pseudochirops corinnae; assembly: GCA_028646515.1. NCBI lineage: Eukaryota > Metazoa > Chordata > Mammalia > Diprotodontia > Pseudocheiridae > Pseudochirops > Pseudochirops corinnae. The sequence continues at coordinate 134,870,590 of CM053585.1, forward strand.
TGCAGATAGTTCTTGTTTTTGTCTTTGTTTTTGTTCTTCCCTTTAGAGTTTGACTGTGAAAGCAATAAGGAAGATAAATTAGTTACTATTGACTGCTTTCAGCTGGAAAAGCAGAAATTGGACACATTAGGTTCTTCTAGTAGTTTTTATAATAAAAGATTTGATGAGTTGACGGTCTTTAAATTATAAGCAGATCCACTAAGTATATTTGTTACATATTTGTTTTTCTTATTTTGTTGGAAGAATTTAGGAGGGATAGAAAATAAATTCTTGTTAATTTAAATAAAATAAAATAAAAATTAATTATAAGCAGATCCTAAACTGGTCAACATATTCTTGCAAAATCAGGCTGAGATACGTGTATGGGTTTTTACATGTGTGGAGTGTAGGACTTACCTCCCATTTTCTACATGCTAAACATTCCAGCATCTCCCTCACTACTAGTCTTTAATAGGAGGCTAAGGGCATACTCTAGACCAGGAATCTTAACCTTTATTATATCATGAATCCCTTTGTCAGTCTTGTGAGTTCTTCCCAATGTGACTTGTTTTTAAATTCATAAAATCAAATCATGAGATTACAAAGGGAACCAATTCTAAAGTAAAAGAGAATATCTGTGATTTTTTGTTTTCCACATCCAAGTTTACAGACCTCCTAAAATCTCTCCATGGATCCATTGTAGGGCAAGAATTCCTGCCATAGGGGTGGCTAGGTGGTGCAGTGAATAGAGCACCAGCTCTAGAATCAGGAAGACCTGAATTCAAATCTGGCCTCAGACACTTAACACTTACTAGCAGTGTGACCTTCAACAAGTCACTTAACCCCAATTACCCTACTTTGCTCCCTGACAAAAAAAAAAAATCCTGCTGTAGTATGACATATCAAGTATTTCTATCAGGGTGGTGTATGTTTGTATGTATGTATATGCATGTGTGTACATGTACATGTGTGCATGCCCCTTGGGTCTGAGAGCAGACCTATAATTTAATTGGTATATTTAGTATATGAAGGGGTCTGTGTGGCAGGGCTCCTGATGTAGTAATTCCCTCCACCAATGTAGCTCTTCAATTTATCTAAAACATATAGTCTCAGAGTCACCTGGAGCCCTAAGGGGTTGTTCATTGTCACACAAACAGGATTGAGACAAAACATGCCTCCAGATCTCTCCATTATGTCTCATTGCCTCTCACCAGGATAAAAATGAAAATCATTTTAGTTCAATTCTCCATATTTCCCGTCAGATAGCTGCACAGTTTTTCCTCTGATTTCATTTATTTTTAAAGTGGTCATTCTTTACTTAAGAAAGATATATTTGTACAAGGAAATATGCTGGTAACATTTTCCCCCATTACTGCTTACCTTTTAATGCTTCATGCACACAGTTTGTGACTTATACCCACTTACATTTTTTCCTCTCTTATAACATTTTCGTTTTTGATCTCAGAGTTATGGGAGAATGACTGCATCTTTTAGGAGAACTGTGTACTAAGTAAGCTGAGAGTAGGTAGCTTGGAACTGTGTTTATCATTGTATAGTAGTAATTCTTGGGTCAACTCAATATCCCAGATTTTAAAAAGAAATCAAATAAAAGTTGTTACCCACCTATTTTACTTCAAAATACAACATCACTCATAGCAGAAAATTACCTTGGCTGTGACAGATGCATGCATGTATAACCCCTAGTAATGCAAAAGCTATAGCTGGTGGATCTCTTGAGTTTGGGAGTTGAGCTGCATTTGGGTCAAAACTGATTAGGTCTCTATACTAAGTCCAACACCAGTATGGTGAGCCTCTAGGAATGGGGAGCCATTGGGCTGTGTAAGGAAGGATAAAGCAGCCCAACACAGGTTGGAAACAGCAGAGCAAAGCTCCCGTACCAATTAGCCATGAGATCATGTTTGGGAGGGGCCACTGCACTTTCAGTCTGGGTGAGATGGAGTGAACTCATTTCAAAAAAAAAAAATTTACCTTGTTAGCATATAGGGGATGTTATTATTACCTATAACAATTATCATAGGATTATAATAATCTTTCCCTTTAAATTTCCCTAGTCCTACAGCTATATTATTATAGCACTCTAAGGTTTATAAAGCACTTTACTGATGCTTTAATTCTCATAATCATGCTATACTTAAAAGTATTACAGATAGTATTTGCACCTTATAGATGAAGAAACTAAAATTCTGAACAGTGAAATTTTATCCAGTATCACGTAATTAGTGTCATTGTTGGGAAATGAATGGAGTTCTCTACCAATATCAAGTCCATTCTCTTTTCACTATTCATAGCTATTTGTCCATCTTTTAGTTAACTTTCACTATATTATTTTGTTGTTGTTGAGTCTTTCTGTTGTGTTCCACTCTTTGTGACCCCCATGGACCACAGCACACTGAGGCCTCTCTGTCTTCCACTATCTCCCGAAGTCTGTCCAAGTTCATGCTCCATGTTTCCATGACACTATCTATCCATTTCATCCTCTGTCTTCCTCTTTTCCTTTTGCCTTCACCCTTTCCCAGTATCAGGAACTTTTCCAATGAGTCCCATCTTCTCATTATGTGGCCAAAGTATTTAAGCTTCAGCATCAATATGATCTTCCAGTGAGTAGCCTAAATTAATTCCTTTAAGTATTGACTGATTTGATCTTGCTATCCAAGGGACTCTCAAAAATCTTCTCCAGAATCACAATGCAATATCCTCGATTCTGTAACACTCAGTTTCCTTATAGACCTACTCTCACAGCTATATCTTGCTACTGGAAAAACCATAGCTTTGACTATAGGGACCTTTGTCGGCAAGATGACATTTCTGCTTTTTTAGTCTGTTGTGCAGATTTTCCATAGCTTTCCTTCCAAGGTACAAGTGTCTTTAAGTTGATGGCTACGGTCTTTTATGCATATATGTATATAAATATACATATATCATATGTTTATATGTTCACATATATATCATTGAAACATACAATGTATGTTTTAATATATGCATATATTTTATGTACACAGCTACACATATATTTCTTATAGTCACATGTATATTTTCAGTATAGCCACACACACATATATACATCTCCTTTAATAGGCAGAAATTTCTGTGAGTACAGGACTATATCTTATTCAGTTTGGAATTCTTCATAGTGCTCTCTTTATGAGTGGTTGGTATCCAATAATTTTTTTTTGAAAGAATGGATGTTTCTTCAGGATAAAGTGATTGCTACCCCATCTTTTCTAACGTATAATTAAGGAAAACTTAGCTTACAGATGTAATAATTAGGGATAGGAATGGGTACTAGACCTGTGATTTTATTGACATTCCTGGGTGAGGAAACTCCCTCTGCCAATGCAGATCAGCAAGTTCTTTCCAATGTAGTTCCTTAGAGAACTACCTAAAGCAGAGGTGTCCAACCAGCTTACAGAACCAGATTGAAATGTAATTGGAGACTATTTAACAAAATAAATATAAATACAATAGAGGATAGATTGTGTTGATATGTGGTTTTCTAAGGCAAAATGTGGCCTGCAAGGATCCTTCTAAACAACTGAGTGGGGGCATTTTTATTTGAGTTAGATACCACTAGTCTAGAAAGCCAAGATATTAAGTGACTTACCCAGGGTCACCCAACTAGCACATATCTGACGTAAGACTTAAACCCAGTTTTTCCTGGCCTCATGACTGACTATCGACTATGCCACACTACCTCTATCTGTGGTAATTAGTGAGATATAATGGGGAAGCTTATTAGCTTGACTGCTATGGATTTTACCAAACATACTAGATTAAAGATTTGGATCTCTAAGGGACCTTAGAGGACACCCAGCCCTTATTTTACATATTATGACTTGGAGGCCTGGAGAGACAAAATGATTTTATCCATAATCATGTAGGTAGGAAAACCTAGGTTTCAAATCCAAATCCTCTGGCTCCAAAATTAGCATTCTTTCCAGTGACTCATATTGCCATTCCAAATGATGATGCTCAGCTTATGCCTGAAATTAGCTTACAAATGTGCCATACCTTCATTCAAGTCCTAGTTGACTAGAGGTGACCCTGGATTCTCAAAGGACTATGCTTAATTTTTTAAAATTTAATTATTTATTTATGCTAAAATTTCTGGCTAAAAAATCTGGAGAGATTTTTGAATATAGTACTGGTGACAGACTGTATATCTTTCTTGTAAAGATCAACCCAGTTACATAGATTAAGTGATAAGAGAGGCTTGTCACCAAGTTGGCTTCCAGGACATGAAACTTTTGGCCACAGTAGCTTTAAAAAAAGTTATCAAGGTCTTGTGATCTGTTGCACTGGGGAAGGTGTGCCCATACTGACAAAGACACAGATTCCAGAAGTATTGAAGTGTGAATGAATAAAGACACACATAGTTTGATGACAGGATATATATGTGGACATGGAAAACTTTTATTAATTGAAGCCAATTGAAACAAGCAAGCTATAAGAAATGAAGAGGGGGATAATTTCCAAAACACTTGGGAAGATTTATATGAACTGATGCAAAGTGAAGTGAACAGAATCAGGAGAACATTGTATATAGTAAGAACCAATATTATAGCAATGATCAACTGTGAAAGACAGCTATTCTAATCAATACAATGATCCAAGGCAGTTCAGAAGGACTCTTGATGAAAAATGCTATCCATCTCCAAAGAGAGAACCGATGAGTACAGACTATAAACATACTTTTTTTTGCAACATGGCTAATATGGAAATATGCTTTGTATGACTTTACATGTATAATTGATATTAAGTTGCTTGTCTTCTCAATGAGTGGAAGAAGGGCTGGAGTGATGGAAGTAATTTAGAACTCAGAGTTTTGAAAAATAAAATAAATGCTTAAAAATGAAATGAACAAAACCAAAAAAAAAACTATAACCTAATATAGTAAAAAATGAACAGTTTGGAAAATGTATAAATGATGAAGAATGAAATGAGCAGAACAAGAAGAACTATGTATATACTAACAACAACACTCTTAAAAATAAATAACTTTAAAAACCGTAAGAACTCTGATCAGTACAATGACCTTCCATATAGATGGATGGACAGACAATGAAGGACCTTTAATGAAACATGCTTTCTACATCTAGTCAGATAGGTAGTGCAGTGGAGAGAGCTCTCTCTGTGCCTGGAGTCAGGAAGACCTGAGTTTACATCTGTCCTCAGACACTTACTGCGTGACACCAGGCAAATCATTTTAACTTCTATCTGCTCCAGTTTCTTCAGCCACGACATGAGGATAAACAGTGACAGCTACTCCCAGGGTTGTTATGAGGATCAAACAAGATCATATTTGTAAAGCACTTAGCATAGTGCAAGGCACGCATAGTAGGTGCTTAATAAAATGCTCGTTTCTTTCTCCCTTCCTCCTCCTTGACAAAAAGGTAATGGACTCAGTGTAGAATGAAACATTATATATGCATATATGCGTATGTGTATATATGCACATACCCACATGTACGTGTGTATATGTGTGTGTTTGTGTGAGTATGTATGTGTATATACATACACACATATATGCATGTGTATATGTGTATACGTGTGTGTGTATCTATGAGAGAATTTGTTTTGCTTCATTATGCATATTTGTAACTAGGATTTTACCTTTTCTTCCCCTATGGTGGAAAGAGAGGGAGACAAAATAGATGTCAGTTAATTGAAAGAAAATTTAATTTAATTTTAAAATATATATCCACAAATCTAAGAATGTCTTAGAAAATAATCAGCTCAAGACATCCTGAGTCATAAAAAGATCCACAAACCAAATCCAATAGATGAGACAGTGAAAAGAGATACCCTACTTAAAACATTGGAACAACAGCAACAACAAAAATCTGTGCTAGAACATGTAGAAATGGCTGAGATGCTGAGGGAAACACAGAAACTGGGGGATGTTGAAGAAAAGCCAGTTATCTTGGCAACTGGTACACTTTCTGGGCATTCTTGAGAGGGCTCACAGCCCTAGAAATCTGTCATGTTTTGGAGACAACTCACAAGGCCGGACATTTAGCCACTTGCTATATCAACAAGAAATTTCTAATCCAGCATTACATTACTATAACAAATGGGAATAGTGAAACATTGCCAACATAAATTTCAACTTATAAAAAAATTAAGAGGAATGATGACATTAATCAATTACATGATAAATGTGAGATGCCAGCTGTTTTACCACGTTACCACTAATCAATTAGGATACAGAGTAATGCAGCATCTATAGCGTGGGTTCATTAAATATGGTTAAGAGTTTAAGGGGGGGTGCAAATGAACTTAAGACTCAATCTCTTCCTTCAACAAGCTTCCTATCTAATTGAGGATATCAAACAGTCAGATGAATACTGGCAATTGATACTAGTAAAAATCCATGTATAAAAGTATAGAAACTTAGGATTACAGACCTCATAGATAGCATTCAAGAGACTTTAGAAGCCAGTTAGTCTAACCCCTTTATTTTTCTGAGAAGGAAACTGAGGCACAGGAACATTAAGTGACTGCTCCAAGGTCACAAAGGTAGTGAATATCAGAGATAGGATTTGACCATAAGACCTCTGACTGAAGCATCACTGCCTTTGTCACTGTTAGGACACTGCCCATCTTCAAGGGGACAATTCAGAAAGCCAGTCCTGGACTTTACTCTTTTGCCTGCAGAAGGCCTGGCTGTCAGTCAGTCACCAGGCATTCATTAAGAGCTTTAGTCTATGCCAGGAACTGCTCTCAAAGCTAGACCACAATGCTTCAGGGATCCCAGGAAAGAATGGGTCTTCTCAGATTGGGGGTGGGGGTGGGGGTAGGACTCAGCTGTTTGGGCTCAGCTGAGGAGGAAGCCTCGGCCTCCTAAGTCGGAATATTACTGTTTTTGTGGGTTCCAGTCAGACTCTTAATGTTAGTGTAGCTGAATTTTCTGTGGTCTAATAGATCATCTACTCCAGCTTATGTAATGACTCAGGGTGAGTGATTGTGCTCGCTGCTGGCCCAGGGGTGGTGTGATCCTACCCCAGGCTCAACAAGGGGATGGAAAGCCATGGCTGCTGCTGGAGTCTGTTCAGGAAAGCTGGGATGTGTGGAGGAGGTGAGGGCTGGCGCAGACCCATATTGCTTACTGGTTCCAGATGGAGTTGTTTACAAGAAATAAGACATTTTTTAATCAGCTTGGGATTCAAGTCGCTGTCCTTTCACTCCCTCCACCCCAACTCCCTACTGCTTGTACATTTCCAAAGACCAGATCTTTTTTGAAAGCCAGCTTTTTTGGGGGGGGGAGGGTGGGTGTGTGAAGCTGGTTGGTTGGTGGGTGTTGCCAGTATAACTACCTGCTGAAGCCCAGTTAAAAAGTCTTACGTACCATACAGGGCTGTGAAGTCACATTGAGCCTGGTGCCAAAGTTTACTCTCCAGCAGGGCTAGAAATGAAATCTGAAGCAGTTCACGGCAGTTCATCCCCTGCTCGTTAAAAGGCTTTCCCATTACATAAAATTTTCTCTTCTCAAACATGTTGGCTCTCAAACTGATTAAACCCCTTTGAAATTGCCTTTGTTGCAACATGTTTATAAAGGGAGATGAGGAGGGGGTAGGAAAATAGCATTTCAAATAAGGCATTTTTTTTCCCCTGAGCTATGTGTCTTAGAATCATAGACTATTAGTGGTGGAAAAGGCCTTTAAGAGACCATCTAGTCCAGCCCTGTCACTTCACAGATGAGGGAGCCAAGACCTAAAAAGACCATGACGTTTGCCCAAGGCTACTTCTCTGTGATGTTTACTGGGGAAAAACACTGGATTTAGAGTAAGGAAATCTGGGTTCAAATACTACCACTGACACTTCCCAGATGTGTGACTAGAAGTGAGTCATTTCACTTCTTTGCATATCAATTTTCTCATATATAAAATGGGGTAATGATGCATTATCCAAGAAGGTAGTTGTGAAGGGGAAAATTTTTTTTTTTGCAATTTTGCAAATATTTTTGTAAAATATTATAGAATTGTGCATTGTTATTCTTAACAATGATAACCACTTACTACATGTGTTACTTTGAGTAAGTTATTTAACCTAGGCCTCAGTTTCCTTTTGCTTTCTTTTTGGTGTTTATGGGTTGAGAAGTCTGGAAACCCCCACAGCTGCCAGTAATTTGATCCTCTGAGGTCTGCTTCGGCTTGGTCTGTGCTGCTGGTCTGTGCCCACATGGCCCAAGCAGGACTGTGCTTCGCTCTGAGCCCAGTGCAATAGACCTTTCCTGTGGGTTTGCCAGGCTGTCCTCAGCTGGAGATATATTTCACTCTGTCTTTTGGTGGGTTCTGTAGCTCTAAAATTTGGTTAGAGTTATTTTTACAGGTATTTGAGGTAACTGGAGATGAGCTCAAGTAAGTTCCTGCTTTTACTCTGACATCTTGGTTCTGCCCCCTTTTTTCCTTATTTGCAAAAATGAAGGTATTTGAATGATGAGTAGCCTGTGGGCTCCCTAACAGATTCATACTGAATATGTCAAAAGACCTATAAAAAGTCCCCCCACCACCACCACCAAGCATATTGTATAAGCCCTATGTGGAAGATTTATAAAAAGATATGAACAAGAATAGCACATGAAAAGAAGGGATGGATTGTGTTGCTGTTGGAGGGAGCAAATTCCTCAGTAGTAGAACAATTCTATAGAAGAATCAAGGGAAGGTATTACATGACAGGTTTAAATTTCCTGATGATCATCTCAGTACTCTTTCTACTCCATCATGATTGACAGGATTTAAAGGTCAATGAAAGGGACCTTGGGCAAATCTCTAGATCCACTTTCCAAAAGAGAATCACATTTGCTAAGGTTGCCTCTCTCTGTGTCACCCTAAATCGTCAGATAACTGAACATGGGAATGAATCGATCTTGTACTTAGCACTGAGAGATTTTTAAGGCACTCTGGCTCACTCTATCATTAGAAGGTCTAAATGGAAACAGAGTGCAAAGGGAAGAGGGATTGCCTGTAAGTTGTTAAGGTCTCTAGATGCTTCTGTTGCAGCTTGATATGTGCCAGTCCATGAACACTGTAGAGGCTGTTAAGTGAGATTATAATTGCTACAGAAAATTCAATTATACGTAGAAAATGAAGGAATTGAACTCAGTTTCTAAAATCTCTTCTAGTTCTAAATCTACAATCTTATTATAACTATCAGTTTAAGTTATTTCTACAAACCATCCTTTGCTAGCACCTCCAACCAATTCATAGGAAGGTTAGAATATTAAAATAGCCTTTTTCTTGCTCTCTTTAAATTACATGAAGCATCTCATCCATTAATTTGTATGTTTATTCAACAAAGAAAGGAGAGAAAGATAATTTTTGATGACAATGGGAACAGAGTGGGAAAATAGGATGAGACTTTTCAGAGACAGAGTTGACTGATTAGATATAAAAGATGATGAAGAGGAAGTTTCCAGTTTAGGAATCTGGGAAGATAAAGGGGTCATTAATAGAAATAAGCCAGGAAGAAGAAATGACTTATAAAGTAAAATGGCAAAGTCAGCTTTGGACAAATAAGGTTTTAGTCATAAATAAGACATTGATGGGAAGGTGTTGTGGTCAGGCAGTTTAAAATGTGGGACTGGGACTTAAAATAAAGTTCACGGGAGGAAATTTCCTTTGTCAACTATCTTGATAGATATGATAGTTGGCTCTATGGGATTAGATGAAATTGCCATGAAAGAGAGTTTAGAGATCAAAAAAAAAAAGTCTGAGAAATGTTTTTGTTCTTGTTTTTGTTTGTTTTTTTTTTTTATTCCAAGTAACTAATATCTAGTAGGAAAGGATCTATGTTGAGTGGTGCCCCATGAAAGTAAGAAAATAGTATTAAGATAATTCAAGCCACCATTAGGTAGAATATGGCCAACTGAAACAATTTGACTTGGGAACCAGTCTGCTGGAGCTAGAGAATGACCAAGATGGCATCTAACAGGAAAGAGGGAATAAAGATGTGGTACATCCACAGCTGGTGGTATTTTGTTTTGTTTTGTTTTGTTGTTTTTTTAATGAACAATTTGCATATCATTACAACCAAGAAAGGATAAGGGGAACACAATAATTTTTTCTCTTGGAAGTTTTTGAAGATCTGTAATTTCATGCTCTCAATAATGTTGTTGGGGGGAGTGGGAGAGGATAGAGACACAGGGTTACAGGGTCTTCAATAGAAATTGTGCATTAATGGTGAACCTAGAAATAATTTTAGGGCACATAAAAACAAGTCAGTGATTTGGCAGGGACTTCTGTCTGGAACCTAGGTAACTTTAAATAGCACAAGGACTTCAAAGGCCCCAGTGTGGTTGTAACCTTGGGTCCTATTCACATTCTTTTAACTGAGTTTTTCAGTCCCAACCCCATCACCCTGGGAGGTAAGGAAGCTAGGATGACTATTGGGTTTTAATGGTTATTAATTTAATTTAATTAATTTTAAATTAAATTAAAATTAAATTAATTCAATGATTATACCAAAAGTTTACAGAGGCAGTCAGAAAAAAAGGGGTTTGGTCCTGACATTATCTGGTAGGAATCTGAATGAGCAGAATATCATTTTAAGCTTCAGAAAGAAATACTCTGCTTGTTACGAAAGTTTATTTTTTGCTCCATGTTACTTTTTGACATTTTTGCCATTCTAATAGGAAAAAAAGGTGTGTTATCAAAGAGTAGCTATGAATCTAACCCTCACAAACCTTGAAATTTTATTAACCTGAATAATTTCACTGGTCCTTGCTCAACTTTGCTCAGCAACAGTCCCCTGATTGCTTACATTGACCTCTAGTCTTCTCCCTCTCTATCTAATCCATTCTCCACGTAGCTACCAAATTGATATTCCTAAACCCCAAATCTGAGACACTTGGCATAGAAGGGTGAATAGACTAGACTGCCCATCCTGGAACAGGGATAGACCCGAGTTCAAATCCTGTTTCTGACACATATGGGTTGAGTGACCCCGGACAAGTCACTTCACTTTTCCAATGTCCTAGGCAATTTTTAAAATCCATACATTTTAGAACAGTTGCCAACTTGCATTCCTATTATTGGTTCCCTATTGCTTCTAAGATAAAATACAGACTCCCCAGGATGGTTCTCCATCTTCTGTCTCCCCACGTCTCATTTCAGTCTTGTTACAAAGATGGCCTTTCAAACATGCTCTATTCCAGTCAAACTACCCTACTGGTTATTAGTCATACTTAATTTACATATGTGGTCTCCAGTCTCTGGAATGGACTCATTCCTCACTTCTGCCATGTAGAATCTCTGACTTCCTTACCACCTCTTAGCTGAGCTCACAGAATTATAAAATTTCAGGGAGGTTAAATACTTACCCACAGTAAGCAGGGATAGAACTAGAACCTAGACTCCCAACATCCAATAAATTCTTTTACACACACACACACACACACACACACACACACATACACACACATACACACACAAATAAACATACACAAATATATATTTGTTAAATATATTAAATTTATGTATAATTACATCTATAAATATATATTAAATTCATATAT
>CM053585.1:134882601-134918392 GCA_028646515.1 Pseudochirops corinnae
GGATGCTGTGGCTCTCTGTGCTGTTGTGACTTATTAACTTCTTTGCTACTGTGATGGAAATGGCTTACTGGTTTTGGGATTCAGTTTTCTGGCATCTAAATAAATGTTTGCTTCTATCTTTTATATGGAGAATCTGTTATATTTTGCAATTGAGCACCATGCAGGTATATTTATAGTGATCATGGGTGCTTGTGCTTATCCCCAGTATCTAGCACAGTGCTTGGCACATTGTAGGAGCTTAAGAAATATGTGTTGATTGATTGACCAATTGGTCTTTTCTCAAAGTTTCAGGGAAATGAATTTGTAGTTATCAGGTGTTTTGATAGTTCCCTGTGTATAAAATAGTACAAGTTTTCTGCTAGGATTTTTCTCTCCTTGTTTTGGCATGAATTCCAATGATAAATCAGCCGCGATATTGGGTGAACTCATCCAACCAGCGAAGCATAGTGGAGGGTGAGAAGATAAGTGAGATCAAAATCTGGAGGATTTATTTTCCCCCAAAAAATATGCTGAGGAAATTAACCTGTGCCAAGTCTCATACAAGGATAGATGAGATATGGGTTCCTTTAGCTAAGTTATCACGTTTATAACAAATGTAATTGTCTTTTGACTTCCTAATCACTGCCGCTCTCCTGATTAGGATATAACCTGCTATTGTACATAATAGCCTGGGTCTACCTTTTGCATCTGATGGTGCTGATGTTCTGCCTTGGTGTTCTGCCATTTAAAAGGGTGTAACTGACAACTGAAGGGACTCCCTACTCTTTTTTGTCTGTGAGATGAGACCGTTCTTGTTACTTTTAAAAAGGACAACCAGCCTCTGTAGCTTCTGCACAGATTTCTATACACATTTCTACATTTCTAGGCATAACCTATTGTGACCTTAATGTATTGTATCCTTTGTAATTAGTTAAATAAAAGAGTTGACATTTACATGGCATTTTAAAGTTTGCAAAATGCTTTCTATACACTCTCTCATTGGATCTTCACGATGATCATGTGAGACAGGTGCTGGATGAGGAGAGTGAGACTGAGCATGGTGAAGTGCCTTGTTCACTGTCACATAGCTAGTAATTATCTGCGGTAGGACATGAGCCCCAGTCTTTCTGAGTCCAACACTCTAGTCATTGTTAAGCTTTTGCTATATGCAAGGCACCGTATTCGGTCATAGAGATATAAAGGCACAAATGAAATGGGTCCAGCCCTGAAGAAGACTATCTTCTAGTGAGAGATACAACCTGTAAGAAGGTTAAATGCAAAGAACATTCAACAGGGAGAGAATGTTATCAATTGGGAGGTTCATAATAGCTTTGCTTAGGAAGTGAAACCTAAGCTAATAATTGAAGGAAAGCAAGGTAGAGAATCTAATGGAGGAGATGAGAAGAGGATGCCTTGCACCCATGAGGGATGGTATCAGTAAATGCAAGAGATGGGGGATGAAATGTCAAGTTTAGGAAATAGCTCGTTGTCCCTCTTTAGATGTAATGGTGAACACTTAAAGGGAGAGAAACATGAAATAAAACTGGAAAGAATGGCTGGGGCCAGATTGTGGAGACCTTTAAACATATAGTTTTAATTTATAGTGGATGGGAGATAAAAAACGCTTATAGGTAATTCAGTTCAAAAAGTCCAATAGATAATTTGTGAAAATGATGATTGGTATATAGTAATTCATACATGGAAGTTAATTGAACTCAACAATAGGAAAAGGATAAAGAATGATGAATTGAGGGTCTAAGACAGAATGGTGGGAAACACACAGAGTTAGGGGGCATGATTTAGATGTTGAACCAGCAAAGATTGAGAAGGAGTGGTCATACAGGTTAAGAGAGACCAACATTACCAAAATTCAAGGAAGATAGTGAATCTCAGAGGAGGAGATAGTTGATAATGGCAAAACTTGCAATATCACAAAGATAAAGAAAAGGCTTTGGGGGCTTACCAGTCAGGTAACTGGTAAACCTTTTATTTGATTTCTGTGATAAGAAGGGAGATTTCACTGGACTGAATGAGGTTTAAGGAACGAAGAGGAGGTTATGAGTGTGGCTTTTGAATGGAATATGATTTCCAACATGCTATGTATATATATTACAAATGGATTATAAATGGATCCCTCTTTCTATGGCACTATCTTTCTGACTCTCAGCATTAGGGTCCTTAAAATTATGTCTCTAATCTGTATACATAGAGAAACCTGCCTAGCTTTCAAAAATTACTCAAAAAGGTCTCCCTTCTTGGTTGACTGAGCACACTGCAACACTTGACATCAGTAGTATCACTGTAGAATTGCCCATACTGGCCTTCATTGGCTCACAGATTTAAAGCCAGTAGAGACTTCAGAGGCCAATGAGTCCATTTTGCCTTCCCTGTGCCCGTTTTATAGATGAAGAAACAGGTTGAGAGAAGTCAAGTGATCTGTCACAGATATTGTCTGAGCTAGGACCTTGAAGGCAGAAAGACCTGGGTTCAGATAGCTTCATACTAGGATGACACTGGATAAATCATTTAACCTGTCTGTGTGCCTCAGGCAATGGCAGCTTGGTGGTGTCATGGTGGGTAAAGCGCTGGACTTGGAGATAGGAAAACCTGAGTTTAAATCTGTCCTGGGACACTTACTAGCTGTGTGACCTTGGACAATTTACTTTCCCTTTGTTTCCTCTTCTATAAAATGGGGATATTATAGCACCTACCTCCCAGCGGAGGATCAAATGAGATAATAATTGAAAAGGACTTAGCTGAGTGCCTAGCACATAGCAGGTGCTATGTAAATGTGAGCTATTATTAATTAATTATTTCTAGGACCTAGCCAATAATAATGAGAAATTTTACATAACTTCACATACATCATATCATTTTTAGCCTCAGTTAAAGTCTCACTTTCTACAAGAAGTCTTGCCCATCCTTTTTCACCTTAATGCCTTTCCTCTGAAACTACTCACAATTTATCCTTTTCATACCATGTTTGTACCTAATTGTTTGCCTATCGTCAGCTCCTTGAAAGTGGGGGCTGTTTTTTTGCCTTTCTTTGTATCCCCAGCATTTAGCATAGTGCCTTGCATGTAGGAGGTGTTTAATAAACACTGATTATAATAATAATAGTTATTATTATATATGATAAATATAATAATAAAAGCTGATTCACAAAAATCCCATGAAGTGAGTGCTTGTATGCATTATTTCATTTTTGCCTATTACCTCTATAACTTTGGAGGAGTCACTGACCTTCTAGGGTAAATTTCCTCACCTTCAAAATGAAGAGGGTGGTCTAGTTGCCATTTAAAGTCCTTTGCAGCCTTAGATCTATGATCCTATTATCCCCATTTTATAGATGAGGAAAGCAAAACTGAGAGGTTAAATAGTCAAGTCATAGGAAAGTAATCCATCACAGGTCCCTTGCAATTGACCTCATTTATTCTTGGTTGTCCCCTGACTCATATGCTTCTTTTCCCAATGAATATTCTATATCCCACCTTTTTTTCCCCCTACAGAACAGCAAAGGATGGGGTACCCTGAAGATGAGGAATTAATGAGACAGGTAGCCTCAGCATCCAGGGTTTACGAGTCTCAGAGGAGAACCATTTCTTTATCTCCTCTTCAATGAATGACTACACATTAACATGCCCCTTTTTTCTCAAGAAAGGGTCTACCTCTTTCCCTGACCCAAGGTGAGTCTGGGATTACCTGAAACTGTTGGTAGCTACTAGGAAAGGGCAGGCTTTCCCACCTGAATTCCTCCACTGTCAGCTGGTGAGGGTTTTAGGGTAGGTGTGTATTTCAGTTTGTCAAAAAGGGATCAGTTCCTGTAATGAAAGACAAGCCCAGGGCAATGTTTTACAGAGCAGAAGAGATTGGGAGGGACAATGATCACATAAGTGGTTCTCACGGCTTGGGCTGGCACTGGGTGCCAGGTTGCACTTTTATTTCTTTGACTGCACATTACCTGGTTTACTCAACATTCTCAAGTGGGGCTTTGTCGATTGTTCCCCGGACTGATATTATGACAGATGATAGCCCCCTGATGCCAGCTCTGGCTGGCTAATAAGAAATAGGCCAACACGAAACTTTAAACCTAACAACTGCTACTGGAGGATGGGATAGCCCTAGGCATTTTCTCTCTTATTTCCCCCTGAATGGTAATGAACTTTGATCACATACAGCCCTTTTTCATTATCCCAGACTTGGGAGAAAATAGATTATTCAGTGAAGTGGGCAGGTTTTCACAAGGAAGTTTTTGAAACTTCCACTAATGGGAGTTTGGATGCAAAGAAAGAGGCTATAGATTAAACAGAATTATAACTAGATGGAATTTATATTTTTATGGTGATTCTAGAATGATGGGACATATTCAAATGTCATTTCCAATTGGTAATTTTTTTCCCTAGCTCTGCACCTGTGGTTTAGGAACTTCTGATATGGACATCCCTTTCATTGATGTAGATAGGGACTGGTCTGAAATTTAAAATGTAAGAGCACTATGTGGAGAGCACTGATCCAAGTTCAGACAACTCATGTATCAGAGGCATGACTTGAACCTATATCTTCCTGACTCCTGGGATTGTAGGCACTTAATAAATGTTTGATTGGTTAACTACCCCATGTTCCCTCTCAGATCTTCTTGATGTGAGCAACATTAGCTCCAGGCATTAACAACATAGCTGCCAAGGGAGAGAATTTAAGTTGAGATTTACCTGATATTCTAACCTCTCATCTCATGAAAAATGCACCCTTAGGGTCCCAGATTTTTATTTTTTCACATTTTTAAACAAGGGTACAAGAGGTGACCCATGGAACCAAGTATTTAAATAAGCATAAACATGTGATTCCCCTGTTAGGCATTTAGCCCAGCAGACAAGCGTGGACTTGGGTTACAATTTCCCTGGCAGCTCTATTTGAAATTGAAGTCTGTACCATTGACACATTTGGATTTGTTGGTATTTGAGGTATATCATGTGATTTTTTTTTTTTTTAGTGGAAAACTTGTATTTTGAAGACTTTAGTTTTCAACTATAATTATAGAGGCCCGTGATGAACCATGCTACCCACCTCCTGACAGAGATAATAGATAGGCTCAGGGTTCAGATTGAGACATATTTTCCAAACATTGTCAAAGTGAGGATTAGTTTTGCTTGACTACATATTAAGTACAAAGGTTTTCTTTTCTTTTTCTGCTGGTGGGTGGGAGGGATAGAATATAGATTTTTTTTGTTAAAAACTAAAATTTAATTTAAAAAAGAAAGCAAAGACTTTGATTTTCTTTGTAGAGTCAGCTTTGTGATGCAGTGAATAAAGTTCTGTCTCTAAGCTCAAATCAAGCTTTAGACTCTCACTAGCTGTGTGATCCGGACAAGTCACTTAAGCATTGTCTGCCTCAGTTTCCTCAACTGTAAAACAGAGATAATAATAGCACCTACCTCATGGGGTGTTGTGAGGCTAGGATGAGAGAACAGCTGTAAAGTGCTTAGGCAGTTCCTGGCATATAGTAGGTGCTTAATAAATATTTATTTCCTTCCCTTCCCTCACTCCTTTATTCAGCAATAAGTTTGCAAAGTCAATCATACTGGAAACTTTTAGTCCGACCCATAATCACCATCTAGTCATACTTTTTTTTTTGGGTTTCCATTGATTCATAGGAGCAAGATTTAAAGTTTAAAGAGAACTTGGAAGTCATCTTGTTCAATTTATTCACTTTACAGATGAAGACACTAGAAGGCCCAGAGAAGTTATCAAGGTCATATAGCTAGTAAGTGCCAGAGACAGGATTTGAACACTGATACTCTAATTTCAAATACAGAACTCTTTCCAATGCACCATTTTGCCTGATTGAAAATAGTATATTGTGATGCAAGATGTGTCTGGGGAGGAAAGAAATTTAACTTTACATTGACTCACTGAAAAGTCTCAACTAAAAAAAAAAATCACTTTTTTTCTACATTCTTTCTATCTTGCCTTTCCACACTCCTCTCTTCTCTCCTCTCTTCTCCTTTTCTTTTCTTTCCTTTTCCTTGTTTGCCTCAGTTTCCTCATCTGTAAAATGACCTAAAAGAGGAAATGACAAAGTACTCTAATATCTTTGCCAAGAAAATCCCAAATGGGGCCATAAAGAGTTGAACAAAATTGAAACAACTTTACAACAACAATAAATATTACTAACACTTCAAATCTTTGCACTTCAATCTGGCTTTCCATGGATATTTCTGTAAAAGCATAAGTAAAAGAGTTTTTCTCTCAGGGATATCAAAGCCTTAAAGAATGTTGCTAATACATTTTGATATGCTTTCCTACTCTGAACAGCAGAAAAGTTGGGGCCTTAAGAATATGTGTTTTTGTTTTTTTCAAAATCACAAAAGAGAATTATGATAAGGAAAAAAAGCACCTCCCCAGAATCAAGAGAAGTTGATTCTCAGTGCAGATATCTCCTTCCTTATTCAGCAGAGTGACCTCAAGCAAATCATTTCACCTCTCCAGTTCCCTTCTCTGTCATGTTCAGAGTTTGAACTGGATGACCTTCTAGTCCAGCGGTTCTCGACTTATGGGTTATGTTCAATTTGTACCAATGAAAATACATCCTGCATATCAGATATTTACATTACGATTCATAACAGGAGCAAAATTACAGTTATGAAGTAGCAACGAAAATAATTTTATGGTTGGGAGTCACCACAACATGAGGAGCTGTATTAAAGGGTCAGAGCATTAGGAAGGTTGAGAACCACTGGTCTAGTCCTTTGCAAATTAAAAAAAAAAACCTATGGTTTTATGAGCATCTATATTCCCTTTTTAGGGAAAAAACTACAAGCCCAAACTAGAGTTTCTTTAAGATATGTAGAATTAAAGGAGGAAAACATTCTTTAAATACATTTGTGGAAAATTTCTCTTTACTTTGCAATATCCAGTGCCACACTCCCAGATAGCAGAAAAGGAATCAAGGTCCTCTTTAAATAGCAAGTCTTTTCCTAGTTGAATAATCATCCATGTTCCTGGATGTCTCTCAACATCTCAGTTGTGCATTTCTATAGGAGGCACTTCTTGCTGGGTCTTCCTCTCTCTGACCTCCTCCCATTCTGTTCTGCAAATGCTTGCAAATTTCATAACGAGACTTGGGACAGCTGATGGAAGTGTTACACATATATACAGACAGATATTATACGTAGCATTTATAGAGCTCTTTTAAGGTTTGCAAAGTGCTTCCACGGTATCTCAGGGGATCCTCACAGCAATCCTATGAAGTAGATAATACGATTATTTCCCTCTGGATGAAGAAACTGAGAAAGCTTAGGTGAAATATGTATATGTGTTTAACATAGTATATATACGTATGTATGTGTAAATATAGATTTATATACTATATATTGTAATTATACATTTTAGCAGTATCTCTCTATATATTATAGCAGTATATGATGTATAGCATATAATTATATATTATAGTATTTTATGTAGCGTTATTTCTTTCTTTCTCTCCCTCTCTCCCTTCCTCTCTCCCTCTCTTTCTCCCTCTCTTTCTCTCTCTCTCTCACTCTCCCTCCCTCTTTCTGTCCCTCCCTCTCTCTCTCTCTCTCTCTCTCTCTCTCTCTCTCTCTCTCTCTCTTTCTCTCTCTCTCTTTCTCTCTCTCACTCTCCTTCCCTCTCTCCATCCCTCCCTCTCTCTCTTTCTTGCCTTGGATAAAGTGCTAGCCCTGGAATCCGAAAACCTAAGTTCAAATCCAGCCTGAATACATAGTAGCTGTGTGACCTTGAACAAATCACTTAACTTCTGTTTGCCTCAGTTTCTTCCTTTGTAAAATAGGGATAATAATAACACCCACCTCCCAAGTTTGTTTCGATGGGGGGTGGAGGATGAGATGATATTTGTAACAGTTTTGTAAACTTTAAAGTGCTATCTAAATGCTAGATATTTTAGAAAAAATGAGCCTGCTCGACATTGACTCTGTTATCATTGCCCATTCAGACTATCTCAACCTTCCATTCCATTTCAAGTGTTTCTAGAAGGGGCGTACTATGTACATTACTAGGCTCCAAGGGTAATATAAACAAGAAAAAATAAATTCACTATCTTTCAAGAGCTCTTGTTTAAATAGAGGACACTGAATGATTGCGGGCGGGAGGGTGGAGACCATAGGAAAAATAGTCCCTGTCTGGTAAGTAATCAGGTTGGTGAGATAACTGGGGACCATCTACCAAGGACTCATTGAAAGAACCAAGAATCTTTAGACTAGAGAAAAGAAGACTTAAGGGGGAAAGGTGTGTGGTGAAGAGAAGAGATATAATAAGAGTTCTGCTAAAAAAGTAAACCCCCCCCCCCCATATATATGTATGTATGTTTATATACATATATATGCATACACACATATATTTTTATAAATATACATTTGAAGGGATTAGATTTTTCTACTTGGCCTCAGAGGGCTCAACTAGGAGTAATGGGTAGACAGTTGCAAAGAAACACATTTATTTTAGGTAAAGGGAAAAGCTGTCTAATAATTAATACTATTCAAAACTAGAATGGCTACATTAGTAAGTAGCAGTGGCTTCCCTTTCACTGGAGATTTTCAAGCAGAGGTTGGATAACAACTTCTCTTATGTTGTTCAGGGGATTCTTGGGGAGGGGGGGGCTGGGAAGGAGAAGTATTGAAATAATGTTTGTGTCATGGACTCTTTTGGCCATAAGGTGAAGTCTGTGGATTCATTCTAAGAACTTTTTAAGATGCATGCAAAATAAAATATGTAGAATTATAAAGGAAATCAATTATATTGAGGTAAAATTTAATTTTTATTTTCTCATTCAAGGTCATGGATGTCCTAAAAACGTCTGTGGACCCCAGGTTAAAAACTCCCGAAATGGATGATGTCTAATTCCAAGTGGTTATGGTTATATGGTAGTGTTGTTGTTGCTGAGTCATTCAGTTGTTTCCAAATCTTTGTGACCCCCTTGACCATACTGACCATGGCATTTTCTTGGCAAAGACACTGGAGTGATTTGCCATTTCCTTCTCCAGTGGATTAAGGCAGACAGAGGTTAAGTGACTTGCCCAGGGTCACTCAGCTACTAAGTGTCTGAGGTCACATTTGAACTCAAGTCTTCCTGACTCTAGGCCCAGTGCTCTATCCGCTAAGCCATCTAGCTGCATCATTCGCATCCCCAGGCATTTGTATAATGTGACATTCAATAAATGTGTGATTTTTAAATTTTATTGAATTTTCCCATCCAGACACAAAGTCAACTAATCCACATTGGTTATCCTGATGTTCAGAATATTTGAGGAATGAGCATTTTGAAGACATCTAAGATTGGGGCTTCCTGAGGCACTTCCAAACACCCACATGTGTTAGGACCTCGGGAAGAGAAAATGAGGGGGCAGAGGAGGAATGGTTGACTTAAAAGGACTGGCAAGACTTGAGAGAAGAGAAGAGTGTGGAAGTAGACTAAAAGCAAAAGGAAAGAAGTTAGATTTAGCATTTATTTTAGCAACACCAGGAGAAGGGGGTGGGGAAGCCCTTAGGTCTCTAAAGGTTTGGTACTTATTACTCCTGCTTTGTTTTGGCTTCTTATTCTTACCAGCTCAAAAGGCCTCAACCTAATTCTTTTATTAAATCAACTAGTTTGCTCTTGGGACTTTTGGACCTATTTCCCCCAGGGGATGGGAGGTGGGGGTGGAGTATGCAAGCTTGTTGTTTTAGAAGGTTTCTAATCACAAGAGAACAAAACTGTCCACTTGGTTCATTTCCTTTACCAATTAGTGGCACAGACAGGAGGGGGGGGGTGTCTCCCTACTGTTACCAGGATGGATTCCAGGGACTGACCCTTTCAGACTTTACTTTAAATCCCTGGGAAAGTGGCAGCAATTTTTAGGGAGGGACAGGAAGTTAAAAATCCTGGGGAGGGGGTGCCTTGAGAGCCTGAGAAAAGGGGAGGTGGCCTGCAGGCCAAAAGGGAGCTCGAAGAGGGAGGTAGGGAAGTTTTATTTTTATTTGAAAATTTCAGTCTTGAAATGGAGACTGGGCCCTGGGAACCTTTTTTTATTGAGCACCTTCCATAAGGGGCTTGCTGTGCCTTTGCTGGGATCAGCCCAATTTGCTTTCAGTATCCTTTGAGGCAGGCAGGGAAGTGCTGTTCTGAATGCCAGAGGGCAGACCCAGGAAAATAAAGGACCATATCTAGGGGGAAAGACTGGAATGAATAACTGAGCCTTTCCACTTGACCATGGAGCCACTGTCTCCTCCTGGCTTTTCTCAAGTGCCTTCCAACCCTAGATCTGTGACCACACTCTGACTTTCTCCACTGAGAAAGAATGTGAACAATGAAAGGAGAATAAACTAGAATGTAGCACCTTTCTCCCTCTAATACACCCTTCTCCCAAACTTCTCTGTTTTTGTCAAGGGCACCAACAGTCTTCTAGTTACCTATCTAGGTTTACAAACTGAGTATTATCAGGATCTCCACAATTTCATTACACTGACAATAATGATGAGGAAGATGAGAATGAGGATGATGAGGATGGTGATGATAAACATTTATGCAGCACTTTAAGGTTTACAAAGTGCTTTTCCAACATGTGATCTCATTTGATCCTCAAAATAGCCCTGTGAGCTTATTATCCCCATTTTACAGAGGATAAAACAGAAGCAAAGAGAGGCAAAGTGACTTTTTCCCAAAGGGACATAACAAAACATGTATCTGAGGCAGGGTTTGGAATCAGGTCTTCCTGATTCTCGGTCCTAGCCTATATCTACTCTGCCACCCAGCTGCCCAAGCAGACTTCCCCTATCCAAGCTGTTGCCAATTCCTTTCATTTCTAGCTTTAACAATATTTCTTGCAACTGCCACCTTCTCTCTCCTCACATAGTCACTACCCTAGTTCCAGGTCTTATCATCTCTTATCAGGACTTTGTGCATTATTCTCCTAATTGGTGTCATTGTCTTAAATCTCTCTCCACTCTAACTGATCCTTTACACAACTGTCAAAGTGATTTTTCTAAAGCACAGATCTGACCCAACTGGTCTCTTACTCAATAAACTCCAGTGACTCCCTTATTACCTCTCGGATCACATATAAACTCCTCTTTGGGGCTTAAAGCCTTTTACAACCTGACCCCAAACTATCTTTCCAGGCTTATTACATATTTTTCCTCTTCCTATCCTCTATGGTATAGACACACTGGCCATCTTGCTGTCCTCATCCATGGTATCCCATCTCTCTTTTTGCACAGACTATTCCCTATGCTTGCCTGAGAATCCCTCTTCATATCTTCATTTTAGATAATCCTTAGTTTCCTTAAAAACTCTGGTCAAGTGCCATTTTGTACATGAAGTCTTTCCAGGTCCTATGAGTTGCTAGTATAACCCCCACCCCCTCACTACCTTGTATTTCATTTGTATCTATTTTCTCTATACTCGTGGAGATACATATTGGCTCCCCTCCATAGATGGTAAGGTTTTCAAGGGGAGGGACTGTCTCACATTTCTTTTTATATCCCCAGTGCCTAGTATAGCATAGAGCAGTGGTTCTCAACCCTCCTAATACCGTGACCCTTTAATACAGTTCCTCATGTTGTGGTGTCCCCAATCATAAAATTATTTTCATCGATGCTTCATAACTGTAATTTTGCTACTGTCATGAATCTATCTGATATGCAGGATGTATTTTCATTGTTACAAATTGAACATAACCCACAGGTTGAGAACCACTGCCATAGAGGGTTAATATATCCTTGTTGATTGGTTTATCTGCCTCAGAGAAAAGAGGAATGTGTTAACATAGGGAGGAGTCAGAAACCAGAGTGCTGTTCCCTTCCGATGGCATGTCATAATAATCTGTCTCTACCCAAGTCCTACCCTTTCCCCAAAGACAAATCTTACTTCCTCCTTGAAGGTTTCCCTAACTACTCTGGCCACAAAGATTTCCCCATACCCTAAACAGCTATATTACTTATAGACTGTGTCACTTAATTTAGCAATTAGGTACTAATTGTTAAGTTGTTCTCTAAATGCTTAATTTGTGTTAGAAATGTCACCCCAACTAGAATATAAGCTTCCTGAGCACAGGAATCATGACTTACAAGTCTCATGAATCTTTCACATTCCTATATGCCATAGGAATTAGTACACAATAAGTCCTCTATACATACTCAATAAAACAGTAGATTAGTTGAAGGATCAATTCATTGAGAATTGAAGAGTAACAAAAGGGACATTAGATTTCCTAGCCAAATAGAGATGAAAATGATTATGGCTCCCTCCATAGCCTTAATGTTCCCTAGACTTAAGTCATATTCTGCAGTTGCCCAATGGGAGCTCTGGATGGAACAATACAAAGCAAAGATATTAGTCTAGAAGTTAACCCCAAAGATTGACTCTGCTCTGTAAAAGTCCGGAGTATGAGATGCTGGACTATGTTATATTTATTTCTATACCTATTTTATCTTTTGGTGGAATATAAGCTCTTTGAGGGCAAAAACTATTTCCTCCTTTGTCTTTTTATCTCAAGTGACAAGGGCAGTGCCTTACACAGGGTAGGCATTAAAATATATGTTGAATTACTGAATCTCTCATGTGAAAATACTCTTATTCGATTGTAAAGGATTTTAAGAAAGACACACAGACTTATAAAACAAAGCACAAAGCCTTCCAAGAATAAAAAAAAAAGTTTTCTAATAGTCTTCACTATGACTACTAGACCTTTTTCCTATCTCCCCTACTTCCTCCCTCTCAGAGCAAAGCAGCCGAGTTCCATCAGTCTCTGGCAGCTTCTAAAGGGAAGGTAGCAGACAATACTAATTGGAAGGATTGTTACAAGATGTCTGAAATGTGCCCAAAGATATTAGATGATGGAGCAGATACTGAATACGCACTTCAAAATGTAGCTCTTTGAACAGCTTAAAGCTAGCTGAATTCAGCTGAATATCAGCCTTAGGACACAAATGCAGGAATGATCAGATGAATATATCTGGCAGTTTTTGTTCCCAAGAAAACCAAGAAAGATAAAGATGGAATGTTCATGCATGAATAGTAAGCCATTGATTTCTTCATGAGAAGTGTACCTACCTCAAGGGGCTGTTGTGAGGACCAAGTAAGACAGTATTTGTAAAAAGCCCTTAGGACACTGCCTGGCACATTAAATACACAAATACACACATATAAATGCTCATTCTCTTCCCTTCTCCACTATGATCCCATAGTCCTTGCCCAAGGAGCCAGCATGTATAATACAAACATATACATGAGTTACATCAGAGTGGATGGACACTTAGAGCCTTAGAGAGGATGGTATTAGCCCCAAGGGAAACCAGAAAAGGCTTCCTGAGGAAGGTGATACTTAAGAGAAGCCTCGAAACCAGGGACTCTGAAAGGTGAAGGTGAGGAGGAAAATCATTCCCACAATGGAGGATAGCCAATGCAAAGGCTGCACATAGTAAGCACTTAATAAATGTTTGCTAACTGATCCACGTGGAGCTCTATGTGTGAGGAATATTAAGTCAGTCAATAAGCATTTATTAAACGCCTGCTGTATGCCAGGCACTGAAAGTGCTGAGGATATGAAGAAATGCAAAAAAAATCCCTGCTCTCAGAGAGTTCAGTCCAATAGGGAAGAAAACATACATGCAACTATGTACAAACAAGATATACCAATTAATTTGGAGTATTCTCAGATGGAAGGCACTATCATTAAGGGGGATTGGGAAAAGCTTATGGCTGGACCATAGTGCATGAATGGGAGTAATGTAGAAGTGTGGAAGGATAGGAAGGGGTTGGATTGTGAAGAGACAGAATTTTTTGGGGAGCAGGACAGAAAGCATCAGTGGGGTGCCAATGTCAGGAGATCATATAATGTATCCCCCCATCCCCTTTTCCACCCAGCTGTTGCTACAACAGGCTTGAGCTGACCATTTATGTACCTTAGAATTCCTGGAGGGGCCTCTTGATCTATATTTCAAACCTTATGGTGGCTGGTACTTAAAGATGGTCTCATAAATTCCGGGGTCCTTTAACTCTCCTTTGGATAATAATAGAATTAGATCATGCTCAAGGCAAGCCTGGGAAATTGGCTGCAGGCTCCCAGGGAAGAGTTCCCTTGGGACAGAGGATCTGTTCCAAATCTCCCTTTGGTTGAGTTTATTTTCAGTCACATAAAATCTATAAATTAAACTGACCAAAAGAAGGATATGGGAGAAGCATTATTTTATTCCTTCCTGTGTGAAGGGAAAGTTCTATGGGCAGCTACGTGGTGCTGTAGATAGCGTGCCAGGTCTGGAGTCAGGAAGACTCATTTTCCTTGAGTTCAAATCTGGCTTCAGACACTTACTAGCTATATGGACCTGTTCAAGTCACTTAACCCTGTTTGCCTTATTTTCTTCATCTGTAAGACAAAGTTCAGAAGGAAATGGCAAACTATCCCATTATCTTTGCCAAGAAAACCTTAAAATGGAGTGACGAAGAGTTGAGCAGGAATGAAAACAACTGACTGCCACCAACAACAGTAACGAGTAAGGGAAATGAGCTGAGCATTCCAGAAGGGTTCTGAGAGGTCTTTGATGATCAAATTTTTTTTGATCATGCACTGTATATATTTCTAATTTAGGAATATATGTATATTTCTAAACTAGAAATATGAGCTTCTGCTAATGCACACAGTATGAAACATAACCGATAATTTTGAAGGATAAATACAAATTAAGCAATATTTTAAATGTAATGTTGTTTATTAATAGTATATAAAAACCATTTTGCTTTTGAGAGAAACATTATTGAACATGCTTCATTATTTATTTAAATCTCTATGTACATCCTAGGAGATAAGGCAGATGTGTAGATGATAAATGTTTGTTAGTAATAGATAAATCAATTAGGTTCATCTAAGTAGCCAGTCTAGCAGTTTAATTTTTTTAAAAGATATTTTCATATTGAAAGATACACAATGCAACAATCAAATAACAAGTCACAATAACTGGAAATCCCAGATGCTTAGTAAGAGTCATCTTTCTTTGCATATAGACATCCAGCATACATGATATAGAAACAAACAAAAATGAATTGTCACTGATGTCAACTCGCAAAAGGTTTATGGTATAAATTCATTCCTCTTTCTGTATGTAGTTCTGCTTAATAGATG
Organism: Pseudochirops corinnae; assembly: GCA_028646515.1. Lineage (NCBI taxonomy): Eukaryota > Metazoa > Chordata > Mammalia > Diprotodontia > Pseudocheiridae > Pseudochirops > Pseudochirops corinnae. The sequence continues at coordinate 134,897,709 of CM053585.1, forward strand.
ATATCATGCTTTAATTTTTTTATTAATGATTACATATTTGAGCCTTGTTTTTGCATGAGTGTGAGGAATAACTGGAAGGCCAGTTTGGTTGTGTCACAATATTCGGGAAGGAAGGAAACATTTATTAAGCTCCTACTTACTATGTGTTAGGTACTGGGATAAGCATTTTAGGTAGGTACTATTATCATCTCCATTTTGCCACTCAATAAATAGAGTCAGAGGGAGGCTAAGCAACTTGTCAAAGCTCACACACTAGTCTCTGAGGCCAGACTTGAATTCAGGTCTTTCTGAATACAGACAGATTCAGTCAGTACTCTGTTCACTGCAACACATTGCTGCCTTGAGGAAAAAGATTAACATCGAATAGGATTAGGTTTGGGGCCAAACTATGAAGGATTTTGCCAGACAGAATAGCCTTAACTTTATCCTAGAGGCAACAGAGAGTCAGTGGAGTTTTTATTTTTGCGTGGCATTGAGGGTATGACATGGTCAGATGTACACTTTAGGAAAATCACTTTAACAACTATATGGTGGATGGATTGGATCAGGGAGAGACTTGGAGGACTAAGGACTAAGACCAGTTAGTACATTACAGTAGTCCAGGTGAGAGGGGAGGATGAGCTAAACTTCAGAGATCCTGTGTGAAAGAAAGGGATGAATGAATGCAAGAGATGATATAGAAACAGGGATGATTCAACCACTGTTAGGATATGTATGGGGAGTGGGCGCACAAAAGTGAGGACTTTTGATCCAGTGAATTTAAATTGGGGTTACTGAAAGTACGGTGGTACTCAATTGTAATGGGGAATTCAGAAAAGATTTGGATTTGATGGAACATATCCCAATGAGATCTGTGTTGCAGATCTCAATTGATGCACAGATGCTTATTCTGGGCAATTCACTTTGTCCCACCCATGAGGAAAGAATTCACCCTCTGAAGAAAACCTACAGAATCCATGAGGTGGAGGATGGAATGGTAGGGTCGAGGCAGAAGGAATTTTGCTCTTGGTTCATAGGTAATGCTTAGATTATAATTGCCATGAGAAGCAGATGCTTGGAACAAAAGGGGAGAAGTTAGGTCAGGAACTGGAATAGGTAAAGTAGGGAAGTGTTGGGTTGTAATGGGTGAAGGGTACATATGTTTAGATTGGTGATGAGTTCCAAGATTCACTGTCATGTGGATGGTAGAATATGACCCATCTTTCTACCCTCTAATTGGTTGATCATAAACTTCTTAGTCTATGGAATCCATTTTGGAGATCCTAAACAACAAGGATGAGACTTGATGAAGAATTAGATGGAGCTTCTCTCCAAGTTCCTGAGGAGTGGAGAGGCTTGGTCATGCCAAATCTCCTCCAGGAATGGGACTAAATTGTCTACCTTGGTAGCTCAGTGCTAGGCACACAATTTCTATTCAAACTTGACTTGTTGACCGAGAAGTCCTCTTTATCCCCATTTTCAAGGTCCCTCTCAGCTTGGCGCCAATCCCCTTATCTAATTTAGCTCCCTCTCTTTGCCCACATAAATCCTCTACCTCAGTCCAGATGGACCCCTCATTATCTCTCGAACATGACTTTCATTTTCCTGCTCCCACATGTTTGCTCCCATAGTCTCTTCTCCCTGCAACACTTTCTCCTTTCTTCTTGACCCATCCAAAGCCTTCTTTGTCAAGGTCAAAGTCTGCTAAGTAACTCTTCCAAGAAATTTCCTTTTATCACTTTAGTGGAAGCTATCTGGTCCTGGCCTCCTTTGAACTCTATAGAATCTACTGTTTTTGGTACTTATTTTATATTCACATGAGGGATTGTACTGTTAGTTATCTTTTCATGTGTAGATATATCTTTTCTCCTCATTTAGACTAGAAGTTCCCTGAAGGTAAAGTCTGTACCTTATTCTTTTTTTTTTTTACCTGAAGGACTTTGTAGGTAGCACATGATGAATAAAATTTGTTTGATAAATTTCACTTGCTCTGGTCCTAACTTAGAATCTGGGTGAGTTCCCCAAATCCTCCTTTAGGCTCAGGGTGGGAATAGCTATAATGTATTCTTCAGAGGGTGAATTCTTTCCTCATGGGTCGGACAAAGTGAATTGCCCAGGATAAGCATCTGTGCATCAATTGAGATCTGCAACACAGATCTCATTGGGATATGTTCCATCAAATCCAAATCTTTTCTGAATTCCCCATGTATGTAATTCCCCAAATGTATTCTAAAGCAACTATGGTTATCTGATATAGGGCTTATGGCTAACGACATGGTAGCAAGAAAATTCAAAAGGTGGTCACTGGGCTCTCTTCTTTGTTCTGACTGAGCTTTCCTAAGTTGTCTGAATCTGGGACTCCACCACACATTAGTGATGCAGAAATGTACTATCCCAATGCACTTTGGACCCACTGTGAATTCAGTTGTTTGGAAATGCTCTCAGATGTTTTACTGTTTCAACTTATATATTCTTGGCAAAGTGAGACTTCCTGCATTTAAGGAAAAGAACTTGAAACTGTTTACTCATTAAATGTGTTCTGGACATTAAATAACTCCTCTGAAATGGTTGATAGTTAAGTGTGAATCAGTAATAAATTCATTAATTTCCTTCCAGAGATTAATAGATGAGGAAAACTAAAAGAGAAAAGGATGAATGACAAAATATATTTGAGGATTTTGAGGATTTGGAAAATAGATTGAGGTATTAGGCAGATTGTACACTTGCCATTTCTGGGCCTCTCATTTTGTCATTATACTATTTTCAGATATTTTTCTAGGCTGATATATGTCTATCTGTATATAATATACACAAACATATGTATATATACACATACATATATGTACAAACATACGTAAAAGTGAGCTACCAAATAAAGAAAATTGGATAACAAAAAGCCAGAAAAAAAAAGGTTAGAACAAGTACACAAAATCAGGAGGGAATAAGCATTTATATGGTGCCTACTATGTGTCTAGTGGGTAGCTAGATGGCACAATGGATAGTGTAGAAGTTGGAGTCAGGAAGACACATCTTTGTGAATTCAACTCTGGCCTCAGATGCTTCCTTAGCTATGTGACCCTGAGCAAGTTACTTAACCCTGCTTGCCTCAGTTTCCTTATCTGTAAAATGAGCCAGAGAAGAAAATGGCAAACCTCTCCAGCACTTTGCCAAGGAAACCCCAAATGAGATCATGAAGAATCAGACACAACTGCATAACAATAGGGAGATGGATTTGAATTCTAGTGTTCTTGGCTGGTTGCTAACCACTGCACCAAGGGCTATGTGGGATGCGGAGGGTGCTAAGACAAAAAGCTTGTGAGAAGATTTTAAAAAGCTTTTAGTGAGTTTTTATTTTTAAAATTTGTAGTTTTTATGGAAGGATCTGTGATTTAGTCAACTTAGAGATCTGTGCACCAACTCACTAGAAATCCTCAAGACTCAGTGGACAAATCCTAGAGAGTGGCCTGAGCTAGGCAGATATCAAGTGACTTGTCCAGTGCTTCCACTAATAAAGATCAAAGGTTGGGTTTGATTTCAGGGTCTTTTTCCCAAGACTAGCACTACACCAAACTTTGATATTTGCTTTTAGAAAATCCACACAGAAAACAAACTAAAGCAAACCAATTTACTGTCCCAATCACTTTTTTAAAAATGGTTTTTTTTATTATTCTCTTCCTCCTTCCCCTCCTCCTCCTCCTCCCTCTCCTTCTCCTCCTCCTCCTCCTCCTCCTCTTCATCCTCCTTCATTTTCTCCCTCAACTGGCATATAAATTGCACACTACACTGGGTTGCCCTAGGCTAAATTTCTCAGACTAAAAGACTGAATCTTCTATTTCTTCACTATGCTCCAAAAACCTCAGTTCGATGCTAAACACACAGTAGGCACTCAATAAATCCTGACAGCTGTTTCTAGAGTCTCAAAATTGATCCATGGTCATTTAAGCTATTACTAAAATGGAAAAGCAAAACGCATTGTTTGACTTTTTGCTTCTCCCTCTTCCCCTACTCCCCTCATCAGCTGAACCTGTCTAAAATGCTGAGGAATCCTGTGCTGATGCTGTGGTTCACATAGGCCGTGTGGTATTAGTGGACAGAAGTTGACCTTAAAGCCATGAAGCCTTTGGTTCAAATCCAGCCTCATGACTCTGGGCAAATCTATTAACCTCTCAGTGTTCTACTTAATTGGTGCCCACTTGCTTTGGGTAGAGGGAGTTTCCTCACTCAGAAATAGCAATGAAACCATAGCTGTGAACTCTACCTCTTCATCAGAGACAGAGACAGGAGGAGGGGTAAGAACATTTAGAGTCCTCATTTATTTGTTTAAATCCTGCTCTATGACTCCCCTAGAGGATCCTAATTAATCTTTGAAAAGTCCACCCCAGTTTATTAAAAAGTGCCTGGCAATCAGTAATAAAGCAAATTGTAATCTTTATCTTGTAACACTTCTCCTTTCAATCAGTCAACTATTCATTAAACATTTATTAAGGGCCTACTGTGCATCAAGCCAGCGTCAAGAGGCGAAGAGCTATGCTTGCCCTCAAGGAACATACAATCTAGTGGGGGGAGGGGAGAGACAACATGTAAACTAATACATACAAAGCAAGCTATATACAGGATAAGAAGGAACTAACAGAGAGAAGGCACTAAAATCAAAAAGGTTTAGGGAAGAAGGTGGAATCTCCGTTGAGACTTAAAATAAGCCAGGGAGGTCAGTAGTTAGATCTGAGGAGGGTGGGCATTCCAGGCATAGAGAACAGCCAGAGAAAATGCCCAGAGTTGAGATGGAATTTCTTGTTTGTAGAACAGCCATGAGGCCATTGTCACTGGATGAAAAAATACTTGTTGCTCAGTAATATGTAACAAAACTAGAAAGGTAGAAGGGGGCTAGATTATGAACAGCTTTGAATGCCAAACAGTATTTTGTATTTGATCCTGGCAGGTAATAGGGAACTCCTGGAATTTAGTGAGTGTGTGTGTGTGTGGGGGGGGGGGGGGTGACATGTAATATATTGAGATCTGTACTTTAGGAAAATCACTTTAGTGGCTAAATGAAGGCCAGATTTGAGTGGGGAGAGACTTGAGGCAGGCAGACCCACCAACCAGCTATTGCATTAATCCAAGTGTTAAGTGATAAGGACCTTCTCCATAATGGTGGAAATATCAAGAGACAGGGGAATATATTGGAGAGGTGTTGCAAAGCTGAAATGGACAGACCTTGGCAACAGATTGGATATGGGGTAGGGAAGAAGTGTCAAAAATGGTGAAGAGTTGAGAATTTCCCTATACTAGGTCATGAGCCTGATGGGCTGAGAAGATGGTGTTGCTCTCTACTGTTACAGGGAAGATAGAGGAGGGGGAGGGCTTAGGGGGAAAGATAACATATTCTGATTGGAACATGCTGAATTTAATGTCTTCTGGACATTTGGTTGGATGTCTACTGAACATCCAGTTCAAGGTGTCTGAAAAAGGTAGTTGGAAATGTGAGACTGGAGGCCAGCAGAGAGTTTGGTGCTGGACCCCGCCCCATATCATTGCCTGTGGCTCTCTGTAAGTTTGAAGACACATTCAAGAATCAACATCTAGTGCACCAATAAAAGGAAGAAGAAAAAGATTAGGATGGGGTGGGAAAAGAAAAGTCAATTGTGATTAACTCTTAGTATGCATTGAAGGTAGGTATTATTATATTATATTATATTATATTATATTATATTATATTATATTATATTATATTATATTATATTATATTATATTATTATCCTTTTTTTTCCCCTTGAATTTAACTCTTTGCTACCCACCAAGGACCAAGCCATCTTACTAGATGACATCTGACTTTCAATGAGTTTTTGATTCTATAAGCCTGATTGTTTTGTTCACAGTTGCTGCTTTTTCAATACAGAAAACAAGTGTTTGTGTATGTGGTTGGGGGCGGCTGTGTAATTATGCAAAGGAAATATTTTTCTTGACTTTGTTCCAAAAGTTGGGAGTGGGCTGGATAAACAATGGAGAGACTTTGCAAGTGAATATGATATCAACTATCAACTAGCTTATTTTGTGTATTTTAAAGTTGTTTTGTAGATACTGTGCTAGTGCAGAAATGGCCCATTTATTGATCAGAACAAACTGAAAGAAATGGTGTAGAGAAAGTGGGAAATTTTAGGACAGATAAGTAAATGGGTTAGTGATTTATTGTTTCCTTTGTTGTTATGTGACTGCTTTGAAGTGAGTTCCTCTTAATGCATAAGAAACTAAATGGACCTGCATGGGGCCCAATGCAGATGTACATTATGTTGAATTTTACTCTGTAGTGTTACAAAGAGGCACCTCTGTGATGAATGTGGTGTAATTAACAGCCTACCAGTTGAGGGTCTCTATCCAACTTTGTGTGCCCACAAGAAATTACCTAGCCTCTCTGTGTCAGCTTCTGTAATGACCTTTTTGACTCTTGCCCCACCATCCCTTTGACCTCAGCAACTGGGGCCACCTGTTGTTTCTAGGTCATCAATTCAGTCTCCTTCCTGGTTCTGTGCTGACCTTCATGGAATCATAAAATCTCACCATTAAAAGGGAAATCAAAAGCCACCTGGTCCAATCTATACCTATGTAAGAATCCTCTCTACAGTATACCTGCCAGAAAGTCATTCATCCTTTGCTCAAAGCCCTTCCCTATTTCCTAAGGCTGCCCATTCCACTTTTAAATAGTTCCAAATGTTCGAATAACTCTAAGTTTTCCTAACTTCATACCTAAATTTACCTTTAAAATGTCTACCCATTTGAGCTCTGCTCTCCGAGGTTAATTAGAACCCATTGATTCAGTTTGTCTATATAGAAACACTTCAAATACTTAAAGAGGACTTTCTGTCAAGGTCTCCCTGAGTTTTCTTTTCTCTATCATAAACATCTTCACTTTCCTTAACAGATCAACCAATCAGCAAGTATTTATTATGAACCTACCATGTACCAGGCATTGAGCTACATGGAGGAGGAGGGGATGGATATATTCCAGGGTATCCTAGAAGTCTTAGTGGAGTTTTAAGCTGTAACAGATCTTTACATAAATATAGATAAAAATATACACACATATTTGTGTGTGTGTGTGTGTGTGTGTGTATACACATAGATAGTATATAAAATGATGGAATGTAAGCTCATAAAGAAAAGAAATTGTTTCATTTTTTTATATTTCCATGTACATACCTTCTTTGTATGTATATATGTGCATATCATCTATGAATGTACACACACATAAATATAACACATATATAATTAACAGTCTATATGTATGTGTATTGCTCATATGTTTATGTCATATGGACATATATGTTGTTTAGTAATTTTTCAGTTTTGTCCAAATATTCATCACCCCATTGGGGGCTTTCTTGGCAAAGATACTGGAGTGGTTCACCATTTCCTTCTCCAGCTTATTAGTCTAGGAAACTGAGGCAAACAAGGTTAAATGACTTGCCCAGGGTCACACAGCTATTAAGTGTCTGAGGCTGGATTTGAACTCTTGAAGATGAGTCTTTCTGACCTGAGGCCTGGTGGTCTATCCACTGCACCACTTGGCTGCCATATGCATGTTTACATATATTAGGCACACAAGCAAAAAAAATGAAATAATTCCTTCTTTTTATGAGCTTACATTCTGTAATTCTGTTAGGTAAGATTACCTTTGCGCATATGTATACATGCATGTGTGTGTACAAGTACATATGTGTGCATATATAGAATTAATAAAAAATAAATTATTAGTAGTTAAATAAATGGTATCTAGGGAGAGAGAGCAGTAGATTCTGGTATGACATGATATGAAGGCCTTTCACCATCTAAGTCACCTTCTTCTGGCCACTCTCCCACTTATCAATCTCTTTACTAACTACATGACACCCAGACTCATGTACCTTGTACTCCACTTCCATTCATTCCTACAAACATTTAAGTGCTTACTATGTACAAGGTGCTATACCAGGTGCTGGTGAACCCAAAGACAAAGCAATCTTTGCCTTCAGGAAGCCCAAATTCTACATAAATGAGACAGGTAAATAAGTATTAAATTGAGGGACAGAGATCTTAACTAGGGATTCAGTGAAGGCTTCATAGGGAAGTGGCAGCTGAATTGATGCTCCAAGTAAAAAATTCTTCAGAGTAGCAATAACAAAGGACTGTATCTTAAGCTTGTGCAAATGTTTGGAGTTGGGAGTTGTAGGAGATAAGACAGAAGAGATATATGGACACACACTTAGGGAGTAGGAGTTGGATGATGGACTAGCAAAGAATATTTGGAAGAAGGGAGACAGGTAGGAGGAGGACCAAGAGAAAACAGCATCATGAAAGCCAAGAGAAGAGAAAGGAGACAGGAGGAAGGGGCCTTGGCAACATCCAAAGCTGCAAGGAGGTTGAGGAGGATGAGGAGTGAAAAAAGGCCATCTGAAATAGCAGTTAAGAAATCACTGGTAACTTTGGCAAGAACAATTTCAATTGAGTGGCGAGGCCAGAAGCCAGACTTCAAGAGGATGAGAAGTGAGTGGGAGGTGAGGAAGTGGAGGCAAAAGGCATAAAATGATTATTATTTTTTTTCCTATTGGATCTGCTTTGTAAAGGAGAAAAGATATAGATTGTTAGCTGGAGAGGGATAACAGGATCAAATTTAAATATTTTGGTTGCTGTTACTGCCAGCTGGAGGAGATCTGGTCATGTTCATGGCATCAGGGAAAGAAGTGGTCCAAGAGTAGAGATGGAGGATGAGTTAACGAAGGAATGATCAAACGGGCAAGCTTTCCAAGGAGACAGCAGGGAAAGGGCTCAAGGGTGCCAGCCTAGGGTTTGACTTTGGCATATAGAAAAGAACTACCTCTCCTTTCAATGAAGTAATAAAGGAAGAGAAAATAGAAAAATGATACAAAAATGATACAATTCGAGGTATAGAGGAGGGGAGAAGAAGGAACTCATGGCAGAATATATCAAGTTTCTCAGCAAAGCAGAAGGAGGCATGGCCCTTTGCTGAGAGACAGTGAGCACAGGGTAGTAAGTGGCTTCTCACCTTCTTCTCCCAGTGGTCAGACCCAATCTGGTAGACTAATTCTAGTCCCCTGAGTTTTTGCCTTATTTCTCTGTCTAATATACCATTTCTGAACAATCATAGAATCATTGGTTTAAAGTTGGATGTGAATTCAGGCAATCTAGTCTAACCTACTCCTCTGCTACTACATACAAAAGGATACTGAGACCCAGAAAAAAATTGGTTATTTTGCCCAAAATCTCAGAAGTGGTAACAAGTAAGGACGTGAACCAAGGGCTTCTGCTTCCAAAGCCATCATTCTATTCAGGGCATGGTGCTGCCTCCTGTGATACTGCTTTTCCACCTCATCATTTCAGAGCTTAGATTCCTCCCCCTGAATTCTATTCACTGTTGATGGCCCTGCTAACTCTTTTCAATGAAGCTGACTGCCTCTTAACAGGCACCTTAATCTGTTGCTTATTGCCTGACTTTCCTGACACCCACTTCCCATCCACCTGGAATATCCGTCTATCATCTACTGCTTGAAATACCCCCAGAAACCCTCCCTACTGCAAACCATAAGTATTTCTAGTGTCTGGGGTCTGATCATCCCTGATTTGGCCCCCTCATTAAAGACAGATTCATTACCTGATTTCATGCTGATTTTCATGTTTTGGAAATTAAAATTGGACATGTATTTTGAATTGCTAGGAAGAGCAGTCAGAAAAGTTTAGGAATTATCTGGAGAAGTCTTGGTATGGAAACCCCCTCCAGCATTTAAAATTTTAACCTTCTGTGGCTTAGTATATCAGCCATAGGTAATACCTATGGTCTAGAAAAGTTCAAGAGGCATCACTGCATAGGAGATGGAAGCCATCCATGGGCAGGTTAGGGCCTGAACTAGAGTAATGGTCATGTGGGTACAGAGTAGGGAGCAAATTTAAGATACATTATAGAGCCAATCTAGGGCTCTTTACAGTCATCTATTCAGCTCACATTAAAAATCTCAAAATAAGACTTGGGATCCTTTTTCTTATTTTCAGTGATAAATGATCACTAGACTGGATGTAAATATAGGATGATGAATTCTTCAGTCCTAGCCCCTCTACCCAGCATGGCCTACTCAAAAGTAGAGGGGAGGAAGTCTCACTTTGTGTCCATGAAAAGAGTACTCATACTTAGGAAATTGTAGATATTGGAGTCAGTGGAGAAGATAAACACCTCAGGCTCTCTGGAGAACATTGGAGAATTCAAATTTCCCTTCCAAATAGCTGTTGTATTTTGTCCATAATTCATAGGACCATCAAAGCTGTTAATCGACCTGTTACAACACCAGCCCATTATCACTTTTCTAGATCTCTGGGATAAAGCTCTGTTTCCATTTTTAATGAATGACTCTCCTTCTTTTTGCCACACTAAGTTATTGAAGCTAAAAATAATCCTAAGGAATGGCAGTCAGGACAATGGCCACCTGTTGAAATGTGAGACTGATAAAATTGTCAGGTAGTACAGGGCATTCTTTTTCTCGGAGGCAGATTATGAAATTCTGCAACAGAGCCCTCAAGATTTGAATTGTTAAAGAAGACAGGACTGGTGTTTTCATTTTGTTCATTTTTTTGTTTTGTTTTTCCATCAGACTCATCATAAGACCTATGGCAACAATGATGAGCAATGAAATATTGAGTCATTCTCTTTGGCCTCTCGGGACAAATTTATTGCCATCCTCAGTGGAGCCTGCATCCAGTTTTCCAACATGGGTGTACGGCACACAAAGGGTATTGACACTGCTCTTTTGGATAAGACATGAGAAGAACAGCATTTGATTGTTAAAGGACAGCACGTGCTCACGCACGCGTGTGTGCTCTCACACACACACATTCTTCCCCCGTCCTGACCAAAATCAGGCCGTGGATTTCTGACTCGCTGTTGTTGTTGTTGTTGTGAGAGAAAAATGGATCTTTCTGCTCCCTGCATGCTCACAAAAGCAGATGTTATCATCCCTTGATTATTTCTCTGCTGGTACAGCTTGTTTCATTTATTAAAGAAAAGACACGGCTGAAATTGGATCTATGCAATACATGTCAGTAAGCTTTATGTGTTTGTGAATAATAAACCGCTTTCAGTGTTGGGCTCTGACTCCTAAGCTATAACACTGTCCTATGAGTTTATGGTCCATTAAACTGGCCACATCGTGGTGTCTGTCTCTTTAAATGGGAAAACACCTTTAAGGATGGAGGAGGGGGTTGGGTGGAGATGGAGAAGGACACAACTGTCATTGCACAAGCAGTAGGGGGAAAACGCTCTTGTTCAGTTAGGAAAGATGGACCATGTCTCATGGCTGCTGCAGTTTAAGTAAACATAAACTCTGGCCCAAACAGCATAACCATCATTTCCTCAATGCTAGCAGCACAAAACCAAAATATAGTTTTATTTGGCTAACCCCAAAGTAGGATGTGGTTGCCAGCCTCCAAAACCGCATGATCGAGTTTCAAGCAGACGCCACTCGAGCTATCCCGTTGTCTTAAGCAGAAAAGTCATAATGGAGTTGACTCTCTACACCATCATTATGTTTAACAAACAGCTGTAACCATAACAACAGGTACCTTCCCTCTGAATCCTATAGGCCCTTGTGCCCCATAATGTTCAATGTGCAGCCTTTCAGGATTCTATGGCTTTGCTGATAGAAACCCCAAGGATGTTGTTAAAAATGGCATGGCAGGCAGAAAGGGGGTGGAGAAGGAGAATTGCAGGCTGATGTGGGAGAAATGACCCCATCCCCTTTGGCATATTTCACATTCTGCTATGAGAATGGAACATCTGGAAACGACTGGCCTGGGATCCATCTTGAGAAGCTACACCTGGATCTCCTTGGAAATTCGCTTTGGTAAAAAGCTGATCCAGAGAATAGGAAAAGGCCAACATATGGTGACAACATGCCACCATTTTGTTTGTCTCTCTTATTGAGAAGGAATACTTGACCAATTTGTAAGAGATTGTTCTGGAGAGTCACTTCAAATTTCTTGAGGCCTGTAAGTATAAAATCCTGACTTCAAGACTTTATGGCACTTTTTGTTTGTAGGGGGTAATGATTTATTTGTTTACTGCAACAGTATTGTTTCTCCCCCTTGCAGCAGCACCAGTAGCCAATGCATACCCCGGTGCCACCTCTGAGGGGTGGACAGATGATAAAGTTGGGCCCCCCAAGTTAATGACTAGCACTATATTCAAAAGCTCATTTGGTTTGGTTTTCATCCAATGCTTCAATGCTGCTGATGAGAGGGAATTAATTTTATTGAGAACAACTCAGTGAATTAAAAGAAAAACTGCTCACTTGGCTGGAAATGCTTGGACAGAAGGCAGAGCAGCCGGTCACATTTGAAACACTTTACATCTCAGAGACTTTTTTGAGAGGGAGGTGACAAATGAGGTGTGCGTGTGTATTCGTGCGTGTGTGTGTGTGTGTGTGTGTGTTTGTATGTGGAGGGTGCAGCTTAAGCTACAAGGCCACTATTACAGGGTGGTATGAACAGCAACAGAAGCAAGCTGCAACCCTTCACTCTGATTCCTGGGTCTCCTGCCCCTTTTGTCTGAAGATGAACTGAATCTGTTCATGATCTCCCCTACTCCCCCCCTCCCACATACACACACCCCATCCCCTTCACTTCAATAAATACCCAATAAGAAGCTAATCATCCTATGGTGAATTGGAGAAGAAGAAAAGATGTTCAGGGAAATGTTATGGTCATAGAAAACTCCTTAGCATTGGAACCATCTGGTGCCCTGTGACAACAATGCCTGGGATAATTGAGTGCCCAGCAACTTCTTTGGGGGACAAATAATGGGCACTCACCCTGATTTGTATTCTTTACACCAGTAATTCTTCATCATTTCACACCACATCTGCACGTTTCCTTGATCAATACAGTGCTACCAATAAGTGACCACACTTAATTAAGCCCATATCATTCTTCTCCAAAGAGAAGAAAAGTTTGTGTGGAGGCCCGAGAAACACAAATGAGATTGTAGTGACCCTTGTTTTGTGTGCAGAATTGAGATTGATGGCAATCTCATGCCACCAAAACACCCCTAAACCCCCCACCCTTACCAACATGGGGCCGGAGAGGGATAGACTGTGAAAGCATCAGGCAAACCAACAGCTGTGTATAATGTGGGGCTTTCAGGCAAGCAGGCTCCTGGAGGAGGTGATGGGGGGCCCCCATTGTCATGTAATCTGGCTTTTGAAAAAGTGTTACAATTGATTTGATTTGATGTCTAAGGTGCTCAGCCACTAGTGTATCATTAAAAACCCTTTAAGAAACTGGAGAATACAACAGCCAAAGGCTGTTTGGTCCACTTTAAAAAAAAAATGTTTTCCACTCAAGCTGACAGAGGGAGCCTGGGGGTAAGCTTAGAATAAATGCAACAGTTTTTTTTCTTTTAATCACCAAGATTTAATAATAAAAGTGACTCAAAGAGGCCAATTTACCAAAATGAGAGAATGTTTCATGTTTAATTTGACTTGTTGGCTCATACACCTAAGAAGGCAGTGAACACCCAAGCTCGAGTACTGAATTCTCTCCTCTCGACTCTAAGGGGTACTGTCCAGTTGTGGGTTTTTGTGTTTCTCCCCTAAACATCTCCAAATGGAGAAGTATGAAGTGAAAGGAATTTGAGTCCTAATGCGAAAGGGCTTAATAAGCAAAGCCCAGCCAGGAAAGGGACGATTCGAGAAGCAAGGCGTTCTGACAAAGGCTCTCAGCTGCTATCTTGGTCCAAAGCAAATTAGCAACTTTCCCTCCACCGTGCTGGGAGATAAGAAGGGACTTCGAGTCTGGGCACTCTGAAGATTTTTTCAGAACAAGTGTCAAAATACCCCAAAGCTCTCTGAGGGTCACTTCACACACACTGTGTGCCCCTCATTTGTTTATCTAAATGCTGACAAATTGCAGTATTTTAACAACATATCTGCAGTACTGAGATTCATTTGCATGGTCTGCCCTCTATCACTGAGCCGATAATGAGCCCAGGCATAAAGCCCTCATTCATTTCTCCAAAGAGCCTGACAGTGATGAATACCAAGTAGGAGATTTAGGTAGTTTATAGAAGAATATGGTATTGTGCTATGTCTCTCTCCTTTTATCTTCCCTGCTGCTCTTTTTTCAGCCCTTTCAAGTAAACTGCTTCTCCCTCCCTTTCTAACGAGTGCCTTTCACCTCATTTTCACTTTTAATGGGAGCATATTCTGCCCCATCAGCTAGGCCTGGCTTCTTGTGGTCTTGGCGATTATCTTCCCCAGCTTAGCCCTTTGTTAGCCCCAGAAAAATGCCAGTACAGCTTGAGTGGTGGGACAGTTTTGCTTGTCAACTCAGGGAATTAATAATTATGGGGCACTGCAGAACACGACAGCCTTCTGTCCTGGCAAGTCTCCTGCAGTTGCAGAGGGGGTCATTTGGTTCTCCTTCAGGGCGCCGATGGTTCTTTTCCAGGAAAATTATGTATCCAGGGTATTCTCTTGGCCTACACTCAAATGCCTGCAGTTTGGGTGGGTTATGGTCAAGTTTTCAAAAATTTTCAGGAGTTAGTCAGTCCAGCTCAGACAGAATGAGTGATCCTATGTGGGTGGTTGCTGGAGTGTCGATTTCATATTTGCCTGTGGCAAACATTTATTCCTTGTGCTCTTTGGAAAGAAAAAAAAAATTGGTAACTGAGCACTCCAAAGAATCAACATAAGCTCTTGGAAGACTACAGCTGTCAGTCTATTCCATCACACTGTACCATTGCTAGTGAGTGAGGGCCTCGGGCTAATGTATTTGATTTGTAATATAGACATTCCCAAAATTATGTGTACCAGACCGATGACCACTCTTCTTACTTGCATTGATGAGATGGCTCCACTCTGGGGGAAGGAGGGGGCAGAGTTTCACTTTCATTGGGTCAGCCAAGCCCTCTCTTCTCTTCTCCAGTGGCTTCCTGTTGGGCTCCTGAGCTGTGGGACTATTGGACTGCCCATCTGACTGACTATTTGGACCCACTTCTATTCCCAAAGCTCTGCTCTCCCTCTTTCTAGTTCATTTGCTCTCTTGCTGATTATCTCAATTTAGTCTTAAGGTCACTTAGCTACTTTCTTTTTGATGATTCTGACCTCCCTCCCAGCCCCTTTCTCCTCCACTGTTAGTGGTTAAGTTTATTCTCATCTCCCTCTAGTGAGGGTGTGATTACCTTTTTCTGATAGGCTATGACCCTCCATCAGTTGGAATACCAGTGAAGATTACATATGGTCAGAATGGGAGTTCCAAATGCCAGTTCTATTTGTTTCAGTATCTGACTCAAAGAATTGTAAGATATTAGAGCTAGAAATCATCTTTTTGTTGTTCACTTGTTTTTGGTCACATGTCCAACTCTTCATGACCCCATTTAGGGTTTTCTTGGCAAAGATACTGGAATAGTTTTCCATTTTCTTCTTTAGCTCATTTTAGAGATGAGCAACTGAGGCAAATAGGGTTAAGTGACTTGCCCAGGGTCACACAGTTAGTATGTGACTGAGGCTGGATTTGAACTCAGGAAGATGAGCTTCTGACTCCAGGCCTGGCCCTCTATCCACTGGGTCACCTAGCTGCCCAGAAGTCATCTAATCCAACCCATTGTTTTACAGATGAGGAAACATAGACCAAGAGAGATTAAGTGTCTTGCCAGAAGTAAAACACTTAGATGACAAATTGTGACTAGAACCCAGGTCTCTCAAATTGTGGCCCAGAATTTTTATTCCATTGCATCACACGGCACACATATTATGAGACCAAGACAAAGAGAATATGAGAAAGACATAGGAAGAAATAATTGAGACAAAACGAGAGGGGTCTGTCATTCCAACTCCTTGTTTTATAGATGAGCGAGAAAGCTGAGTTGCAAAGAGGTTAAAGGATTTTTCCAAGATAGCACAATTAGCTGAGCTACAGTTTAAATTCAGGTCCACTAACCCTAGACTTTAATCTCTTTCTTTTCTACTATTTGTTATAATTATTCTATTAGTGTCTCTGGGGCTTGACACTGGTAAGTATTTAATAAATGTTTTTTCATTCTTTGATTCCTTTTATTGCAATGCCTTGTGAGATTAAAATAGAGAGGAAAATGTAAAAATAAATACTTATTTCAGAACTGAGGAAAATACATTAATTTTTACATGAAGGCAGTATGTATTGCACCCAATTGTGAGTTAGAAAAAAAAAATCTTAGGTGGAATCAAGATGGCAGCATAGAAAAAAAAAAATCATAGTATGATCTTGAGAAGCAATAAGGTACCCATGGAAGGAAGATGTGTGAAAATGGCAGTTGACATGGTAAAAGGAGCCATCAGCTCAATTTAAATCAGTTCAATAAACACCGAAGTTCCTACTACTTGCTGTATGACCTTGGACATACTCTTAGTATCTATTCTTAGTTTCTATTTCCTTATAAAAATACAGATCTGATTTAATTCAACAAGTATTTATTAACTACATATTATTCATCAGGCATTGTGTTGGGCCTAGGGAATTCGAAGACAAAAATGAAGAGTCTGAGTCTTCAGTGGGCTTACATTCTAGAAGGGAACATGGATAATCTGTTGTTAAGCAAACACAATGTATATATTAAGTAAATATGAACTGATTTTTAGGGAAAAGGTTTTTTTTATTTTTTTTTAACATCTTGGGATTTCTGAAAAGACTTCACATAGATTAGAATCTGACACTGAAGCTGTGTCTGGAAAGAAGCCAAGTATCCTAAGAGACAAAGGTGAGAAGGGAGTGGAAAAGTATGGAGGTGGGAGATCGAAGCTTTCATATGAAAGGATACTGGAAGGGCAAATGGGAGCCAGTTTGTAGAAGGCCTGAAATGTTAGACTGTGTGTTGGATTAAATGATCTCTAGAGTCCCCTCTAATTCAAAAAAATTCTATGATTCTGTGAACTTCTAAAGCCCTTAAAAGTGCCCAGATGTCCCCTTCAGAATCTCCACAGATGTTTTCATCTACCTCCTCATCTTCTTCTAATTAAGTTGCTTTCCCTCCAAGCACTAGAAGTCAACTTAAAACACACACACACACACACACACACACACAAACACACACACATACATATACACACACAAACAAAAACACACACACATACATACACACACATACATACACACACACACAAAAACACACGCATACACACACACTGCTATTTCTTATTCAATTTTTTCGTCAAAGTTATAGACAGAGCTGCAAGGAATGTTTTAAGATCACTGAATTCAACCCCTTCATCTTATAGAAGAGCAAACACATCCAAGTTCTTACTGTGAGACAAGGACAATGTCAAAACTTGAACCTAGGTCTCTGGACTTCCAGATCAGGACTCTCTCTCTCTCTCTCTCTCTCTCTCTCAACCATATCATGACATCCTGGGACATCTTTTTCCCACTAGAGGAGGGGTCTTCCAAGGAAGGAAAGGTTGAACCACAATGATGGTGAGAGTGTCTCCTGTCCCTTTCTGCTCTACTTACCCCTATGGTTGTTAAGATCTTGAAAGTGATGTCTATGCAATGAGATGTGCCATACTAGAGATCCCACAACTGATGAGCAAGGGGCTCAAGCTCCTGGGACCACCTCAGAAAAACATCTATGTATTCTTTTTGCCAGAGAAAGACAGAGGGGGAGAGGGAAGAGGTAATCTGTCCTCTGTCCATTTCCACAGGAAAATAGACTCATAGAGAGAATACATACACACACACACACACACACACGCCACTTGGCACAGCCACAACTTAGAATTTTTGTACCTGGGGAATGTATTGTGAAGTTTCCCACCCTTGAGTGAGCAGAGAAGGCTTAGGATAGGTTTGTCCTAGGACAGTGGCATTAATTGTCTGTAGGGGTTGGGTGGGACAGGGCAGATGGGGGTTTGGAGAAGGAAGGAAGAGCAGGGTGGCAATTCATTCTTCCTCACCCCGCCCTTAGCTTTGTATTTTAACTAAGTATTCTTCCTAACTAGGTGTTCTGCCAGTACCATCTAAATTCAGCTCTGGGGCAAAGCATTTATTAATTTTATTACAACTCTGAAGATGAGAGATGCATCCTATTAATCCTTAGTGCACAAAACTGTTTTCCCTCTCTCTTCAACTTAAAAAAACAGCCTACTCTTATGGAAAAAGTTTTAAGCACCTGAGCCTAGACTCTACCAACTCTTTTCTTCCTCTAGACTCCATCTTTAACAAAGTTTTATTGTGAGTTTACTTCCCAAAATGTCATTGTTTGCCTATAAGGATCCTTCATTGCCCTGTGTATATATCTATAGATATATAATAAATTGAATATAATATGTTTGTGTATACATATACATATATATACATATATGTACATATAGAGAAACTAAAATCTCCATTCTCTGTTAGAATAGTTTACCAGTAATTCCCTTGTTATTTTCTAAATTGGGAATTAATATGAAACTCCAAAGCACCAAGATATAGATTCATATTATTCAACAACTACATAAAATTATATTGTGATGACTTCAGGTGATTAATTCTCCTTGAATAAATAAAAAGTAGTCGTTTTCAGGTGGGATTTTTAAAAAACCTCTTGTCAACCATTTCCCATTAGGAAAATACTAATTACTACTAACTAATCTACTGTTCTATTGAGGCTGGAAAACCTAGGATACAACTCTTTGATTTGCTAAATGGCTAGCAGTACTGCAACACTTTGGGAAAACTATTGGATGTCTGTTTTTAAATGGTTTGTCATTTGAAAATTTATTGGATTTCTGTACATAAAGAGTGATCTTTTGGGGCTAAAGCAGGCATCTAACCACTATTTTTTTTTTCACATTGACTTTACAGGAAAATTATCTTGTGTCCAAACAACTGATTTGCCAACCAATTTTTGCACTCGGCCTGTTGGTAGGTTTTTTGTGAGGTTGTTCAGAGCCAAATATCCAAATCTCCATGATACTAAATAGATATAAAGCCAGATGTCTTAATGGAAATGAATCCAAATAGTCAAATTAAAAAATGAAAAAGTCGTTCTCTCTTATGGATTTTTCTATACAGCCAAATGTCTGTTGCCCAATACACCAGAGATTACCATCTCTATTCTGTTGTCTTTTAGTTCAACTCAACTCCCCAAAGTATTATTAAATACCTACTATGTGTTAGGCAAAATGATACAAAGACAAAAATTAAACATCCCCTGCCCTATACCATGTCGCCAGTTTTCTTAAGGAATGGTTTTGAAATCTTCACAAAACTCTCAAAACCAAACTAATTTATTTTCTTTTTCATTTGAAACATTAATTGCTATAAGGCAGAGTACTATGGGATCAGGTATCATAGAATCTAATGAATAATAGCAGAGTATAACAGCTTCAGTCTGGATCATTGAAATTGAAACCATCCAGCCCAACTACCTCATTTTATGGATGTGGACATCATGGCCTAAAGAAATTAAGTGACCTGTTCAAGGCTGCACGATTAGCATAAGAGGCAAGATTTGAATCTAGGTGTCCTGGGTACAAAGCTAGTTCTTTTTCTACTGTAATACACTAATTCCTTACAAATCACTAAGACGGACACTGTTATTTAGGTAACTGACTAACTTGTTCACCTTCACATAGATGTCTTGATACAGGCTGGCACTGACCATCTGTATAAAGAGGTGTCCCATAATAACTATGTATTGATTTTAAAAGATCAATAGATTATGATTTCTTTGGTATGAGAATTCCTCCATACTAATAGGCAGATTACAATCTCTCTATAATTTACTGAGTTGCCTGAATTTCAGAATGCTTAAGTGACATCCGTCTCTACTCAACTAGTTAAGACTCCAAGTCAGAAATCTTCATCTTCTTGACTCTAAGCCTAGCACTTTTTAAAAAACTATATCAGATGTATCTCTTGAATATGTAGATATAATTAAGTAGTTGTTATTATTACTGAGCCTAGTATACTGGTTTACTTATTGCTGAAATTGATGAATTTTCATTTGGCCAGTTTAGAAAGTTAAATGATTTGCTTTCTTGCCAGTTGGGCTTAAGAACACATTTAGATTAGGTATAAATAAGAAAAACTTTTAGATGACTTGAGATAATTAATTAAGACTTTTTATGTTATCTCTTTTAGTAGAGATCACAGTAACATATCACATTATAATTTATTATAACATTCCATCATGCTGATAGAATATTATAGCAGATTGCCATTTATCTGGGAAAATGTTGTATTGCCTAGTAGTATGGTCATTATGGCTTCTTAAGTTTCTTCCTAGGACTCACATTCTTTAATGCATACAAAGGTTCACAAGGCTCAGTGGAAACCAGTCATCTGCTCCTTGAGTACAGAGATATGGTCAATACAAGCTTATGCATGTGTTGTTTGCAAGTCAATGATCATAGTGTGCCTGCCCTGGCCTGTCCTGTGTCATTCCTATAGGGGTTGGAGTCACTTCAGAGCTTATTTTCTGTACTTTGGATCAAGACATAAATCTGCAATGCAGATTCAATGTATTTCAATTTTAAATAATATAGCCTCTGGTTAAAGAGCATATGAAACATAAATATGTCCTCAGAATCAAAAATATTTATGTCAAATTCCTTGCGGAACTGGTGGAAGTGGGAGGCAGCAGAGAATGACATGCATTTATGACCTTTTCCCATCATTTAAAAAAAGATATAAGTAAATGATTTAGATGCATT
>CM053585.1:134918892-134941315 GCA_028646515.1 Pseudochirops corinnae
CTGTTTTTCTGTTTGTTTGTAACTTCTGTTTGTATTCTCTGAAGTTCAGGGTGCTGACTTTTCACCCTGAACTAGGTAAATGATATGCTTGATTAAAGTAAGATTGTTAACCCATTTTGAGTTGCTTTCCTTTAGAAAAGCAGATCTAAGAACCTGTGCTAGTAGCCGCCCTATGTATGCTAGGGTGCTTGCTGTTACAGAGGGTCACTAACAGGCCTCAGATCAGTTGGTGAGTTAGGGGGATGTCCACCACAAGCACGTGAAGACTGCCCCCGTGCAGAATGGACACATGAGAACAATCTGTTCCAATGGCCATGAAGGAGGCTAAAGCAGGTGCTGTGAAGTAATGAGAGCTTGGTCAGACATCAAAGGTCATCCACTGCATCTTTTGTCCTGCCACCAGACTTCCATGACTCTGGAAGAAGTGAGGCTGAGGACTTTGTGTGACTCGGCCTCACTTAAATCCAATTCATGTGCAAGTCAAGACATCACCCTGGGATATCATCAGTCCTCTTTGAAAATGAAGGAAGGATAACAACAACAATAAATGTTTATTGCATAGGATTGGATTGGAGGGACCTCAGTGGCCATCTATCATCAATAGTATCTGAAAGGAATATCTACTAATAAATATTGGAGAACAGAGGGAGGGAGGAAGGAAGGAAGGAAAGAACAAAGGAAGAAAGGAAGGGAGGGATGGAGCAAGGAAAGGAGAGAGGGAAGAAGGGAGAGAGGGAGGGAGGAAGAAGGAAGGAGGGAAGGAAGGAAGGAGGGAAGGAAGGAAGGAAGGAGGGAAGGAAGGAAGGAAGGAAGGAAGGAAGGGAATAACCATCTATTGACTTCTTGTATGCCAGGCACTGTGCTAAATGCTTCATAGATATTATCTCATTTGATCTTTGAAATAACTCTGAGAGGTAGATGCTATTATTATTGCTATTTTATATTTGAAGAAATTGAAACAAATAAATTCAATGACTTGACCAGGGTCATACATCTGGTACCTGTCTGAAACTGGATTTGAAATCAGATCTTTCCTTCCTAAATTGATCTTTTTGTAGTTTCTTCTAATTGCTCCTAGTTCTGTTTTGAGGGGCTAAACATAGCAAGTCTTATCTCTTTCCTATGGAAAACTCTTCAGATACCTGAAGACAGTTTTCATATCCTCTCCAGCATCCACCAGTCTCTCTTCTTTAGACCAGACATTCCAAGTTCTTTCAACCAAGTTTCTTCACGTCAGTGTGTCAATGGACTAAAGGCCCGGCTCTATTCTCTGGATACTCCGCAGCTTATCGCTGTCCTTCTTAAATCATGGCACCCAGAATTATATATGGTGCTTGTGAGGAGGTTTGAGGAAGGCAAAGGATGAAAGGCCAAGTAGACAGATGGGATAAAAGAAATAGAGCAGGAGAGGAGCAGGGAAGTCATGGTTGCCTCAATATTGTGTAGAAGGTCACAGAAGACTGCAGCAGTTAATAGCAATTAATGGGTAGGGGTGTGTGTGTGTGTGTGTGTGTGTGTGTGTTATGGATCCCTTTATCAGTCTGATGAAATCTCTGGATCCCTTGTCAGACTGTTGTTTTTAAATGCATAAGATAAAATAGCAAGGATTTCCAACCAATTACTATGAAATACAATTATCATGACTTTAATTTTCAAGGTCACAGACTCCACGTTAAGAATCCCTGGCAAAATAAATACCAGTTGACTGACAAATAATAGCTATGATAATAACAACAAGACAAATTTATATATTGTTAAGGCTCTTAAAATACTTTGTTATGACAATTTAGGGAGATAAGAAACGTAACGGAGATCCAGAGAAGTCGAGGGACTTGCTTACAGTAAGTGCTGGACCACAAACCCTAGCCTTCTGATGGTGTTGGGTGGTTTGTCACAATGCCACCCGCTAAGATATTTTTTTTTAAAATTCCAGCTAATTTCCATTGTGGGTTTATTTTGTTCGTGTGCACATGACTTTCTTTTAAGATTATTTCCATATACATATGTGCATACATACATATATATATATATATATATATATATGTACACACACACACACACATACCTTTTTTTAAACATAGCTGTTTGCAGATTGCCTCCCCAATCAGACCACGAATGTCTTAACAGCAGGAATTGTCTCTTTCCTTTCTCTGTATCCCTAGAGTTTAGTATCTGTTATTGTTCTTCCCTTGTGTCTGACTCATTGTGACCCTGTGGACTGTACTGTCCATGGTGTTTTCTTGGCAAAGATACTGGAGTAGTTTGCCATTTCTTTTGCCAGTAGATTAAGGCAAATAGAGGTTAAGTGACTTGCCCAGGGTCACACACCTGGTAAGTATCTGAGGCCAGACTTAAATTCAGGTCTTGCTGACTCCCAGCCCAGTGCTCTATCCACTACATCATCTAGCTGCCTGACACATAGTTAATGCTTAATAAATACTTGTTGACTTTACTTGACTCTTGGAACCTTGAAGACAGGATATTATGTTAATTCTTCATTATACTTTATCTTTTTTTTTTTCTTTTTTTTTTTTTCTGAGAGGGGAAGGTAAGGCAGTTGGGGTTAAATGACTTTCCCAAGGTCACACAGCTAGTAAGTGTTAAGTGTCTGAGTCTGGATTTGAACTCACATTCTCCTGACTCCAGGGCCAGTGCTCTCTTCACTGAACTACCTAGCTGCCCCTTTATTATATCTTAATAGTTAGAGAAACTGTAAACTGTAATTTTATCAGTTTGACTATTCCTTTTGCTGATATAGTAGATTTCAATGTCCCTGCCAGTGGGTTAATTGTGATGTTTTCTGTGATTGAAAAGTTCATCCCCTTATGACTGACATGGCGGTGAGCTTTCCCAAACTTAGCTACCAGTCCTTCACCCACAGATATATTCCCCACTGTGTGCTTCTGACAACCCACAGCCAAAAATTATTAAGGTGATGTCCCAGAAATACATTTACTCTTCACTGTAGGGATCTTCTGGATGCAAGCTAAGGTCTCTTAGCTTGTAGGGATCTTCTGGATGCAAGCTAAGGTCACTTAGCCCTACTGCCCCCTTCCTTTCAGGCCTCTGAATAGTTTGTTATGGCTTTGTGATAAAGATCAGTATCTACTGAAAGACAAGGCCAGACCACCACCATTTGGGGACCTTCAAAGCATACTGAACTGCATTATGGTACAGTGTGAAGAGACAGACCTGTCAGGGGAATCCCAGCCCTAATCAGGAGACTTACTCTTCCCTTTTTCCAAAAATGGAAGGAGTTTTTGTTGTTGTTTTTTTCAAGAATCCAAACCCTTGTCTCTCCTTTACTGGGGGATAACATAGCCAAGAAGGATATAAAGTATATAGATCACACAAAGGACTCTGGGAGTCTCACAGGCAATGAAAGCCAGAGACTCAGTCTTCACAAATGCCCTAGATGGAAACTCCATCCCTTGCTAGATGTAGTCCTTAATTGGAGTGATAAATACTAAGAGGTTGTAGTTATAGTTATAGATGATGCAAATGTCTGTAATGATAGCTCATATTCATAGCATTAGAGCTTTGCAATTTACAAAGCACATTCCCTGTGATAGTCCTATGAAATGAAGATGGTGCAATGACTATAACTCCTGTTTACAGACAAGGAAACTGGGCTCAGAGCGCTTCATGAATTGTCTGAGATAACTAGCAAATACAACGATCAGTATTTGAAACCAGATTTCTGAGTGCTAATCAGTATGCTTTCAACTATACCCATTGCAAAACCAGCTCTCAACTGTCACATGCAATTATTTATTTTATTTTTCATTATTAACTTAATCAGCAACAAAAATATTGCCATATGCAAATGTTGTTCATGAGAGTAAACCTCAACATCTGAAATAATTTTCTAAACAAATTTATTAGGTCATAGGGCAAGTGAGAGGAGGGGAGAGAAGAGGAGGAAAGAGGGGAGAGAGAGACAGAGAGAGAGAGAGAAAGAGAGAGAGAGAGAAGGGGTGGTGTCATCCTCAATTCTCTCTGAGGTTACATCATATAGAGTTTAGACAAAAGAAATAAATAAGCATTTATTAAGACTCCTATGTTCCAGGCCCTATGCTAAGTGCTTCACAAATATTATCTCATTTTATCTTCACAACCATGAGAAGTAAGTGCTATCATTTCGTTTTACATTTGAGTAAACTGAGGCAGATAAAGTTTAAATGCCTTACTTAGGGTCACACAGCTGGTATGTATCTGAGGTCAGATTTGACTTCAGATCTTCCTGACCCTGAAGACTAGTGTTCTATCCACTATACTACCTACCTAGCTACCTAGGAACAAAAGAAGAAAATTATTTGATTCCAAATGAAAACATGAACTTCCATTATATAGTTTTTCAAAAAATGTATAATAATCTAACAAAGTAATGACAAAATTGCCCTCTGTGTCCCTTCCCAAATCTTTTTTTTTCCTGTGAAATGTTGATTTTTGATTGCTCCTTGTTTTCTTTTTGTTTCTCTATCACTACTACTACTATCTTATCACTACTACTAACTTAAGCACCTGCCCAAAATGAAGATTCCCACTCTTCCTCACAATAAATAATTGAAGTCAAATGGTGCAGCGGATAGAATGGTGGGCTTAGAGTCAGGAAGACTTGTCTTCATGAGTTCAAATCCAGCCTCAGACATTTACTAGCTGTGTGACCCTGGGCAAGCACTTAATCCTGTTTGCCTCAGTTTATTCATCTGTAAAATGAGCTGGAGAAGGAAATGGCAAACCACTCCAGTATCTTTACCAAGAAAATCCCAAATAGTGTCATGAAGAGTCGGACATAACTGGAAAATGACTTAACAACAACAGCCTCAAAATTTGTATAATGATGTTCAAAAAATGGACCAGAAATCAAGAAGAAAACTTTTGTAATATCTTCTCACTTAGAGACATTAACTATAGAGTTTATTCTGATGCCAAAGGCTATTATCACATTCCTATTGCCTTTGGACAGGAAAGTTGTCCTTGGGTTTACCAACATTCCTATTTAACAATTTAGCAGTTTTCAAACTTTTTGGTCTTACCAAGGAGGGATAAAGTAGGGAGGGGATGATGGAGAAATCCATAGGAGTGCAGCTGGGTGGGAAATGAAGAAATGACTGACCTAGGTGTCCTTTACACTCTTAAAATTACTGAGAATCCCCAAAGAGCTTTTGTTTATGTGTGTTACATTTATCATATGTAAATTAAAATATCTTAGTACTATTATAAAATAGTTTTAACTTCCTAGGCTCCTTGAAAAAGTCTTGGGGATCGATCCCCAGAGATCTCCAAATGGACTATATTTTTAAGATCTAATTCATATATTCATATACTTACTTACAAACATGAGTTTGTTGATTTTATGACAGTAAATAGTTAATGAAAAATAAAACATATATTAAGCTCATATTATATACTGTGCCTTGTGTCAAGTAGTGGGGACACAAATTCAAATTCAAAGATGAGCTCTGCCCTCAAGATGCTTACATTCTGATTTGGAGAAAACTCAGTCTGTCAGCCAGGAAACATTTATTAAACATCTGTTATAGGCCAGGCAGTGTGCTAAGCACTGGTGATAGAAATAAAGGCAAAAGGTAGACCATACTCTCAGTGATGTGAAAGACAATCAACAAAAGGAAGAAGAAAAGGGAAGGGGATAATATGTGGAGAGATTGATGGAGAAGTACAGCTAGATGGGAAATGAGGAGACAGCTGGCCTAGCTGGCCCCCTTAAGTAGAGATTCTGCAGAAGTTTTCCCATCTCCATCCTCCAATCAGGAGGTAAGGCCCCCAGGGCAGAAGGTATTGATGATATGTGAGTTTTAGGGTTGACTTTATTTTCTAAGATGAAGAGGTTCCTAGAACATGACTGAAAGGTCCAGAGGAATCCACATGGGGGGTGTTGGCCAAGTTGGGTCACACTGTTCTGGAAAGTTATTGGGATGGTAATTGGGAAGAAAAGGGCGCATACCTTCTAGGAACAGTGGCAAAGTTGATTGGATAATGGTTCCAGTACTGGGCCAGGTGAGACTGTCACCAATCAAGACAGATTCCAGAGATAAAAGAGTTAAACCCTCTAGGTCTTGGTATCTTGTCCAGATTGCCCAGTGCATGGTCTGGTAGTAGGGAGTAAAGTAAAGCAATACAGCTTAATCTTGATTCAGTCTGAAATGCTGAAATATGATTTCTTTTATCCCACAGGTCAGAACAAACCTTCCACCTGTGGAAAAGCACAAATTTAATATATATTTTCAAAATTGTCTTGTGCTATCACAGCTACTGGAGGCTAAAGTGATATAATAATCAGAGACTGTCATGGTTTTTTAAAAGGTGGGAGTGGAAAGATGTATGGATGAATTGTTATGGCAACCAAATAAGCAAAGAGCAGATACGATTTAAAAAAAAAATGCCAAAAATAACCTCAAGACTTCAGCACTTTAGGACACATCTTTTATGCCTGTGCAGTTCTGTTATTATGGGGCTCCCTCCCTCTGAATATATTTATAAGAAAATCAAAGATAATTGAGGACTAGCATATTTTTACAAATGATGAAACTGAGGCCTAAAAAAAATGACTTACCCTAGGTTACATAGCTAGTTAGTGGGGTATCCCTTCTAGAAGCTCAGGCTATTAAATCCTAGTCCTGTGCTCCGTCATCTAAATAATACTACTGGATCCATAAAATCAGATTATATCAGTCATTCTATCCTAATTCCAAATCTCTATTTCCTTATCCCAGATAGTGCCAACTAAAGAATTTTATTTGCCACTGATCAAATTCATGAGGTTGAGGAGTGGGATTTTAGTATAAATAGCTTTTTTTCTTTCTTTCTCTCTTAGCTAGCTTCTTCAGCCTTTCATGGGAAAGTGAATTCAAGGTATGGGCTTCATGTCTTTCAAGCTCCAGCTCTCACACATAAAATGTCCCAAGTGAATTTTCAAAGGCTTGTACAAAGTCTGACCCTCTCTTCTCTCATAGGCATTAACTGTAGTCGTACCATTAAAAGTCAAGGCAATGCTTTGAAAATTCAACCGCCCTTGTTTGTTGTGGGAATCCACATGGCAGTGGGAAGGCTGGTATCATCGACTCTTTGTGAGAGGAACATCAAAGCAAATTAACCCTTTAACTTACAGGGAGTTGACAGAAATAACTGCAAGGGTGAGTTGGGAATTTTTTTTTGTGGGGGGAAAGATGGGGGAAGGGAGTCTAGGAGGGTGTTCCATTCTCTAGAGGTAATGTGGTATTAGTCAAAAGCACTGACCCGGGAGTCAAAAAAGCAGGACTCTATCTCTTCACTACCATATATTAGCTATGAGCAAGTCATATGACTTCTCTATTTCTCACTGTCCTCCTCTGAAACATGAAGGGGGTGAACTAAAGATCCTTGTGGATTCAACAGTCTTTCTCCTCCTGAGGATGCAGAGCTCCCTTATGGTTAGATGAGGACTAGCCACAGCTCCCTACAGGAGATCTCAGTCTTACTTCTGACCCTTTCCTGACCCAGATAGATTCAATTTTAAAAGTGCCTACTGTTTTTTAGTCCCTAGGTTAGGTACTAGGGTGTACAAAGATGAAAACGAAGTAGTCCTTGCCCTAAATAAATTTGTATTCTACTAGGTGAGAGGTTGGGCTACCCACAAATGCGCAAACAAATCAAAAATCAAAATGAGAGATCGCGGAGGATAAGGGTATTTCCAGTTCTTAAACTGAAAGAACCGTTAAGCATAATTATCAGTCATGTGAGAGACAGTGTGGTGTAGTGAATAAGGAGCAGGCCTTGGAGTCAGAAAGACTTGCCTCCATTCAACTCTTTCCCCTGATACAAACTGTGTGATCTTGGTCAAGTCTCAATTTTTCAGTGTCTCAACTCCTTCATACTGTAAGTCCCAGGTTAATTGGGGATTACCTTGGTGGAGAATTTCCTCACCAGGGAAGTTCCTACCTTGATGAAATCACAGACTAAAACAAAACAAAACAAAAAAACTACATATCCAGAATGGAGCCCAAATAAGAAGCAGAGTTTTTGTTTTGAGGTTTTCTTCAACTCATTCACTTTACTACCAATTTAACTCATTCCATCAACTCACTAGTAGCCTAACACCCATTAGGATGTATACTGCTTGAAGGTAAGGAGTATTTAACTTTTTTTTTTTAATATCCCTAGTGGTTAGCAGAGTTCCAGGCACACAGTGACTTCTTAATAAATGTGCCCAAGCTCGCTCTCTCTCTCCATCTCTGTCTCTGTCTCTGTCTCTCTCTCCCCCTCTCCCTCTCTGTCTTTCTCTCTGCCTCTCTGTCTCTCTGTCTCTGTCTCTCTGTCTCTCTCTCTCTCTCTCCATCTGTCTGTCTGTCTCTCCTCAAATATAGGAACACAATTAGCATACTTGTGGGTACCAGCAAGTAATAATGATGGACATGGGTTAGTTATCTAGTAGACTGTTTTAAGACCTTTCCAGAGCTTTGGTCTACCCATTACTATCCTTTATTCCAACTGTTCAGGGACAATTGCTCCAAATCCAGGGCAGCAACAAAAGAAGTTTCCCAAATGGAAAATCTAGAGCTTCTTCCTTCCTCCAGGCAATGTCTCTACCAAGGTGAGAAAGCCTGACTCATACACGAAGGATATTTTCATAATTTAATGTCTACTTTTTGATTGGTTCTTTTAGGATTAAGAACAGATGGGATTTCAATGCAACAAGTAGGGGAGACAGGGAGAGAGAGAGAGAGAGAGAGAGAGAGAGAGAGAAGGAAGGAGAGAGAGAGGAGGGAGAGGGGGGAGAGAGACAGAGACAGAGACACAGAGACAGAAACAGAAGGTATAGGGGGAGGTCTCAGACTTTTTTTTTTCCATCCGCAGAAAGGAAACATCATTTTACTGTCTATGTCCCTGGTGCTAGTCTCTAAGATAACAAAACAGAAATTAAACTTTTTTTTTTCTGAAGGTAATAATTCTTCACCCATACTCTTGACTCTTAGCTTGCTGAATGTGCATCTCCCAGGATATTTTCATCAAATCTATATGCACTCAGGCCCACTCAGAAACACATACACAGATAGAAAGGAAGAAAAGGAAAGATGACAAGAGCTAACATTTATTTAACATTTTAAGGTTTCCAAAGTATTTTCCATATATCACCTCTATTGATCCTCCATAACAACCCTAAGAGGCAAGTGCTATTATCTCCTTTTTACCAAGGAGAATACTGTGGCTAGGAGAGTTTATGACTTGCCTAAGGTCACACAGCTAGGAAATGTCTGAGATTGGATTCGAACTTAGATTTTTTTAAACTCCAAGTCCTACTGGACCATAGCTTCCAGAAAGAAAAGAAGACAGAAAGCAGAATCTCTCTGTTTGTCTGTCTTCCACCCCTCCCCCCCCTTAAAGTAATGAAATTTGCAAAGAGAACAATTAAGTCTTGATTTCAGGAAAAGAAGAAACAAAAAACTTCCATAGTTGTCCAAAAGTGAAAAGGTTGCCTTGGGAAGATAATGGGCTTCTTCCTTCAAGCAAAGGTTGGATGACCATTTGTCAGTTGCATTTTCTGTGGGAATTCTTTGGGGAAAGGAGGGTTGGGAGGGAGATGAGCTTTGCTAGATGGCTGCCAACACCCCTTCAATCTCTAAAGTGCTGTATTTCTGTAAATGGGGATTGACTGGTTCAGGATAGTACAAAGGAGTGGAAGACCTTTATATTTCAAACCTCTCTGGGATGAGTATTGTATGGGAAACCATAGTTAAGGTTGTTGCTTGGTTTATTTAGCTCAACAAAGCTAAGTACTAACAAAGTTACAGATTGACTTACCAACTATCTTACTTCCTATCCTGTTGCAGGCCTGCCCCATCCCTGGTAGGGAGGAGGTTCATAGGTGCGGCACATTACAAGCAAATGATCTATTGCCCAAAGTATTGAGGCAAACACTGGGAGCTGAAAATGAGCCAGTGGACAGAGAACAAGCTCGTCTTGGCCTGCAGAGAATGAGCAAAGTACAAATGACATCGGGCCTGTACTTTAAAAAGAAAAAAAAAGTACATCTGGACTAAGTCCTTGATATGGGGTGTTTTTAAATTCATTATAAGCCTCCACCCTAAATTATTCCCTAAAGCTAGCTACTACCCATCTTCAGCTGGTGGTTGTAAGCAAGGAAAATTTAATAAGAACTAGGGAAAGGAATTTACAATACATAGAGCATTTGAATGAAAGAGGGAAGTGTGTTCTCTCCCTCTCTTTTCCCTTCCCTTCTCTCCTCATACACACTACCATTCCTGCAAAAGAGTTCAGGAAAAGTAGACAACTCAATTCTAGCAAACCCTAGATTTCTACTACCTGGCTACCACTTCACTGAAAAATTTAATCTCTTCCCAAGGCAGTTTCTGAGCACGAGTTTTCATGCACATAGAAGGAAAACGGATCCAATAAAACATGAACAAACTTGACATTTTGCTACCATGTGCAGGTAAGCTGTAATTTACAAAGCAATTTACAAAATCAGCCATTTGGTTAGATCTACAAGAAAAGACACTACTGGAAATGCTTCCAGTGGGGCAGTTCTTGCAGGATTTCCAGCATGAATCCGAAATTAGAATAGTTTGATTCTCTGTAGGAATCCCAGGGAAGCTGCGAATCAGCTTTCCAGACTTACTTTGAGGGTTCAGAAAAATTCAGATATACTAATTCAAGCTTATGAATACTTCCCCCAAGGGAATACCGAAATTTACTAATGAATTAAAGTCACTTGCAGTGATAAAAAGATATATACACATATGCCTTTGTGTTTGCATACAGAGAAATATATATTATATATATATATATATACATGCAACATATATATATATTCTGAACTTTATGTAGATGTACATATGAATACATATATATGTATAGATAGATATGTACTTGTTACCTACATTATCAGAATGTAAGTTCATCATGAATAGGATTGTTTTATTCTTTGTACTTGCATCCTTAGCTTGGCACAGTGCCTGGGATGTAGTGGGTGCCTAATAAATACTTGCTAATTAATTGATTGATAGCTGGCTCGCATTTGAATGCTCACTAAAAGAATGAAATGTCTTATCTCCCTTGAGCCTTCCAACAACCATATGAAGTAATAGAGTAGGTATTCTTGCCCCCATTTTACAGATATAAATGTTAAAACCTGGGTTGTTTAATTAGCAGTGACCAAGCCAGGAATAAAACCTTATCAGTTGAGACAGCTGGGTGGTACAGTAGATGGAGTGCTGAGCCTGGAGTCAGGAAGATGAGTTTAAATCAAGCACCAGACATTTAATAGGGGTTGTTGTAAGGATCTAATGGGAAAAAGTATATAAAGTACTTAGCACTGTGTCTGGAAGATAGTAGGTGCTAAATAAATGGTTATTGCTTTGGCCTTCCCTCCACCTAAAACTCAGGCTTCCTGATATTCCACTACTGCAGTGGTTCTCAACCTTCCTAATGTTGAGATCCTTTAATACAGTTCCTCATGTTGTGGTGACCCCCAATCATAAAATTATTTTTGTTGCTACTTCATAACTGTAATTTTTCTACTGTTATGAATCTATCTGATATGTAGGATGTATTTTCATTGTTAAAAACTGAACATAACCCACAGATTGAGAACCGCTGCACTATAGGCTCTTTCTACTAGAATAAGAGTTCTTAACTTTTATTTTTTGTACCAGACTGATTTGCAAGTCTGGTGAAGCCTATGAATTTGTTTTCAGAGCAATGCTTTTAAAGGTATAAAATAAAATATATAGGAAGAAATACTAAGGAAATCAATTATAATGAGATATAGTTAACAAAATGTATTTTAAAGACTAAGTTCACAGATCTCAGATTAAGAATCCCCACTTTAGAACATGAAGCCATATGACTTGTCCTGATTTCAGATTCATCTTTGACACATTGTGATATGAAAGCTGTGCTTTCATGAAGTTAGCTGTGACACTGATCTATCCAGGAAAGAAGTTTGTAAACAACTTAAAATCAATCCAATCCAATCCAACCCAACAGGCATTGCATTTGGTGTTGGAGGTATAAGGACAATTGAATGAAAAACAGTCTCTTCCCTAAAGTTGCTTACATTCTATTTTGGATGGGAGAGGGGGCGGATTGGGGTGAGGACAGTCGGGGAGCACACCATGAATGTAGATGACTATGTATCAAAATAATTCAAGGAGGGAGAACTCTGACAAGTGGGTTTATGCCAGTAGTACTCAGGCATACAGAGATGGAAAGAAAATAGAAAACAGCACCAAAGTTTATATGTGCCTTTAGTCTTCCTCAACCAAGGTTGTAAATTCCTGTAGGGCAGGGTCTTTCTTCTTCTTTATTGTATTTCACCTGGCAGTACTAGGATCAAGCACAATGACCTGACTGTTAGAGACAACATGAGTTTGGGAACAGGAACACCTTAATTTATTTGCTTCTTTCCCAAATGCAAGATTTGCCCTCCTCCAGGATAAAAGATAGCCTTATCTAACTAACCCAAATGCACTGAATGTAGGGTGCTCTAATGGGAGACTAATTTCACATTGAATCATCATTTGGCCCTAAGGCCATGTGGTTGGAGATCATTATTTTTCTCTTTGGTGGTTAAGACTCACTTTATGCCTAAAAGCTTTTAAAATATTATCTTCCTTACTGTTACAAATAAGGACAGCTCAGCATCAGACAGGCTGACTCATAGTAAGTCTTTCTCAGGCTTGTAACTTCAGATGACAATCCACATAGGCCTCCCCTTGCCTTAAGCTTTCTTCCTGCCAGCAGACTGTCTGAACCTTGCCCTGACTGTCTCTGGGCATAAATGAATGCAGTATTGACTGAACTATAACAACTTCTAAGTGACAAAGGAGCAGAATATGCGACCCAGCATGCATTCAGCATTCAATGCCCTCTTATACTCTCCAACTTTTCTCTTCTCTCTTCCTTTTTCCTAGTCAGACGCCCTCCCTCCCACTCTACATGGGAAGAGCATGACAAATTCAAAGATATTTGAAGTGTCAGAGAAGGAAATCCAACAGTCTTCAATTGTGTTACACTGATCATCTGGAGAGTGTCCAGAGGAGAGTGACCAGAGGGGCGAAGGGCATTGAGTTCATGCCATATGGAGACTGGTTGAGGGAACAGACGATATTTAGCCTAAGAAGAGAAGACTTAGGGGCTATGCGATAGTTATCTTCAAGTATTTGAAAATCTCTCATACAAAAAAAAAAAAAATATGATTACACTGTTCTGCTTGGTCCCAGAAGGAAGAAAAAAGGTACAGTAAATGGGAGCTACAAAAGGGAAAATTTAGACTTGATATCAGAAAAACAAAAAGCAAAAACTTGCTAACATTTAAATCCCCCCAAAGTAGAAAGGGCTGCCGCAATTGGTAGTTAGTTTATCTCAGTGAAGGCTTTCAAGTGAGGGCTAAATGTTCAGTATGTTACAGAGGTGATTGATTCCCTTTTGAGTGTAGGGTGGATTAGATGGTTGATAAGTCCCTACTATTGGGCAGCTAGGTGGTACAGTGGATAGAATGGCAGGCCGAGAGTCAAGAGGGTCTGAGTGCACATCTGGCCTCAGATACTTACTAGCTATGTGACGCTGGACCATGTTTGCCCCAGTTCCTCATCTGTAAAATGAGCTGGAGAAGGAAATGGCAAAACACTCTAGCACAGTGGCTCTCAACCTTCCTAATGCCACGACCCTTAATACTCGTATGTGGGCATATCTGCATGTGGGCGGACCCGCCTGGAGACAGATAGAGGAGTGATATCTCAGTTCCTAAGACCATCGGCAATATGTGTTTTCCCATGGTCTTAGGCGACCCCTGTGACCATTGTGAAAGAGTCATTCGACCCCCAAAGGGGTCACTAACGACAGGTTGAGAACCACTGCTCTAGCATCTTTGCCAAGAAAACCCCAAATGGGGTCACAGAGTTAGACATGACTAATTGACTAAACAACAACAAGATCCCTACCAGCTCTTTCATCCCAGGATTCTATTAACGTGTATTTTATATCCAAAGGTGGCTGCCCAGAAAAGTGATTCAGGAAAGGAAACATTTCATCAAGGATGACCCAGATTTACAAAATGTTTAAAAATCACAAAATAGCTATTTGTATAGTTACCATCTGAGTGGGATACATTAAAGTAGCTGAACAGGGCACCTAGTCACATTATCCAGATTTCACATGCCTACTAATTAATTAATTAATTCATTCATTCATTTATATATTTGTTTGACAAATGGTAAGTTCCTATGCTCTCAGAGTTTATAGTCTAATTATTCTGTGCATATAGAAAACATATATGTGTGTATATATGTATGATTTTACATATACATATATATGTTTTATATAAATATTACATACAGTTACATATACATTATATACATATATACATATATATATATACACATGTCCCAAAAGCCTTAGGGCTTTGGTAGCTTATACTCCCATACACACATGCACATATATGTATATACGGTTTATACCGCTCATGTTCATATTTATTATTGTTAATACCCTTCTCTTCTTTAAATCTCTTTCATTTCAAGCCATACTCCATTTTGCTAGGCCCAAAGATCATAGGTCTTTGCCAGAAATCACCACACTGAGTGATCTCCCACAGTCATGGCTTCCCATAAAAAGCAAACCCAAAGAAGTTAGGGGAGAACACGTTATGAAATCTCCTTTGGGCCTGATCTTTGAAACTGTGCATATATGTGTGCGTATGTGTATGTGTATGTGTATGTATATATGAATATATATGCACACAATACATATATTTGTTCATATGTGTAAATGTGTATGTGTGTGTGCCTTTTTCTTACAAGATCTGTGATATCCTCCCAGTAAGGAAATTTCTCTACCAATGCAGGGGAAGAGGGGAGGGGAAGAAGCATTCACATAGCACTATGTGTCAAACACTCTGTTAAGCACTTTCTAAACATTATCTCCCGTGATCCTCAAAATATCCTTGTGAGGTAGGCGAGGTTATTATCCATATTTCACAGTTAGGGAAACTGAGACAGAGAGAGGTTAAGTGATTTACCAGGGTCATATTACTAGTAAATTTCTGAGACACTATTTGCATTCAAGTTTCCCTGACTTCTGGCCCAATGCTCTGTGCACTATGGTTCCCCCAACTTCCTGGGAATAAGCTGCCTCGAAGATTAAGGACATACGCATGAATAATCACATATTCTTATACATATAAATGCACATGTATACAGAAAATGCATAAGTGTATATACATAGCTATATATGTATGAACATGTATATGTGTATAATAGTATTATAATTACATATGTATAGATATATAGTCATGTCAGTAGGTAGGCAGGTATAGCCATAAGACTGCCTTTCACTTCCTCCTATGGCCTGTCTTGCTAGGCAAAGAAAACCCAGGTCTATATATGTGGGCAAGAATATATATGTGCATATAAATATATATGTATATATATATATATATATACACACACACACACACACACACACACACACACACACACATATACACACACACAGATATATTTCTTTTAGGCAACTCTAAGACTATAAGTAATGGAGATATGATATTTACATTCATATACAAAATAGATGATCTATATCCACTCTATTCATACATCTATATTTCTTTCCATCTCTCTCTCTCTCCATCTCCTTCCCTCTCCATCTCCCTTCGCCTCTCCTTCTCTGACCTTTGCTATCTAGCTATCTATCTAGTTATCTATTTGGAAACAGCCACTACTACCACTACCCCCAACATCAAAGAACAAATGCAAACACTGAAGGATCAGAAAGATGTCTCTTACTCTGAAGTTCCAGCTTGATCCCAACAAGGCCTTGAAAGAAAAGTCAGCTCTAAGATTCTCTGTCCTGAGAAAGTTGAGAAGATTCTGACAAGAGCTGTAAAGCATTAGCCAACATTCATCACCTAAGGGAAATTTTTCTGAACCAACTGAATGGTGCCATCATATGTGACTCTATTCAGGAGCTATAAGGCTTCTAATTCCCAAATCAGTAACTTGTTCCTCTGAGCATATTCCAATAACTAAGACTCTCTAATGAGTGCAGAGAAAATGAACAGCAACCCAATTTCCATACTGAGCTTGATTTACTAATATTTTGATGGGCTGGGTTAGATAGTCATGTCTACACAAGCTATTCCCAAAGAAACATTTAAGAGGATCGATAGAATAGGCAATTTCCACTAACAACCATAAGGGCTAGAATCTTTGAGTCAACCAAAGGAAAAAAAAAATTGTCTCCCTGGGGCCCACTGCTCCACTTGTTGGGGCTTAAAACTCTCATGTCAATGTTTGATTACTCACTGCTGGGAACCAATCTTTTGAACTATTCCATATTAGGATTGCAAGAACTCCTGGATCAGGTTACTCACTTATAGAAAGCTACTGGAAAATGCAAACCAATGTGCTGGAATTGAATGCCATGTTTTCACAGGGTGAGTAGACTGTAGAGGGAGAATAATCAAATTTTAGATAGAAAGAAGGTCCAATTTAATATTGCACTATTACTGTACATGCCTGAAAATTATTCTTTGTGTGTGGGATTTTTTTTCCCTTTCAGATTTTGGATCAACAGTATAGCCCTTTCCCTGTCTACTGCCAGACACCAGGCATCAGGAGACTAATGTGGTTTTCCCCATGACCAAATTCCCTATTTTTCTCTATGCCCTGTAGGGCTCATATATACCCAGAGTTGTCTCTGAAGCCAGTGGGGTCTCTTTGCTGGCATGAACTCTGCAAGATGAGAAATGGTCCTCTGCAGTTCAAAGGACATTGGCATGAAACTGTGCTTGAAAAGGAACAGAGCCATTCAAGCTCCAGCAGAGTATGTCTTGGAGAAAGCCTGATTTAAAAAAAGAGAAAAAGAAGGAAAAGATGATGATAAAGTCCAGTTTCTATTTTTTACTAGAGAATTGGAAGGGAAAGAGCATTGACTTATCAAGTCAGAAGACTTGAGAGATCAAATCTAACCACAGACACTGGTTTCTCTGTGTAACCTTCAGCAAATCACTTAACTTCCTTAGGTCTCAGTTTTCTCATCTGTAAAATAAGGGAGGTGGTCTCAAAGATGGGAGGACTTAGAGATCATCCCTCATTCAATATTATACCAATTTCTTTTTTCCTTGCTCAATTTCCTTCAGTGCTACTTTATTAAAATAAAAAAAAATACACACTGGTTGTACATACATTATCATGGAAAGAAATGACATGATTTCAGGGGAAACAATTCAAATGTAATGATCTAAATTAAAGGATTTCATTATCAAAATAAAAATAAAGACGTCACAGTTGGTCCACCAGATACCCTCCAAGGTTGCATTTCCCTGGACTTGACCAGAGGCTGAATGGTGAATAGAAGGATAATTTTGTGTGTGTGTGTGATTTTCATCCTTAAGTCTTAGGATTTTCTCATGGTTCTGGATCATCATCAGAAAAATAACAGCTCGAAATGGTAAACATATACCAGAGGCTGTGCAGCATATCATACATAATGTGTTCCATTTATCTAAAAAGGATAGAGTATCATATAATTTACATGGCCTTTAGGGGTTATTCTGAAGGTTCTGACTCAGTTCTACATTCATGGTTTATTCATTTACTTCCACCAAATAAAAATAGACACAAGTATGGGAATACTAGAATATTTGATGTCTACATTGGAAGATTATGTTTATTAATTTCTCCATTTCTTCAACTATAAAATAAGTTTGGTAACAGCACTTATCTTACAGGGTTGTTGTGAGGTTCAAATGATATAATACTTATAAAGCAATTAACACAGTGTCTGGCTTGTAATAGGTGCTAAATAAACGCTTATTTCCTTCCCCTTCCCCATTAATATATATCACTAGCACTATAATGTCAAGAATAATTTATATAAAATGTGCTATCTTTCAAGATAAAAAAATGAAACCCATCATACCCTTTAAATCCATTGCCATCTCTTCTAAATATGGCTTTTAAATTAAAGAGGGAATCAAACTAAAACACCTTATTAATCACTTGATGTATGTGGACAGCATCAAGCTAGATCTATAAAAAAAATCCATCACAGATCATTTCATGGAACCTTTCTCAACAAATGTTGAAATGTCTTTTGTGCTTGATAAGCATAAAATTTATAATGTATGTCAAAGAAAATCATGGAATCTTGGTTTTCTACATGGTTAGATATACTCCCCATATGGCTATGCAGCACGCACGCGTGCACACACACACACACACACGCACAAAATTCACTTTCCAACTCTTTCAGAATTGTAATCAAATCAATACTTTCTTCCAGTACTGGGAAGGTCATGCCAATCATTTTCCCAGTGGTTCCAATAACCTTTCTCTATGACTTCACTGGAACATCCATCAGCTCTTGCCCCCATCACACATCCATCCCTGTGTTATGCTGGCCCCCATCTTTCATTGGTGAATTTCTTCCTGGACCCCCATTTTGTGGAGAGAACCAAGCCAGTCAAGCTGTATTCTCTTCTTGGCTCACCTTCTAACTTCTGGGATTTTAACACCATGCCTCAGGATGGGTACTTTCCTGTCCCTCTCCCAAGCTTTTCAGCTCCCTAGTGTGTATCTTCCCTCATTAGAATGGAAGCCCCTTGAGGGGAGGATACTTCTTTCTTTCTGCTTATATTTGTATCTCTAGCTCATAGTACAGTGCCTGGGACATGGGAAGCACTTAATTAATGCTTATTATCTGACAGTTGTCTACAAGAATCATATGTGTGTATGTATGTATATGTATACATACACATATATACATACATACACATACACATAAATATATAGATATGTGTGTATACACATACACAATACATATATACATATACACATAGATATATAGATATGTATGTGTGTATGTATGTATTCATGTATAAAGAGACAGAGAGGCAGTCAGAAACAGACAGGTAGAAACAATAAAGTGGGGGCAATCTGAAAGGAAAAAGTACCTAAAAGCTGGGCTACCTAGAAAGGACTCTCAGAACATAGGCTTTCAGCTGAGTCTTGAAGGAAGCTAGGAAATCAAAGAGGCAGAGGTAAGGAGGCAGGTGATTCTAGGCATGAGGGCTGGCCAATTCAGAGATACAGAGACAGGGTATAAAGCATGTTTTGTAAGAAGAACTGCAAGTAGGACAGTGTTGCTGGATCATAGAGTGAGTAGAGGAGAATAGGAAGACTGGAGAAGTTGGAAGAGGTGAGGTTATAAAGAGCTTTGAATGTCAGAGGAGGTTAAATTTGATCCTGGAGGCAACAGGGAGCCATGGTAGTTCATGTGACATGGTCAGATCTGTGTTTTAGAAAGATCACGTTGGCAGCTAAGTGGAATATGGATTGGAATACAGAGAAGCATGAGGTCAGGAGACTGGTTATCAGGCTATCACAGAAACCCAGGCAAGACATGATGAGGCCCTGCACTGCATTTGAGACTGTGTGAGTAGAGTGAAGTGGTGGGCAGGGGTGAGGAGGAAGGGCAGAGGGGAGATATGAGAGGTTTTATGAAGGTCATAAAGGCTGATAATAGGTTTATGCTACTGGATTTGTCAAATGTTATTGAAAGTGGTTTATCTCTAGACCAAACTTGGCCAAGATCCAAGAACAGAATCAAAAAGCTCTCCATGGGCAGCAAGTACATGAACTCAACCAACAATTTGTTGACAAAGAAACATTAAGCAAATGGTCAAATCATATGGGTTTGTTTATAGAAGCAGAGTTTATGAAGAGTCATTCAGGATCAAGTAATTGGCATCTGAAATTACAGGAAGATTATCCTTAATGGCCCAGACATATTGATAGATGCACATTATACAAAGAAAGAAGTGGAACTAGGTGGTACAGTGAATAGAGCACTGGGCCTAAAGTCAGAAGACTCATCTTTCTGAATTCAAATCTGGCCTTAGATATTTACTAGCTGTGTGACCCTGGGCATGTCATCTAACCGTATTTGCCTCAGTTCTTCATCTATAAAATGAGCTGGAGAAGGAAATGGCAAACCACCCCAGTATCTTTGCCAAGAAAACCTGAAATGGGGTCATGAAGACACAACTGAAAACAACTGAACATACAAGGAAATAGTAAAAACTATACAACATATCACTTGAAAATTTAGCAGCTAGCAGATGCTTAGAAAAATATTATCAGATGGTTGGAATTATGCAACAGAAGATAGCTCTCCTTTATAAACTAACAGATGAAAATTCCCCAATCTATAAACCCCTAAATATCATGGAGAATTGAACAAGTAAATTGCACTAGGACCAGGTCATCATTACAGGTAGAACTCATTCCCACTTAACCCCCCCAAAAAACATCCACACCTGAAAGATGTTGTCCTACTGAATACTGAAAATCATATAACTACTTACAGTGAACAGTTTTCAAAACATACAAATCTAGTGGGAGAAATGAAAATCATGTGGAAACAGGATGAGGTACATTTCATGCTTGTCATCTTGTCTGGGTCCAGAAGATGCTTTTGGTGATGAGTTCATAGCTAAATACTCGCATTCAATTTCAAAAAGCAATCATTTTATCCATCTGTTCAATGTTCATTGAATATTAACCAGAAAAAGAAGAATATTAAGATAGAACCTTGTCTTTGGTAATGGAGGTCAGTTCTCCATCAAGAAGTGAGAATGAGATGTGTGATAATAATACCAAATTGCTTAATATTTCTGGAGTGCTTTAAGATTTACACAGCACTTTTCATCACAATAATACTGTAAGGCAGACAATATCAGCATTACTATTTCTATTTTACAGATGAAAAATCTGTGCCTTAGAGAACTTTAATGACTTTCCCATAAAGGCATAGATAATAGCACACAGCACTGATGTAAGGGCATGGAATACCAAAATTAAAAAGAAAAAGATCTCTGACCTCAACCAGCTTACATTCTACTCTAAATTGTCAGGAATTGAACTCCAAACATTTAAACACTCAAACACAGATCTGCCTTCTGGCAAATTCTACTCTGTAGCAAATAATTTTATAACAAGAACTCAATGTACTTCCTATCCTATTCTCATGACCATGCATGAGTTTAATCTCCACAGCATCATAAAAGCTGTTTTTTCCTTGTCAATTTAGAGACTGATTTCATTTAAGCCAAAATGGTGCTGTCTGTGATCAAAGCAACAGCAACAACAACAAAAATCCCTTTTACCATCTGATTTATTCTCTGAAAGGTGCTGGGAAGGCAAAGATTAAATTTTAAAAAATCTTTGGAACAGATTAATTATGAAGCTTATATCTTTTTGAGTAATTTCTGGAGCACTCAGCTATTACTCACATTTCACTTCCCTTCCTTCTTAATAGCCTGTTGATGGAAATGATCATTTTATTGTATGGATAATAAGGAATTCAAGACATTTTACAAAGTGCTTTAATGTTCACTCATTTGATCCTCAAAATATCTGGTGACTTAATAATAATAGCTAACATTACTATATTATTTTACAAATATCATCTCATTTGATCCTCATAACAACCTGGTGCTATTATTATCCCCATTTTACAGATAAGGCAGACAGAGGTTAAGTCACTTGCAGTAACAGTAACCAATTTAGCAGATACTTAACTCTTAGTAACTTAGGGCTAAGTACAGAAGGTGTGAGCTCAGCTCTGCCTCCTGTTTCTGACATGGCAGGAGGGGGTTGGCTGAGACAGGAAGCTAGTGTGTGTGTGTATATAAGAAGAGTTCTAGAGACAGAGAGGTAGAATTGGGAATCTTCCTTCTGGTGGCTCCTGTTGGAGGAAGCAGGATTGTCTCAGCATTTGGGAGGTGGGCTGCTGGACTAAAGAACTGAGTTGGAGTTTTCTTGAGAGAGAGAGAGAGAGAGAGAGAGAGAGAGGGAGGGAGGGAGAGAGAATGAGAGAGAGAGAGAGAGAGAGAGAGAGAGAGAGAGAGAGAGAGAGAGAGAGTTTCTCTCCCAGCATCTGGAAGCTGATTGAGAACTAAGCTGGAGTTTTCCTGAGACCAGAATCTGGTGAAGGCCCCCTGGAATGCCAAGATTTCCCCTGGGTCCTAGGGCCAGCTGAGCTGCTGGGGGACTGAAGGAGCATGATCAGGATAAGCCTTTGTTGGTTTGTGGCTTGGCTGATCTTTGAGTTCCCAACAACAGAAATGGTGAAGGGTTTGAGATGTACTGGACCCTGTGAACTTCATTGTGTGCCAGGGACTGCCTGGAGGACTGG
Source organism: Pseudochirops corinnae (assembly GCA_028646515.1). Taxonomy (NCBI): domain Eukaryota; kingdom Metazoa; phylum Chordata; class Mammalia; order Diprotodontia; family Pseudocheiridae; genus Pseudochirops; species Pseudochirops corinnae. The sequence continues at coordinate 134,941,111 of CM053585.1, forward strand.
ACAAGGACCTGGGAGTTGTCTACCTCTGAGGACTGGACGAGAACCTGGGAGCTGTCTGTCCCTGAATCCAGGTGACTGTTTGGTGGATTCATGAAGGAGCTGGGACCATGGAAGGGGATCCAGGGAATCTGAGAGACCACCTCGAGTCACGATGAAAAAAAAGGCCTCCCCTTGGATGAAATTGAGGTTTGCTATACACTGAGGG
>CM053585.1:134941815-134951815 GCA_028646515.1 Pseudochirops corinnae
AAGGCCTCCCCTTGGATGAAATTGAGGTTTGCTATACACTGAGGGGTAGAGGGTTTGTGTGGTTTTCTAATGATAGTATTTAGTGACTGATTGCTAGATAAGTGACTGATTGAGTTGATCTGTGGTTGCCCCATGAGTGGAAGATTGATTATTGTATTGTGAATTGATTTAATGATTAAGTATTGATTATTATATTGTGAATTGAGTATTGAATGATCAAGTGAGGAGGGTTTCCCCCTTAGGGAAACCAGATGATTATTCTTTTGTTCCTTGTTCTAAATATTGTGGCCACTGTAGTAAAAACTGTGTGGCCATTCTAATGTTAAGCTGTTATGAACACTATATTGGGATTTTCTGTGATAAGATATAATGTTGTGAATATTATATTATGATTTGTTGTGAATATTTGCCTTGTTTTGTAATGCAACGAACACAGTGTTTACTATACTGTGTAATCAGAACCTTAAAAGCTGTTCACAGTAGCATTCTTTTGGGAATCTGCTAGTGCATGGTGTTCCACTTGCCCAGAGTCACACAGCTAATGTCTCAGGTGGGACTGGAACTCAGATTTTCCTAACTAAAGGCTCAATTCTCTGTTCCCTGCACCATCTACATGAGTCCTAGATAGGAAATAGAAGCATCATTATTCCCGTGTTTACAGATGAAAACACTGAAGCACACTGGAATAGAAAGCACAGGGAAGATCCAGGTTTGACTACTGCCTCTGACATTTATTAGCTGTGTAATTTAACTTTTCTGAACCTCTGTGTCCTATACTATTCTAAAGCTCTATATAATTGACAAGGGAATATAACACTGCATCTAGGAGGACCTGAGTTCAAATCTGACCCTGGACACTTACTAGCTGTGTGACCCCAGGCAAATCATTTAATCTCTACTTGCCTCATTTTCCTTGTCTGTAAAAGAGGAACACCAACAGTACCTACATCCCAGGGTTGTTGTGAGGATAAAATGAGATATTTGTAAAACTATGTAAATTCTAATATGCATATATACATATATACACATATGTATGTATATTATATATGTCTCTCTGTATGCATATGTGTATATACACACAGGCACTAACACATACATATACACTATATGGGCCTGCTAAGTGGTGCAGTAGATAGAGTGCTGGGTCCGGAATCAAGAAAATCTGACTTCAAATCCAGCTTCACACACCTAACTAGCTGGGTGACCCTGGGCAAGTCACTTAACTCTTTTTCAGTTTTCTCATCAGCAAAATGAACTAGAGAAGGAAATGACAAACTACTCCAGTATCTTTGCCAAGAAAATCCCAAATGGGGTCACAGAGAGTCAGACACAAATGAAACAACTGAGCAACAAAAGACATGATATATGTGTGTATAATATGTATTTACATCAGAATATACATCATAAACAAAAGGAGATAGAAGGTAACTTGAAAAGGAATGACATTAGCAACTGGGGAGACCAAGAAAGTTGTTCTGGGAGGGGTGGCTCTTGAACTGTCATTAAATCAGGGGTTCTAAGAGTCAGAGGTTGGGAGGGATAAAAATCTAGATTTGGGGACCAGCCAGAGCCAAGTCAGAGACAGAGATAGGGTGTCGTGTGTGGGGAACAGAAAGTAGAACAACATGGCTAAATAGTAGAGTATGTAATGTGGGGAAGGGAAGTAGAAAGTATGAAGACTAGAGAGATTAGGACGAGCCAGGTTGTGAAGAACATTAAAAACCAAATAACTTTATATTTGATCCTGAAAGCAGTAGGAAGGCATTGGAATTTGTTGGGGATTGTGGTGATACGGTCAGGTTTTATGCTTCGGAAATGTTACTCTGGCAGCTAAGTGAAGGACGGATTGGAGTAGGAAGAAATAGAAGCAGGAAGAACAATTAGTAATAGTCCAGGCAAGAGATGATGAACTAGCGTAATGTCTATGTGAGTAGAGGAAAAGGGATGTATGCAAGAGATGTTGTGGAGAAAGAAGTAACAGAATTTGGCAACTGAGTGCTTTGAGTGAGTGTGAGAGAGGTTATGTCAAGGATGGCACTGAAGTTGTGAGAGTTGGTGACTGGAAAGATGGCAGTGTGTTTGGCAATTACAGAGGAGTCAAGAAAAGGGCAGGTTTTGTAGAAAAGAGAATGAGTTCTTTTTTTTTTTTAATTTTATGAGTGAAGATCCAGCAAAGGACACTGAAAAGGAAGGGTGAGACAAGTAGAAGAAGACAAAGTGTCTTGAGAACCAGAAAAGAGAAAGTATCCAGGAAGAAAATATGGTCATGTCAAATGCTGCCCAGAGGGCAAGAAGGAAGAACCAGGATCAAAGCACTGTCCAGTCATGATTCCATAGGATTTCTGATGAAGCATGCTACCAGTCTCCTGAGAGAGAGGTAATGGATTCAAGATGCAGAATGAGACACACATTTTTGTACATGATCAGGGCAGGCTATTTTTTCATTATTGTGTGTATTTGTTACTTTTTCTTTTTCAATTGGGGAGAGGGAAAGAGAGAGAAAAATGCTCTTTTAATGGAAGCAAATTTTTAATTAAACATCTTACAACATAGTAGGTACTTAATAAAATAAAAAGAGTAAGGATTGAGAGAAGTCTGTTAGATGTGCTAATTAAGAGATGATTTAAATTTTGAAGAATTCTGTTATGGTTGAATGTTGAGGTCAGAAGCCAGATTGTAAAGGTTTAGAAGAGGATGAGAGGACAGGAAGTGGAAGCACCAATGGTAAATAGCTTTTTAAGTTTGCTGAAAAGGGCAGGAGAAATATAAGGTAATAGCTGGCAGGCATGGTAGTATCTAGGGAGAGTTTTTGAGGATAGAGAGATAGGCATGCATTGTTGTTATTTGTCCTTCATTTTCAAGGGGACCAATCACTTCATGGGGTGGTGATTTGTGCATGGATTTAAGTGAGGCAGGATTGCACAAAGTAATCAATCTCACTCTTTCTTCCAGAGTCAATAAAATCCAATGGCAAGGCAAAAATCAAGATGACTGGTGATGTTCTGGGATAGAGTGGATGACCTTGGTGTCTTCAATGTCAGACCAAGCCCTAAGTGCTCCACAATGCCTGCTTCAGCCTCCTTCAAGGCCATTAGAGCAAACTGTTCTCACCTGCCTGTTCTGCTGGGGGCAGTCCTCACATGCTTGGGGTAGATATCCCCCTAACTCACCAATTAGTTTAAGGACTATCAATTACCCTCAACCTGATTTAGCCCATCTGCCAAGATGGTTTACTGCAGTGTGGCCATTGGGCATGCTATAGCTTCTTGGAGTCACAGGTGAGAGTTGACTGAAGGTGGACACCAGAGCTAGATGAGCAGCCCTACCTCAGCAGGCCCTCACACCAGAGGGGCCAGCCCTACCTGAACACTCCACACACCCCATGAGGTATTAATAAGTCAATAGATAGGAAGAGATTTAGGGAGAGAGAGAGAGAGAGAGAGAGACAGAGAGACAGAGAGACAGAGAGACAGAGACAGAGAGAAATGCAATCTACTGAAGAAGATTGCAAGGGATGGCCTTAGCAAGTAGATGGTCCCCCTCATCATCAGAGATGTAAGGAAGGAAAAGATAAAGAATAATGTCAGAGAGATGGAAACCAAGGAACCAAGGAGGGGAGATGCGGGAGCTCTTGGAGAATAGCCTTAATTTTTTTAAGTGAATTATGAGGTGAGGGAGCAGCTTAGCAAAGATGGTGAAAGAATGGCATGGTAGGCTTGAGAAGAAAAGAAAATAATTAACAAGTCTTGGCAATTTGGGAGGCAAAGGAGAGGGAAACAGCACTGCTGACCTCAGGGTTTCAAACCTGGATGATTGTGAGGATAGAGGTATCATTGACAGAAAAAATCAAAGGTGGAGTGAGGGAAGAGTAGATGTTGAAGGGAAGATGAGTTCAGTTTGGGGCATTATGGAGGGCAGTGACCATGTTTTTGCCTTTCATTGTATCCCCAATGCTTAGCACAGTTCCTGGCATGTAGTAAGAACTCCATAAATGTTTGCTGATTAATTATGTAGTTTGAGTTGCTGGAGGGACATGGAAATGGAGAAATCCAGAAGGCATTTGGACAAAGGAAAGAAGCTCTAGGGAGATGTCCTATCTCGAAGCAGAGATTTGGAAGTCATCTGCCAGATGAGAATAGACATCTCAGGAGTGAATGAAGAAAAAGAGTATAGAGGACAAAAATAGATTCTAAGGAGATACTTGCACTTAAAGTGATCAGATAAGAAGTCAACAAAGGAAACAGAAAATGAAATGACTGTTTTTTAAAAATTTAATTATTTTAATAAACATTTCTTCAGGTCTGGTTAGGTAAAAACCCATTGTTTACTGGGAGGGAGGTAAAGAAATGAAGGATTCTACAAGAAATGGGTGATCATGTGTGAATGGAGAATAGAGGGTTAAAGAGATAAGACATAATAACGAGAGAGGAGGACAGGCAGAGTGGGGAGAATTGTGGGAACTAGCTTCCTATGTTACTTGGGGAAAATCAGTCAATAAGGAGTTCATGATAAGCAAGATTTTAAAGAACTTTTTGTGGTTTAAAAAACCTGGAAATTGAGTGGAGTGCCCATCACTTGAAAAATGGCTGAACAAATTGTGGTGTATGAATATGATGCAATCTTATGAGAAAAAAGATGGTTTCAGAAAGATGGAAAAACTTATGTGAATTGATACAGAGGGAAATAAGCAGAACTAGAAGAACAATTTATTTCTAAGAAAGGACTCTGATCAATGAAATGATAATCATGACTCCAGAAGACTGATGAAGAACCCCACCATCACTTCATGACAGAGAGATGATGAATTAATATGCAAAATAAAGAATAATTTTTGGAAGAAATTCCTTCCTTCCTTTCCTTTCTTCTTTCTTTGCTTCCTCCTTTCATTCCTTCTTCCTTTTCTTCCTTTTTTTCTTCCTTTGTTTCCTTCTTTCCTTCCTTCCTACATTCCTTCTTCCTTTTCTTCCTTCCTTCTTTCATTCCTTATTCTCTTTCTAGGAGATGGGAAAAATAAATGTTTGGTAGCTGAAATAATCGTCATCATCATCATCATCATCATCAAAAATAACTTTGTAACAGTAAAGCTGATTGAAATCTGAGTCGAGTTATTTACTAAGAAAGCCTATGAAACCAAGAGCTTTAAGAGCCTAGGCTAGGTGACTGTGAGACACCTGTGCAAGCCTACTTGAAGCATGAAGAGTAGCTTGTTTTGCCACCAGGTATATTGGTAATGGAATTTGGAGATGCCCCTGTATTGGCTTAGTTTTTGGGTTGAGTGTTAAAACCCAGAGCTTGTGAATTCCACTTGTGGGATGGACTTGTTGACAGGAAGAGAGAGGGCTGAACTGGGAGGAGCCATGAGTTAGGAGAGAGGCCCAAGCCTAGAGAAGGCCAGAGGGACTTTGGGAGAGCAGTATCCAATATCATGGAGCCTGAGTTGCTGAGAGAAAGACTGCTGAGAGCCCATTGGAGCTCCCCAGGACTTTGAGAACTGCCACCCGGAACTGCCAAGGACTGAGGAGGCATGGCTGTGATGCTGGTATTTTGTCTGTCTGTTTTAATGTTGTTTTGCCAGATTCACCTGATGGTGAAGGATAGTGCTGCTGTTGTAGAGGTCCTGGAACCTGGTTGTTGGGTTAGAAGCCCTGATGGAGGATTTTCTTATGATACCTGCACAGAAATCCTGGTAGAGAGCCTTGCGGATGTTTTCAGGGGGTCTGGGACTATTCTACAGGCAGAGAGTGACTTGATGAGGACACTGGCTATGGCTTTGTTGAGCCTTGTCTCCCCAGGAACTGAGATTGCTGAGGGCTTACCTCGAGTGAAGATGAAAGAAGGACCTTTCCTTGGGTATTCAATGCTGAGTTTAACCTTGTTAACTTAAGGGAGGATGGCCTTTTGTGTTCTCCTGCCCCTTTTGAGATTCAGGGGTGGGAAGCCTTTGAGTGATTGATCAAATGAATGTACTTTGTTTATGGTTGGAGACTAATCTCCATTTGAGAAGAGACTTTTGACTGACTAAATGAATGTAATGTCTAGGGGTGGAGTAGTACCCGGATTGAATTGAAAGCTTGCTAAAGGAACAAGTTACACTGTATTTTGACTTTTTCTGTTCTGTGAATGTTTGCTGACTAAATGGGGTTTACTATGCTGGTAATTCGAACCTTGGAAGTTGCCTTTGCTTGGCATTACACCAGGAAAGACAATCAGGCTAAAGTCTAATTTTTTTAATTATTATTTGTTACATATGTATGTGTGTATATGTGTGTGTACAAACACACACACACAAAATCTCCCTATGCCCTTTCTCCTGTGTTGTGAAAGTAGTGACACAAGAAGACCTATAAACCCCTCTTAACTCAAATACAGTTCTCTTTCCTTCCCTGCTCCCATCCCCCTCATGACTGACTTTTACAATTCCAACATCTCAGCATGCAATAACCTTGACAGTACTGATGTCAGGAATGAAGGGTTGAGTAAGCTAAATCAGGCCAGAGTTGGGATCAGGCTTCTAACTCTTCCTTTTTCTTGTGTATGTCTTCTCTTATTCTTTGGACTGTTTCTTCCCTTGATTGCTTGTCTCTCTGCTGACAAGTCATATGCCTCTCGTCTTAAGGTGGATGTATTTCCTTTTATGCCCTTCCAGATCTTCTCCAATCTCTAACCCCTTATGTCTGTGGTATGATCGTCACTGAGGGTCAGAGGTGGCCTTTTCAGGGGAAGGAAGTTGAAGGGAGTGGAACCTATTAGGGATGGAGACTCGCCTATGATTCATTGATATATGGAACTTTCAGATAAGGGAACGCCCTCCATCAGTTCCGACTGCCATCTTCTCAGGAACATAATAGTCTTAGACAGTTGTCCAGGGCATTAGTAGTTTAAGTGACTTGTCCAGAATCATACAGCCAGCGTGTAAGCTGTACTTTCAAAAAATAGGGTGCATGTTTTGAGCATTTCTAAGTAACACATACTGCACAAGTGTGAATTTATCAAATTGCTGTGTAATATACGAGTCATTTCCTGTTGAGGATCCATGTTTGGAAAATTAGGTGAGGTCACTAATGGTCTATGAAGTCCAGTTTTCACACTTCACATTAAGTCCAGACTGATCCTACTTAGAATATACATAGGAGCTCTTATCAATGAATGTAATTCCTGGAACGATCCCATAGTTTATCTATCTAGCCTTATGGGCCTAGGACACTTGAAGCTAACTGGGGTTTGCTTTCTTACATTCCAGTATGGCTCCTAAAAGGGACAGGTGTGGTTGATTTGTATTACTAAGGAAGGGAAACAGGGCAATGGTACTGGCGTGCCCTGTCTGTACCCCACCATTTAGCACTTTGCTTTTGTATCTGTCTCTAATTGTTTTATGACTATACCCATACACACATAGCACTAGACTATAATCTTTCCATGGACAGTTTGGATGGCTTAAGCTTCTTTTGTTTTATTCACAGTGTGTAACCCAGATGCATAAAATCATTATATTAGAATGTGTGTCTATAAAGAAGACAGAGAGAGAGAGAGAGAGAGAGAAACTGTATATAAAATATAAATTCAAGGTAATTTGAGAGGGAAGATACTATATCACCTGAGTGGATTAAGCAATCTCTCATGTTGATGGCATTTGAGCTAAGTTTTAGAATAAATAAAGAGACGGGAGTGAGGAAGGAGTGCATTACAGATATGGCAGAGAGACAACACAAAAGCACAGAGATGGAACATAAGTGAGGAACAGTAAGAGGACCATGTTGGCTGGATTATAGGATGAAGGAAGGGGAGTCATATATAATAAGGTCAGAAAGGTGGTGCCAGATTGGGAAGAGCTTTAAAAGCCAAACAGAAGAGTATATATTTGTTCCTAGCAGCAATAGCAACCCATTACAGTTTATTGGGTTGAGGAGTTACATGGTTAGATTTGGTCTTTAGGAAAATCACTATGATGGCTGTAACAGGAGAATACACTGGAGAGGATAGAGATTTGAGGTAGGAGGACTAATTAGGAGGCTGTTGGAATAGAATTCTAGGCAAGAGGCATAAAGGTTCGAATTAGGGTGATGGCCGTATAAATAAAGGGGTCCGGTGTGAGAGATGTTGTACAAATGAAATGAAATGGCTTGGTAATAGATTGGCATACTTGGGGATGAGGGAGAGTGAGGATAAGGTTGCAAATGTGAGTGAATGGAAGGAAGGATGGAAGTACAAGAACAGAAATTGACAAGTTTGAGAGAAACTTCAGTATGGACTTAGACTAGAATTGCCTTGAAGTCCCTTCCAACTCAGAAATTCCATGATTCTCTGGTTCTCTGGTCCTAGGTTAATAAATGTTCCCTAGATATAATAATAATATTTAGCATTTATATAGCACTATATGATCCTCACAATACTCCTGTGAAATAGGTGTCCTTAGTATCCTCCATGGGGTAGCTAATTGGGCCAGTGGATATAGTGCTGGGCCTGGAGTCAGGAAGACTCATCTATCTGAGTTCAAATCTGGTCTCAGACACTCACCCGTTGTGTAACCTTAGGCAAGTCATTTAACCCTGTTTGCTTCAGTTTCCTTATCTGGAAAATGATCTGGAGAAGGAAATGACAAACCACTCCAGTATTTTTGCCAAGAAAACTCCAAGTTGGGGCACAAAGAGTCAAACATGACTGAACAATAAATTATCACCCATTTTGTGGTTGAGGACCCTGAGGCAGAGAGAGGTTAAGTGACTTGCCCAAGATTAGCTAGACCATAACAGGCACACTCTACGTATCTTGCACACACTGAAATATTTACTTCTTGGCTCTCCCATTAGAATATGAGTTCCTTGAGATGAGTGACTATGACTTTGCCTTTCTTTGTAGTCTCATTATCTAGTACAATGCCTGGCACACGGTGCTTATCGAATTCATGTTGACTGGCTGATGATACTAAAGAAAGTCATCATTTGTATCCCCCCAGGTACACCTTCTTATTGCCATTATTTTGATATCTCCCTTAGCCTTTCCCAGCCTGTTTCCTCATTCATAAAATGGGGATAAAATACCACCTATTTCACAGGGCTGATGTAAGGATTAAATGAGATAAAACACGTAAAACAGTTTACAATTTATAAAGTGCCAAATAGGTTATTATTGTTGTTGTTATTATTATTTTATGCATGCTATGACAACTGTGGATCTGAGCACACAAAATAAGATGAAACAGTACCCCAGACTCCCTAGAGTTGATCAGTTTGCTTTAGGACTTCTGAGTATGTTGAGAAGACATTTCTTTGTTCTGGTGTGTATGTGAATGGATTTGAAAGAGGATAGCAAAATAAAATGCATTCCAGGGCAAAGAGTATCACTTTTTTTTTAATAAACAAGCAATCTTAAACCAAACCTAGCTCAGCATGATGCATAATCTACCCAACAAAAGTGTTCTGAAATTGAATTGAATGCAATCTCCCACACAAAGCAAGGACAAATTTCCAGGAGACCAGTTCCTTTCAGCCTATTCATGATTCAAGGTGCAAAAATAGGCAAACCAAAGGTTGCTCATGTCCTATGACTCTATGGGGAATTCCTGTTGCCAAGAGAATACTCCTCCACACTCCCCCACCCACAACCATAGCGGCTGGGGAACTGACCTAAGGGAAGGCACCTTCCTGTTCCAATGTCTACATGCCATTCCTAATATGTACATCCACCCAACAAACCTGGGCTTTCCAATATAAAAATGAGACCAGCTACAAACTATAGGGTCCAGCTGTCATATCCATCCTGACAACTGACCCTCAGTTTATAGGTAAAATGTTTTCTTCCTGGAGGGAAAACCATAAATGTGGAATATTGCTGATCTAACATGCCCACTGCTGGCTGATAAACAGAGTATTGTTCATGGCACCTCTGTGGGGTATGCAGAGATTTTCCATGTTCTGTTATCAACAGGAAATCGAACTGCAGTTAAAGTAGTGGGGAAATTTTGGCCAGTATCTACAAACAAACTTTTGGGAGCTCTTAAGAT
>CM053585.1:134956815-134974823 GCA_028646515.1 Pseudochirops corinnae
AAACATCATTCTGAAAAGCAATCTATAGGTTTCCCCAGACAGTCTAAGAGGGATCCATGACCCAAAAAAGGTAAAGAACCTCTATCTAATCAATATAATCTGCAATCAAACATTGGTAGGAACATTAAAGTTAAACAAGTTTTAAAGTTGTGATTTTTATTCCCCGTGGCCAGCTGAAGCAATTACCTTGACATCATGACAAAAATGATAAATTTTAATTTCTTTTTCTGCTTGTCTTTCAAAGTGGAATTGCTAGTTTTACCTGGATCATCTCTAAGAACATATTCATCAATGCTGATAAAGTTGTATTAAGGACCATGGAGAATGCAAAGTCGAGATTTATTGAGCAGACTGTTTCATGTATTTTCCTGAATGTCTCTATTATTTTTCATAGTAGTGCTCAAGAATTGTTCTCTTGAGTTGCTGGTTAAGATACATCAAGGGCACTATTTTTTAATGTTTTTTTTTCTAAATCATGGGTTTCCTTAGAACACATTGTGAATACTGTCATTTACAAATCCTGAACTTTCATAGCAAACATTCCCTCTCTGATCCACAATTGCTGACATCCTTCATCACAGCTGTTAACACATCACGAGAAACACTAACTCAGCCAGAATGGACTCTTCACTTTTTCTAGTGGTTTGAAGAACATCATTCTGCGATTCTTTTATGAGAGCTTCATAATTTCTTGGGGTTTTCTAGTTGCTTTTGGATCACTGGTTGGACTAAGTCACAACGTGGCCTGGCCAGCCGCTCTTCCCAGACAGGAACTGCAGCACATGGCTGTGGTTGTAGTAAATTAATAAGGGGGAGAAAAAAAATAAACAGAAGGCCCCTTTCCCATGTGTTTTTTAACATGACAAATACACTCACTGTACAGTTGATTTGGAGCAATGCGGGAACCCTTTATATACATCCTCATTTATCATTCTCTCTTGATATCTCTCTGTTTTTTAAAGAGACTCCATGTTGGGATCACACTGAGCAGGAGAATGAACATTCCCCCACATACTTACATTCTGAAAGGACATCTGGGTGTCTATAGACAGGCGACAAAACAATAATTTCTGTGTTTCTGCCACTCCCCAAATATAACCAGTCACAAATCTTTTGACACTGGGTTTCTAAATAATGCCCTAGTAACTCCATTCAGACATGGAAATGCCTTTCAATAAATTACAGAAAGGGAGAAAAATTCAACAAGGAATCAAGGCAAATATGTTGAAAATCATAGTATTAGCTTTGAGACTAGAAGGCTCCTTAGGGATTACCTAGTTAAACTCAATCATTTTATAGATGAAGAACTGGTGTCTGAAGTAGTAGACTCACCCAGTGTTACACAGGAGTCAAGATTTGACATATTTGACAACTCTTGTCTAGAGTTCTGAGGGCTGATTCCTCTGCCTGGACATAAAGTAGTTTACAGATGCTCAAGTCAACCTCAAGTATGGGAAAGTGGTGGGTGAGCAGTATGTTCAACATAATGAAAAATATATTGATTTGTTAAGTAGCAAGTGAAAAGGCACAGTCTTCTGATTGATATGGTTTTACTTTGGTAGACCAGGTTGTTTTATTGACCGTCTGAGGGCTCTGGCTGAGCCTGAGTAATCAATCACTTTAACCAGCAAGGGAGCTCTTGAAACAATGGCCAGTTAGAATCTATAGGGTCTGACTTATGCTGAGGGGCCCATGGTGTGTTATACTTAAAGCACAGGGAACTGGTCAAACATTTTAATGAACTGAACTGAACAGAAACTATGTTAGACTCTCTGCATGCACTGGTCATCAGGTTGAATACCAACATCCCACAAACTGAAAATTATTGATTGTCTGGAAGACCCTTTTCTTTCTTATTACTTGATTTATCAATGCAATAATTAAATAAAATAATGGCCTCCTGTCTATCTGATTGACCATAGCTATTCTAATAATGATAACTCACATTTCCATCGCACTTTTCTGAAAATAATTATTATGAGATGGACAGGATGAACAACTTCATTCAGGGAGAGTGAGAGTCACAGTGATGAAAAGACTTGCTGGTCAGCTAGGAAAGAAGTGTCTGAAGCTGAAGTCAGATATAAATCCAAGTGTCCTCCATTCCAAACCATCTCCCAACCACTAAGCCTTATCTCCTTAGTTTTGACCACAACATCCTTTGGGGACAAATCATCAAGAATCATTCCCACTTTATCTGTGAATGAACTAATTTGCAAGGGTAAGACTCTAGTGAAAGACTACTGAGCCATTAAGGACAAGAGAGTAGTAGCATTATATCTAGACTGCCTCAGGCAAAGTTGAACCTGGAAAACCAAAATGCCTGGAATAGATTCCAATCTCTCCTCCCTCCCCCAAAACAGAATTAATTAAAAAAAAAAACCATTGCTTTCTGTAAAACCAGATACTTCTAACACACTGCAAAGCAACTTCTCTTAAGGCTCATAGACTGTGCCTTCACCTACAATCTTATTTGATCATTTGGATTATTGTTGTTTAGTCATGTCCAACTCTTCATGACCCCATTTGGGGTTTTCTTGGCAAAGATACTGGAGTGGTTTGCCTTTGCCTTCTCCAGCTCATTTTACAGATGAGGAAATTGAGGCAAACAAGGTTAAGTGACTTGCTTAGTCACACACCTAGTAAGTTTCTGAGGCCATATTTGAACTCAGGAAGATGAGTCTTTCCAACTCCTGGTCGGGCATTCTATCCACTGCACCATTTGGGTTACAATTTGACAATTTAATGGAACCTTTATTAAATATCTACTTAAGCAAGGCATTGTGTTAGGAGCTGGGATGGAAGGAGGAAAGACTGTAGACCAACTATTTGCTACCTGTGTGACTTTAGGCAAGTCACTCAGCTTCAGGCTTTCATCTTTATAAGCATGGTCTCTAAATTCACTTTTGGTGCTAAATGTATCAGGGCATTCCAACTGCCTCAAGGTATCCCTGGTTATTATCTACATTCCACTTCATTGTGAGCTATCAAGTGACAAACTCTTCAGTCACTCATAGTTTGGATCTTCTAGCCCCATGGAGATTCTTTGGGGTAAAAGATATAAAAAGGCAGACCAAGCTGGGTTTCTAGGAAGTCCAAGGTCCCAGGATTCCTTTATGGGAGGAATAGAGGTCAAGTGAGACCAGGTCATCCCAAGGGAGATCTGTTTGAGAAACGGAACAGAAATAGTTTCAGAGAAACCCCAAGAGGCAGGGTAATTTGAAGAACTCCAGCGAGGACATGATTAATTCAGGAAAGGAGATGGTTTCAGAATACCACCTGTCAATTACAACCTTCATTAAAACTTTGGGACACCCTCACCCCAGAGAAAGTCAAACTATGCACAATGTAACCTGTCCCAGGAACCCATCTAGAGCCTTCTGAGTACTCAGTCCGAACTTTTGTACTGCCTTGGCAGGACAGATCTCAGACTAAGGAATCACCTTGGCTATATGACCAAGTGCCCATTGACAGGAGGTACCAGGCTGCAGGGGAAACCAAACCCCCTTTACTAGTAGTTGACGAGATTACAATTAAGTTATTGCTGGGAGGTCACATGCCCGAGGGGGAGGAGGTGTTGCTTTCTTGACATACTTTCCTGTGGGATTATACTCAGAGGGCTGAGTTATGCATTAGTAATTGCTGATGACTTGCTTTGTGAGTTTAGACTCCTCAAAGCCCCACTGGACGTTAGCTTCCCTATTTATAAAATCAGGATAACTGTTTCCACTGACCAGAGTAGGTTTTAGTGAGGGATATTTGGGAGAAAAGGAAAGAAGTTGTCAAACTGTTTGGTAATCTCAGTGATTTTGAGAAAATTGGGTAGACTTTGTTTTATTAAGATAATTAAAATCACAATCACCTTCTAGTAATCATTTAATTCATATGGTTCCCTCCACGAGTTCCTCCCTTATAACAACAACAAAATACAATAAAAAGCATAAAACAAAACATTGAACAAAATTGTACAAATGTGACTTAGTAAAAAGGATTCTGGTTTTAGTCAGGGGTTATTTGGTCATTTTTCAGTTGTATCTTATTCTTCGTGACCCCATTTTGGGTTTTCTTGACAAAGATACTAAAGTGGTTTGCCATTTCTTTCACTAACTCATTTTATAAATGAGGCAACTGAGTCAAAGAAAATTAAGTGACTTGCTCAGGGTCACACAGTTAGCAGGTATGTGTGGTCACATTGGAACTTGGGTCTCCTTGACTCTAGGCCTGGTGCTCTGCAATATCTAGTTGTCCTTTTAGTCAGGAGACCTGAGTTTAAATCCATCTTCTACCATTTATTGCCTAAGTGATTTTGGGCAAGTCACTTAACCTGTAGGGGCAAGATCTTGGTTTTGACATTTATAAAAGGAGAATTTGACTTGGATGTTATCTAAGATCTTTTCTAATCTTCTACCTAGTGCACCATAGCATAATAGAACACACATCCTGGAATCAGAAAGCTCTGGGTTCAAATGACAATTATTTATGGTATGACTCAGTGCCTCCATTTCCTCAATTGTAAAAAGAAGGGACTGGACTCAATGGTCTCTAAGGTTTTTTTCCATCTCTTAATCTACATCTCAGTGATTTTACTACTGACACAGTATAAACCCACAGTCAATTACTTTTCTAGATACAGGATATATGTTTCCTTATTAGCCATCTGTAGTCTGTATTGCTTGTTGCATTTGATCTGGGTTTCATTGCCTTCATTTGCATTGTTGTGTAGCTGTGCAAGGAGCAACATCCTAAACTTCCTCGTCACCTCCAACCCCAAAGATCCCTATAAGAGTCAGGCTCATTTTTCCTTAAATGGTACTGAAAGCATCCTTAAGACATGATTGGCTCAGAGGACTTATCGCTCAGGTTTTTGGCATCACAAGACAGTTGCAAAAAAATCCCAAGCTCTGATGCTTAATTAACAGATCATGATGGACAATTCAGATAAATCGACTTGAGATATCTTCATGAATAACCTTGTTGAGGCAGCTAGGTGATACAATGGATAGAATACCAACCCCCAGTGACAAAGACCTGAATTCAAATGTGGCCTCAGGCACATAGTCCTGTGATCCTGGGCAAATTATTCAACCTCTGTTCACCTTAGTTCCCTCGTCTGTACAGTAGAGATAATAACAGCATCTACCTCATGTGAAGATCACATGAAATAATAATTGTAAGCACTTAGCGCAGTTCCTGGTACCTAGTAAGTGCTGGATACGTGCCAGTTATCATCATCATCATCATCATTACATATAGCTGATAGTGGGCTTGCAACTCAAAGACTATGAATAGCTAAGTAATTTTTCTCAAAACCTAACATATTTATGGAATCATTACATCAGTTCATAGTTCTGTTAAGTGTTAAAGATGGTAATCTAGAACTTTAAAATTCAAAACGAATCTTAAAAGCTAGTGCCAAGGTAGTGGGCAATCACTGGGAAAAGGGTAGTTGCACAAATCTTTTTTAAAAAATTTAACATTTTATCACAATGCCTCAAGATGAGGATGATGTCAGTCAAATCACATAATACTTTCTATTGTGCTCTTGGTCCCTCAGATGCAATATTCAGGAAGCACATTTCATTAGACTAAATAAAGCTTCAATCATGTGTAAAATGACTAAGTTGAATAGGCAGCCATCATATCATTCATCAGTCTCGATGCATTTAATGGGTGTCAGTTCTTCCTCATATTTCTATGTGTTTATTGTTTCATTTTTATTATAGGAATTTGGGTAGCTTATTAAGACTATTATGTTGCTGTTGAGGCCAGGCTTAAATAAATAATGTTCTCCAGGGTGTACATGCAAATATGTTTCCTTTAGATTGTCAAAAGAATGGAGAGATCTGATTTAACTGAACTATAGAGATTAGGAGAAAGAAGGGGGGCACCCTTATTTCACTTTTTACTAACTATTGGCCAGTATTTTTCTCTTTATAAGTTACATAGCATTCTCCCTCAAAAAGCTTTCAAGGTAAGAGAAAAAAATCTCTAGAGGGAAGCTGAGGGGGAAGGAAGAAAATAAAGAAATTTACATAAAAAACTTTGTGGTAGATGTAAAAGGAATAGCAAGTTATACATAATAGATTTGCAGTTTCATGTGCAATCATCTTCTGTTATTCATATTATGTTATGGAAATGTTTGATTTATTCCATAAATTAAATACACTAAATTTTTTTTAAAAGAATAAGCAAATATTAGAAAAAAAACCTTCAGTGTCATTTTTTTCTTCCTCTGATTCAATCACTTAATTAAGATAGTACAACACAGAACAATGGGTAGCATGCTAGACTTGCGATCAAAACCCAAAGTGTTTAATCTTGGATAAATCACTTAACTTCTATATGCCCAAGGCAACCTTCTAAGACTCATCTACTAATTTATATACAGAGGTCTGGCTAGTAGAGGCAGTTTCCTACACTGATGAAAACATGTATCTGTTATGCATACATAATCATCTGACTTTTTTTTTTTTTTGCCATGATCTTATTATCTCTCTCTCTATGATCTCCTCTCTGTAGAATGGAACCTCTTTGAAGTCAGGAGCTATTCCACCTTTGTCATTGTGTCCTTAGAGTCTAACAGGAGTCCTTGCACACTGTAGGTCTCTTTTGAGAACTTTGGAATTGATTGCATGACATGGGAGACACTGGCACAGAACCACCCAGTGCTTCATGCCCTCATCAAAGAAGGCACCATGCTCTATGAGCAAAGCAGAATTAAAGGAGCTCAAAAGAAAAGTGAGATGTGCAAATGTGGAGACATCTCTGCTCCAAATGCTCACATGGAGTATTTGTGCCTGACCTGTGGTAGAGCCTTCTGAGCTCATATTGGTCTGATGAGTCATAGTTGGACACACTACAACTTGACTCTAACAGAGTGATATCATTTTGTTCCTCTTTGAGAAAAAAGGACAACAACCAACCAACCAAGGCATGAACACTTGTCCATCCAGTGATTCTCTCACCTGTACTATAGGTCAGTATATAGCATTGCCTGGGTGAGCCAGTACAGTCAGTCCATACTCTATGTGCATTTACGATCTTAATGCATAGCTCTCTGCCATCCTCTCATATCCCTCTGTTGGGCATATTTTAATTCTACTATTCATATCAAATTTCTATGTATATATTTAATTTCCCTGACTGAATTGTTGACTTTTTTGGGTTCCTTACCCTATACCCTGGCATGATGCCTTGGGATTTGCTGTTGAAATGAACGAAATCCAAAAACTGTACAAGGATTTAATTTTACATGAATAATGTCAGCTTTGATCCCAAGAATTGCTAAACATTTGATGATAATAATAGCTAACATTTTGGACAGCTAGGGGTGCAGTGTATAAAGTGCTGAACCTGGAGTCAGAAAAACTCATCTTCCTGAATTCAAATGTGACCTCAAATACTTAACTGTTTGGACAAGTTACCAACCCTGTTTGCCTCAATTTCTTCATCTGTAAAACAAGCTAGAGAAGGAAATGACAAACCACTCCACACTATCTGTGCCAAGAAAACCCCAAATGTGGTCATGTAAAGTCAGACACAACTGAGCAATAATAAAAACATTACTATGTGCCAGGTGCTTTCCAACTATGATCCCATTAGATCAGCGGTTCTCAACCTGTGGGTTATATTCAATTTGTAACAGTGAAAATACATCCTGCATATCAGATAGATTCATAACAGTAGCAAAATTACGGTTATGAAGTAGCAACGAAAACAATTTTATGGTTGGGGGTCACCACAACATGAGGAACTGTATTAAAGGGTCATGGCATTAGGAAGGTTGAGAACCACTGCATTAGATTCTCACAACAACACAAGAGAAGTACATGCTAGCATTATCCCCATTTTCAGTGAGAAAACTGAAGTACACAGATTTAACTGAGTTACCCAGGATCACACAGATAGTTTGTCTGAGTTTGAACTCAGTTCTTCCAGACTACAAGACTAGCACTCTATCTATTGTGCCACTAGGCTGCTCTGATGTTTAAGAGTTCTCATCCTACTCTTTTTCTGTAATGCCCTAAGCCCACAGCAAGGGTTCAGCAGTTGAAATGAACAACAAATGAGCTGGACTGAATTCTGCCCACTCTTTGCTGGAGTTGCCATAGGCAGCAAACTGTCTTTAGTGGTAAGGTATGGACAATATGGTAAATGGAGAATTTGTCACATAACAGCAACAAGACTATTAAACAATGATAGCTAGCAGTCATTTAGCATTTAAAGGTTTGCAAAGCACTTTCCAAATATCTTCTCATTTTCTCTCGGCAACAGTCTTAGAAGTTGATTCTATTATTATTATTACCATTTGAGAGTTGAGGGAACCGAGGGAAACAGAAATTGGATAATTTGCCCAGGGTGACACAGCTAGTAAATATCCAAGGCAGTATTGGAACTCAGGAACAAAGTCTAGAAGACTGAAGGTCCCATGCTCCATGCGCTGTACCATGCACACTAGATGAGAATAGTTATGTGAATTCAGAAGAGGGGACTAAGATGAATGAGTAAAATGTTAACTTGCAATCCAGGCATCCAAGGAAAATACCACAAGACACACTCAGTGCAAGAATGAAAGGTGCCCTTAAATGAAATGTTCAGGACAAATTTAATTGAGCGACAACAAAACCTTGTGGTGAGACTTCAGATGTGGACATAAGAGCCTATGGGGATGTGGTCTTAGGACATTACCCTGGGGTTGGATGTGTGATTGTTGACCCTATAGACAGAAACCAAGGAAACTTCTATGGAGGCTGCTATCAAGGGAGAAGGCTAGGCTAAAGAATTCAACTGAGGTCTGGCCATGGTGAAAAGAGGGGAGGAATCACACTATAGGATAATCTCCTGTTTTAATAC
Source organism: Pseudochirops corinnae (assembly GCA_028646515.1). Taxonomy (NCBI): domain Eukaryota; kingdom Metazoa; phylum Chordata; class Mammalia; order Diprotodontia; family Pseudocheiridae; genus Pseudochirops; species Pseudochirops corinnae. Next base: position 134,965,669 of record CM053585.1, read on the forward strand.
TTTTTTCCTAACAGTTGTTTCTATCTGCTGAAAAACTAAAAGTGATGTCAACATGCTCTAGATTTTGACATTCAGGGGCAAAGCTCCCACCACCCAATCCTGATGTTGATTCTGAGTACACTACAGGCCAGTACTAGAGTGAAGAGTGAAGAGAATTAGGAAGTCTCTATTCATGATGGGAAAAGAGACTTGCTACGTTCAGTAAATACACATCTGTGTTTGCTTCTCTTTTCCAATGAATGAGCTGACTTTGGTTGGTAAAGCAACTGAATAAAACTAGTTTCCAAAGAGTCAGTTATAAGTGGCCAGAACACTTGAGGTACATCTATGATTCCAGATATTTCAGCTTAAGAAGGGGCTCAAATCATCCCATCCCTCACCAAGGTTGAACTAGTACAGTTCATGAAAATTCATGAGGAGAATAAAATAATAACTTTTCACATGGAAATTTGAAAATTTACCAGGCAGGACTATTCTAGCATACAACATGAATGGTTGAGATTCTTTTTCCAGCCTCTGGCTCCCTCCTCAATGCTGTAGACTTCCTTTTAATGCTGCAATCTATGGATTTGACAAACAGTAATCCAGTTTGTCAAAAAGATGGAAAAAAAAAAGAAAGAAAGAAGTCTGATGGTGTGATTATATCTTTAAATTCAATTCACTCCCACTTCCACTTTCTGGCCTCTAGCAATCTTTACAAATCTTGTATGTTTCCTGGCTACTATTTTGCTCAGTAATATTTTCCAAAGCTTCCTTAGCTTCAAGCCACTAGCTTGGCATTGGGGCAGTAGTTCCCAAGAGACTTTCTGTGGCAAGTGTCAATCTCTCACAACTCTTACTCACTCCTGGTCTCTATTAAACATGGGGGCTGTTTTCTACAAGCACAAAAAGTTTCCAAAAATGTTTGCATAGAAAGACATATGAGTCAGATGACCAATGATATCATTAGAAACCCAAGTTGAATTTGCAATCAAAATCCTGCTTGCTCGGATACATTCTCTACTATTTTTTTTATTATGATTTTTTATTTTCCCTTAATGAGATTGTCTCTAGAATATAGGATGTTCCCTATACTTTGGGACAAGAAAGATATAGAGATTGGATTGCAGCAGCATTAATTTGGAAAAACATGTTTATTGCATTAGCACAATAATAAAAATAGCTAGTGTATGTGAAGTTTTTGAAAGTTTACAAAGTGCTCTACATATGTTATTGCATTGATCCTCATAATAAGTCTGTGACGTATGTGCTATTATTATTCTCATTTTCATGAGGGGAAACTGAGGAAGAAATCTTAAACAATTTTCACTAGATCACACAACTAAGTATACGAATCAGGATTTGAACTCAGGCCTTCCCAAATCCAAGTCTAGCGCTCTATCCATTATACCACGTAGCCCACAAACATCCCAATAGAGGTTCTAATACTGCTAACTTTTTTCTTTGCTGAGTTTTTTTGGGGGGATTTGTAATTGTCTCAAGTGTATGAATAGATAGAAATTGTGACTATTATGAAGATATACCTAAGCTTTTTCTACATTTTGTATTGGAAGATGACCTGATGGTCTATCTTTTTACAGGCTCTAATGAAAGTCATCTGTGAGATACTAACCTTTCAGGTTGTCTGAGAATCAACTGAAAGGTAAACTAGGTGGAAATCCTGTCAGCTAACTATGCTCTCTCTCAGGAATTCTTACAAGCTTCAAGTCCTTTTAGCTATATCAACAGGGTTGGTTGTGGAGATGATGGGAGGTGAGATGGAGGAAGGTAAAGAAAGAACAGTTGGGGAGTCTGTAGAACAGAAAGAGAGGAATGGGGCTCGCTGAATCTCCCCTTCCTCATCTGTAAAAGGAGGAGTAGGATGGATCTCTAAGGTCCCATTTGGCTCTTGGATTCAATGATCCTAAGCTATAAAGTTATTTATGGATATATACCATGGAAAGTTTTCCAAATAGCCCACTCTAGTATCTACAGACAAAAATAGCTTCTTGTAAAATGGTTTGTAAGAACAAATTGTCTTGCTGGGGAGATGGGGGCGGGGGGAGGGTGCTGCTTTCTTTTTCTTTTTTCTTTTTTTTTTAAGCATTTTTCCTCAAGAAAGAGATCAAGATGTCAGGCATTTCAGGGTGTCTGGGTAATGCTTGCCTCAATTTCTTGGTGATAAAGATCTTGGAAAAAATAATTAAATTTCCCAAAAGACTACAAATATGCTTGGTCCCCACAGGGCTCTCTATCCATGTACAAGTCCAAACCCAAGTACACCACCACTTCTGGCATGGCACCAGGTGAGGCATGAATTAACAAACCCAAAGCAGTGTGGGACATGATGGACTTGGGAACAAAAGAGACCAAGGCTTAAATTCCACCTCTGATACTAACTTAGCTGTGTGACCCTGGGCATGCTCTCTAAGAGACTCAGTTTCCTTACCAATAAAATGGAGATGACAATGTCCATCATTAGGCTTCTACCTCACAGAGTTTCAGGGAACATCTACACATATATTATGATAATCATGCAAAATACTTTGTAAATCTTAAGATACTGGGAAGGTGTTAGTTTTTATTATTGAAAGACAAGCAAATGACCAATTTTCTGGGTACCCTTCCATGCTTTAAGGGACAAATTTTCCCAGTTCTGGGAGAACAGGAAGTATACTCTAAAACACAACAGCTGGCTATCCATTAGCCTTTTACTTCATTTTAGGTCAAGATATTTTGCTTACTGAATTGTTGTTGCAGTCAGTCATCTTTACTGTTCCTCATCTCTGAAGTTAATGTGAAGCACTGATTTTTTAAACTCTGATTTTTTGCCATATGGACCTATCCATTTTCATTTGGAACCCCAGGAAATGGTTTGTGATTAGAAAGCAAAGAGTTGGCCTCATGATTATAGGCTCTGGACCAGTTTCCCAAGTATCATTCAGATGCTGAGATGGGGACCTGTAGTGCCAATGCAATATTTACAGCACTGATGGTGACTATAATATACTGGAATAGTGCTCAATCACAAAATATAACAGACTCTCCATATAGAAGACAGAAGCAAAACATTTATTCTGACACCAGTAAACAAATCCCAAAGCCAGTAAGCCAATTCCATCATAGTAGCAAAGAAGTTAATAAGCCATAAAAGCACAGAGGGGCACACTATCCTTTAGCTTTCCCACATGCCAACACAAGCCTAGCTGTCACAGTAGGTGGCAAATACCTATATTTATTCACAAGCCTAACTGTCACCCTCGGATGTGTCCTCTCTTCCCACTGTGTCTAGCTGCTCTGACTCCCAGCTTCCTGTGGGCTCTGCTCCACCCTTCAGCAAACTCCTCCCACCACAGGCTCCATGTGATAGCATTCAGTCTATTAGTTGGCAGGGTATATCTTCAAAGCAGAGAGGGCCTTCAAATTCCCTTAAGCTTATTAAGAGGCAGGAAAGATCTTTAAATTCCCATTTCCATTACTGCCTCTCTGGGTTGTCAAAGGCATACTGGCAAGTAAGAAAATAAACTTCATTCAAAACTCCAGCAACCCTAGGTCTACGCATCATCCTATCTCTGGCTCAATTACCCATATCCAGGGAAAAGTGTGTTGCTGAGCCCAGGGAACATAGGCAGGATCATATTTGCTCTGGCTCAGTTCATGAAGTTAACTCAGCTGCTTAGCTCAGTTCAGAATTTGGCTCTGCATTTCCATTTTCTGACTTATCCACTGTCCATTTGTCTAGAACCACTAATTCCTCTTGGGACCTGGAAAAGAAGAGCTGGATAATCTTTTTGGAGTCAGCAAACTTAGACCATAATATAATAAGCAGAAGAATCCTCTTGAGATTTGAATCCTGGGGAAATGTTACCATGCAGAGCCTCCTCTATCCTTACTAACTGTCTCTGTCCATTCCTGCAAGCCATTCCTCCCCTTGAAATGCATTCCCACCTCATCTCTGTCTTTTGGAATCCTTATCTTCATCAAATGTCTCCTCCTCCAAATGTTCTTCCCTGATATCCCTCCCCCAAGTCTCCCTCCTCAAAGTCCCTAGAAGACCTTCTTTGGCTCTCTTCTTTGCCATTGTTACTCTTCACCTTATTGCTATCCACATCATATATTCTCTGACTCCTCTACCCAATAGAAGGTATAGTGTTTTTGTACAAGTACCAGACACTGAGGTTCTTAGTCAAACTACACCGCCAAGCATTCAAACTCTGCTTCAAAGAACTCAGCTCTGATAATGGGCTGGCCACAATGTTCGAATGCAAAATATATGTTTGCCCAAAAGATTGTTTTATGGAGAGCTCACTCAGGGCAAGTGCTCACATGGTGGTCAGAAGAAGCAATATAAAGATACTCTCAAGGTCTCTCTTAAGAACTTTGGAATTGATTTTATAACATGGGAGACACTGACACAGCACCATTCAGCATGGTGTACCCACATCAAAGAAGGTGCTGTGTTCTGTGAGCAAAGCAGAATTGAAATAGCTCAAAAGAAATGTAGGATGCACAAATTTAGAGAATCCACCCCAAATGTTCACACGGACGATTTGTGCCCAACCTGTGGCAGAGCATTCTGAGCTTGTATTACCCTGATCAACCACAGTTGGAAACACTGAAACTTGACTTTAGCATAGTGATGTCATTTTTGTCCTCTTCAAGAACGAAGGACAACCAACCATGTAGTCTTTGTAAGTAATCAATCAATGAATTAATCAATCAGTCAGAACTTTGGAAGCACCTCCTATCTCCATATTCTGACAGTCTTTTCACAGGCTGGCTACCATGCCTGGCATTCTCTCCCTCCTCGTCTCCACATCATGGCTTTCTTGGCTTTCTTCAAGTCTTAGCTAAAGCCCCAACTCAAGAATCCTTTCCCAGTCCTCCTTAATCTTACTGCCTTTCCTCAAAGCCCAATCCTCAATTTACCTTGTAAATATTCCCTTAGACAGGAGACAGATTGTAAGCTACTTGAGTAGGGATATTTCTTGCTTTCTTTACATCCCCAGTGCTTAGCACAATGCCTGCCATATAGCAGGCATTTAATAAATCATACTTGACTTAGTGACTATCATAGAACCAGAGTTAGGGGAACTTTAGAGGACATTTAGTCTAATCCTTTTATTTTATCCAGGTGAAAAAACTCAGTGATTAACTTGCCAAAGGCCATATTAGTAGAGCCAATGCTTGTCCTCATGTGATTTGGCTTTAAATTCATCCTTCTTCCATGACATCATGCTGCTTCTGCTCATTCTTAAAAGTGATATAAATACAGATCTGAAGAACACAATCTATTCCTTACAAATTCCATCACTTTCCAAATAATCTGAGCCCTCAATTGGTCCCACAAGTGGTACCTCCTGGTCACCTATTTCTAGTTCTATGGGATCTGGTCTGTAATTCATACAGTCCATCTCTTTGCCAACATTTTCACCAGCTGAGCCTCCCAGCATCACTCTGAGTAATAAACTTCCTCTAGTACAGATCAGTAAGATGAGGCTCAGGGAGGAAGAAACTCTGGTCACTCAGCAAGCTAGCAGTAGGAAGACAACCATGGAAAAATACCAAACATCTTCCTTAATTTTTTTAAAATTCTGATAAAATATCAATGCTTATGTAGTAAATAACTCTAAAACAGAGGTAGATAGTCAGAGAGATGTCAATCTCATGGAAGGTATTAGCAGTTTCAAACCCGTCCAACTTTGAATGTCTTTGTGCTTTCTGGTTTAGACACTGAAATCAGTTGGACTGCTGAGAAAGCTGGTTCTTCCACAAACCAATTCTACAGTTGCACAGGAAGCTAGTGTTGCAATTTGTGGGGGCTTCTCTGATCTAAAGTGAAACTCTAAATCATAAAAATCTCTCCATTTCCTCCTCTGCCTTGCTCCTTCCAACAAATATACACACATTTTAGAATCCACTGTTTATCACAAAAGTCCAGAATTCTGATACCAACAGAAGTGCTTCAAGGTCATCTGGTTCAAATGTTAATGAGACAACCAACACCTTGTTATAATTTCCTTTTGCCCTTTTTATCTGGGGTTTGGGGAACTTTTCTTTTTCCTTCTTCTCGGGAAGCATGGATTCAGAGAAACTAATTTATGAATTATATGTCGGGTGGGTCCTTCCTTAAAAAGAAAAAAAAAATCTCCCAGCTCACACTGACTTCAAGGCTAATAAAAAATGCTTTATTGTTTCTTTTGTTGATCCTTCCAACTGGACTGGAAGCCCCATGGGCAACATTAGGCCAACCAATCTAAGTTGGCGTATCCAATGTCTCACACAATTCTAGCTTAGAGTCTGCTTCCTGACAAGCAAAAATGTCTTGTTAGGAGTGTTTGGATTTCTGCACATTCGTCATGTGATTTGATTCATGTTAGTGGTGAAAACTCAATTCTATTGTACTTAGACAAGTATAACTCCCCAGTTTTTAGCATACCAGAACCCTAATTTTCTTATTTCAGGAATAAATAAGATTTCAAGTCAAAGTTTCAATACTGCACACAGTTAATAAGTCATCAGGAAAATTAAAATACATGGCACAGAAAAATACAAATATCTAAAGATGATTTATGCTTTATGAGGTGTCCAGAAAAATAAACGTGATAATGATTAATAGTGGTGTTCCCCCAAGACAGGACTATCTCACTTTAAGGAAATCCAATATATGAAAGCCTGGATTTACAAAGTAAGTCAAAGAGGAGGTGAAAATTTATTTTGTGAAATAATTTTTTGCCTTATAAAAGGAGTTAGTGTAAGATAATAATGATAATAGAGATGATTATGATAATTGCCATTTATGTCATACTTAAAGGTTTGCAAAATACATATACATCAAGTGAGTCTCATACTGATCCTTTGAAGTATTTTTGTTATTATCCCTACTTTACATATGGGTTAATTGAGACTGAGAGAAGTTATGCGAGGGGTCCATGATCCCAAGGGTCAGAGGTGGGATTTAAACTCAGGTCTTCTTGAAATCAAGACTAGCTCTCTATCCACTATGCCAGGGACTCCTACTGACTGTCAAGCAGGATTAAATCCCCCCCTGGTTATTTTTTGTGCCACTTTCAAAAAATATATCTTCTGAATGAAATGAAATAGAGCTGTATTAGAAAAGGAAGAAAAAAAACTTTATATTTTGTTCATCTTAAAACAGGAAAAAGGAGTTAAAAAAACTCCACAATGCAATAAAAACAGATTTAGCCCTCCATAGCTTTTCTCATACTTGCTATTTCACCAGTTCAAGTAAATCATTGAAGGAATTGTACCTTTTGCCTGTTGTAAATCGGCATGAATATAGCAAGCAAGCCGGAGAGATTATAAATTGTGGATTCTGCTAATTCACCCTATTAGTTTTGGGATAACAAACTCCTTATATGTAAATGTCAATGACCACATTAATGGCCAGTGCAAAAATGTTACATGCACACACACACACACACACATACACACACACCAGATACTTATTAGTGGTGTGACCCTGGACAAGTCCCTTAACCTCCAGCCCTGGTTTCTTCACATGTTAAATGGGGATGATAATAGCATTCATCTTCCAAGGTTGTTATGAGTATCAACTGAGCTAACACAAATAGTTTTACAAACTATTAAAGTGTTATGTAAATGTTGCTGTTGTCTTAATACATACTGGCTTTTAACAAGGATCATTGTGAATGAATCTAATTAGACTCATTCTGATAGCCAAAATATTTTATCATAGGATTCACTAATGGGGAAGGATAAAGGAATTTGAACACAACTCTCTACTGAGTGTATTCTCACCTTCCCATCTCTTTTCCTATCTCCTCCTTCTTTTCCCATCCCTTTGTAGTGAATAGTTACCAAGATCTATCCTTGATCTTTTTCCCTTCTCCTTCTCCATTCTCTCCACTGACTATCTTATTCACTTTTGTGACTCCAACTAGCATCTTTATTCAGATGACTCTGGCACATAGTAGGTACTTAATAAATGTTGACTGATAAATGTTCAGTTGGCTAACTCAAATCTAAATATCCAGCCCTAACCTCTATTTTGCATTCCAGATTCACATTCCTACCTAATTACAAGACTTCTCCATCTCCAATTCCATAAGCACCTCAAGCTTTATGTCCAAACCAAGCTCATCCTCTTTCCCTAAAGCATGTGCCCTAACTTACCCCCTTTCTGATTTCATTTTCTGCCATTTCCTCAGATTTGAAGCCTTATCTTTAATTCTCTTTTTCTTCACCTCTCTTATCCAATCAATGACCAAGTCCTGTTCATTTTACCTCTACAAAGTCTCTCGCATTACTCCATCCATTCTATTCCCATTGCTACCACTCTAGTATGGATAGTCTCTTTTGGATTATGGCCTTATTTTCCTAACATTTCTTCCCCCCCTTAATTCTATTCCTGTTCGAATTTATCCTTCATAGCAGTCCCAAACTAAATCTGGTCATGTCACTCTTATTAAAAATCTTTGGTGGCATTAGTTTCATATCAAGTTAAGTTCAAACTCTTCTGCTCAGTATTTAGTATCTGAGCTATACTCCCTTTTCCAATCTTTCTCATGCTGTTTTTCTCCCCTTTCTCTTCATTCTACCAAAAACATTAGGAAATTGGACCAAGGACACATAGGTAGCAAGAAACACAGTCCCAAACCTGAGATAACTGATGGTACAGTGGTGAGAATACTAGACTTAGAGTCAGGAAGGGCCAAAATCAAATCTCATCTCTGATTTTTACTATATGTGTGACCCTGGACAAGTCACAGCTTCTCTCAGGCTCAGTTTCATTGTCTGTAAAATGAATGAGTTGGACTAGTTTTGTGAGAGTAGTTTATAATTTTGGAATCCTACGAATTGAGTTCAAATCTAGCCTTCATCACTTTCTATTTGGGTGACTTTGGATATATCACAGCCTCTCTGGGCTGCAGTTTTCTCAGAAAATGAAGACATTGGGTTGGATGGCCCCTAACCTCCCTTCTAAATCTAAATCTATGAATCTAGGTCTTTCTGAGTCCAAAGTTAGAGTATGACACATTAACATATAACTGTGGGGTGGAGCCAAGATGGCGGCGTAGCAGCAGCAATATATCGCAGCTCTCACATAGCCACCCCAAAATACCCATGGAATAGGACTCTCGACCAACCTAGAACTTCAAATCGCACACAAAGATACTTCCCACTAAAGTCAG
>CM053585.1:134975323-135074474 GCA_028646515.1 Pseudochirops corinnae
CTCCCACTTTGCTAATGAGGAAGGTAAAGACTTATAAGATCAAGTGGACTATTCTTAAACGAATGGCTGATAAATATAGGAGGTAGGATTCATAAAAAATAATAGGATCATAGATGTAGACCTTTGTGGTTACCCAGTCCGACCTCTTCATTCTGTAGATAAGGAATCTGAAGTCCAAGGAGATTAAATGACTTGTCTGAGGTTATCATCAGAGGCAGAATTAAAACTCAGGTCATCTGACTACAGAATCAATGTTCTTTACAGTGTATCATGTTGGCACCCAAGTTCCAAGTCATGTACTCACAGAATTCCAGGATTCAAGGAGACTTTGGGTGTCATCTAGTCCAATCCATATTTCATAAATAACATTTTCTACAACATGCTCAATAGGTGATCATTCAATATTTGCTTAGAGATCTCCAAAGAGAGGGAATTCCAGTGATAAAAATGTGAGTTCCTAGAAAGAAGGTATTGTTTAATTTTTATCCGTAGTGCCTAAGCACAGTGCCTGGCACCTGGTAGGTGCTTAATGAATAAATTGATTGATCAAATTCACTTTCTCTCAGGGCACATTATACTTTAGGATAGCTAATTACTAGGAAGATTTTGCTGGTCCTCCTTCTTCTCTTCTTCCTTCTCTTTCTCTTTTTCCTCCTTCTCATTCTTCTTTCCCTAGCCATCAAGACTAAATTTGCCTTTTGGAAACTTCTATTCATTATTCCTAGTTCTTCCTTGTGGTATCAAACAGAACAAGCCCAATCTGTTTTCCATTTGAAATCACTTTTAAAATTTGAAGACAGAAATAATATCTTCCTTAAATCTTCTTTCCTTCTGGGAAAAACTCATTTAATTCATTTGATCCTCGTATATTGTAGCATCAACATGTTATCTTCTCCATCCCAGTTCCATACTCAGTTTTCCTCTCCCACCTACTCCCAGGCCTCCCTCAGCCTCAATTTTCCCATCTTCTAAAAGAAAATAATTATATTGCTTAACTAGTGGAGATATTGTGAGTCGAATGAGATAATATACGTAAAGTCTTTCATAACCTTAAAGCTATATTAATGTAAGGTAATATCCAACCAAAGTTTCAAGCTCCCCTTAATTTGGTCTGGAGCAAGGCAGGTCCATGTTTTGAAATAAACAGATTAAAAAAAAAAAACTTGCTTACATTTTTAGCCCAAACATGAACTTTAATTGTTCTCTTCCCAGTAATAGTATACCTCAGGGCAGGAACAAGCTAGCAAGTATAGCAGGTTCGCATTATTTTTACAACATTTTCTAAGATGTATAGTTCCAACTTAATAATTAAAGTAACAGAGATGAAAGTAAGTCACAGAATCAAATAATTTTATTACGAACAAAAAATAGTTCCATAACATGAAGAATTGAGAAAATAATTCTATGTCTTTTGTCAGAAAATGGCTGTATTAGCAAAGTGTTCAATTTATTTACATGCATATATCTTATTTCAAAAAACAGGAAAAACTTAAAAATTAACCTATTGGAAAACCCCAGATGTGTCTACAAAACACATCTGAAGTCAAATGGAATGATACACATGCAGCATCAATTTCTTTCCTCTGTCACTGCCGTGTATACAGTAATGGATGCTCCTATTTCACACTAACGTGTTCAACTTACACTCTTCACAAAGTGCTTTGTGAACCAAAGCATCAGTTCTCACCTATTTTTGCCACGATTTCTTCCTATTTCTTTTTATATCCTTCCACCTTGAAAAGAAGAATTTTTAGAAGAGAAGAGGGAAGGAGCTATTCAAACAACAATGGGAGTGAAAAGCATTTTTTTCAGACTTTGGGTGTAGTTAGGAGAAGGTCAGAGACAATGCAGACTTTTCATAAAATTCTAATTTATGGGCATAAATGCGTTTTCTTGAAATCTCGAGACAATCTAGAGTCAGTTGTCTATGTTCCAGAGACGAGAAACACATCTTAGCTAATTATCCTCTATCACAAAGAGAAAAGAAAAAGAAAAAAGCAGTGCTGTATAAGAATATTCTATACTAAACAATCAGCCATGATGGGGCCGACTTTGTGCCATTTTCCAGTAGCTGGGATGATATGGACCAAACCATCCACGTTCTATTAACTCTTTGCTCTCATGATCAATAGCATTTATCTGTTGACCTGGGGCTAGGAAAGTTGTCTATGGCTATGGAACATAATGAAGCTTTTTGGCCTACATGAGATTTGAACTTTGATCTCATCAACATAATATTATAACCAGAAGAAAATAAGAAGACTTCACTCTTTTTTCACAGCCACATCAACAGCAGTGGCACAGTATAATTATCCTTTTCATATTGTCGGGTTAGTGGTGTAGTGCCCCTGTGATCTGGAAAATCCATGTAAAATTTTTTGGCTCTTCTTTCATACCAGAGAAGAAGCTGGAATTTTTTCTTTTTTCTTTTATGGGGTGTATAGAGTACCTTATTGTAACATTTGGGTTGATATTTTACAATATTATACACATATTTTATGCATTTCTGATTTTCTAAACTTTTTCTGTATTATTTTCTGTCATCTATGGCTTCTGCAAAGTTCCCCAAAAATTCCCATTTAATTTCTTATGCAAACCCACCATATAGCAAAACTGTGATGGGGAAAGTCATGATATGGAAAGGATAACTGTATAGTAGAAAAAGAAGTAGGCTTGGAGACCAGAACACCTTGGTTTGAATCCTACATCTAAAGCTTAGAACCACATAAACACAGACAACCTCTTTGACCTTTAATTTCCTTATCTCACAAGGGTGTTATGGGGGCTCCATTGAGAAAATGTATATAAAATATTATGTGAACCATGAAGCAATTAGAATTAATAGAAGCTAATGTAATGTAACATATTGGTAATATGTTATATTACCTATATCTAACACAATGTCTAACATAAAGGTAATATTTTTCCATCTTGGTAATTTGATAGGATGATAATATCCTATTATTAGGATAATAACAGTTCCTTCAAAGTCCAACCCATTGTCCTTGCTGTTGGGGTCTGAAAGAGGAGGTAAAGCACAGGAATGCCTCTCAGAATCATTTACAGTGACAACTCTACGTTCTAAAACTCTCATGGTAACTATGAAAGCCTAGCAGGCAGCATGAAATGCTGGAAAATGATGCTCTGCTGATAGTACTATTGGAATGGTATTCCTAGTCAGTGTAATAAAGCTATTCCTTAGCACAGCACAAGTAAATGCAATGACCTAGGGGAGCAGGAGGGTCCTACTCAAAACTCACATGATAATCGGCCTGACACAAGGGTCAGGGGAGTGAGTGGCACCCTTTCTGTTAAAGGGTAAGACAAACCAGAACAAAACAACAATATGGTGGTCGAGGAGCAAAATGACCCAAAGGTACAGGAACAAAGGATTATTATTTTGTTAATTATTAAATAAACTACCCTAAAAGCACCATGATATTTAAACTGCCTTTATTTATTATTACAAAGCCATTGACTCATCTCCACACTCAGGGCTTATTCATGTGTTGCAAATTATATAATAAATCCAAGTGTAGTGCAAATGCTAGAGTATTTAATGCCCACATGGAAAACTGTTCTCTATTTAAAAGGCTCCACCAGTAAAAATAATGCCAAAAACAATTCATATAAAACATGACTTTTTTGTTGAGGGAAAGGATTTAGAGGCATTATACCTTTAACTCTATTGTCATCTTTACTAAAGAGAAGTAAATATGTCTTCTAAGCTCAAGAGGAAAGTGAACCAAAATATCTTATTAATAATTTAATTAACAAGGATGATATTGAGCTATACAGATCCCTAGAAATATACATTAAACAATTCCTTCATATTGAGAAATATTTTTCTAGTGATACCAAAATGTAATTTGGACTTTAGAAGTGTAAAATTCTTAATGTATGCCAAAAAAAGTTAGAAGCTGGAAGCTTTCAGCCTGAATCTGGAGGCTGAATTGAACCAATGAATGAAAATTTTGTTTAAGAAAATCTTGATCTCTTCTAGGCCATAAATATCAACGAAAAAGACATGAAGGAGAAAACTGTGAAAGAATATATTAACAGCCATCAGCATCTTGAAATCAAAGCTCAACAGAAAGAACATGTTTAAAGCAATCAACACCTATATCATCTTAATGTACACATTTGGAAGTGTTAATTGGACCATGGCAGCTTTGGAAAGTATCCTAACAAAAACCCATTCAAAATTAATGAAACACAGGGCCAATCACTATAGGCAGCTACAGAAAGAATAACACTTCCTTGCAAAAAAAAGAAGAGATTTGAGTCTTACAGCACAAGATAAACAGTTCAAAAAGCTGCAAAAATAGTTTTGGAAGAAGCAGACATCACTTGACCAAACAATTATGAGGTCAACAACAGATACATACCACGGCATTTGTCAAAAGCAGCTGAAAAAGAGCAGCTAGGTGACACAGTGTATAGAGTACTGACCCTGGAGTGAAGAGGACCTGAGTTCAAATCTGGCATCAGACACTTACAAGGTGTGAGCCCCTGGGCAAGACATTTAGCCCCATTGCCTCTAAAAAAAAAATTCTAAAAGCATCTGAAAGTGGTTTTCTCTATATAAATATAGAGAATGAACCTTTGATTTTGTTGAGGAAGTAAACTCATAGATCAGGAAACTCCCTCTGACAATACAGTTTGACACCATTTATGGAACTCATAATCTTTGAGAGTTTTGCCTAAAGCAGTAAGAGGTTCAGTGACTTGCTTGGTGTTCAATGTCCAGTGATAGACATGCAGCCAGTTTGTTTCAGAAGCAGGACTTGAATTCTGGTCTTCTGACTCTCTGTCAACTGTGATGCACTGCTTCTCTTCCTCCAGATAGAGTCTAGAAATGACTAAGACGTAAGACTGGAACCAAAGGGCCATCCACGAACAGCATCCTCACAAACTGCAAACACAACGTGAACAAAGAAGCATTGAACAAATGGGTGAGTCATGTGGATTTGTGTATGGAAACAGAAAGGTTTATGGTGGCAATGGAGGACCAGGTCATTGGAGCCAGAAATTATGGAAGGATTTTCCTTAAGGAGCACAGCCTTGGTAATCAATGTCAATTATGGAAGAAAATGGTAGCACCTGTACTCCTTAATCTCATAGCCTGCAAAAATTTAGTACTTACTGAAAATCTACAGGATAGGACCTGGTGACTAAGAAGCATGCGTCAGAACTTCTCAATCTTTTTTTAACTAATAGACAACAAATCCACATATAACAAGTGCCTTGCCTTGTTCGGTCATGTCCGATTCTTCACAATACTTTTTGGGATTTTTTTTTCAAAGATACTAGAGTGATTTGCCATTTCCTTCTCCATTTCATTTTACAGATGAGGAAATTTATGCAAACAAGATTAAGTGACTTGCCCAGGGTCGCACAGCTAGTAAATGTCTGAGGCTAGATTGAACTCACAAAAATGAATCTTCCTGACTCCTGGCCTGGTGGCTCTATCCACTGCACCACCTAGCTGCTTTAAAATATCCTTGCAAATTCAATCAATATAACTTACTGGAATCAGAGTATTGTCACAAACTGAACTGTTACACATAGTTTCTGGAATATGACATTGATCCTCCAGAACTAAAGAGCAACATTTTTAACAGATATCCATATACCAAATAATCATAATACAGACAATTAGAGGAAGACTGACAGTCTTGTGCATAAGATATATATATATATATATATGTATGTACATATATGTATACACACACACACATATATTTTCCTTTGAACACTAGAGGAGTTTTACTGGGGATGATTTGGATGAGTATATAGATCAGCTGGTTTCTTAATACTTTCATTCGGCTACAGAAAACAAGTATTTTCCCCTCCTGTACAGTAGTCTATACTCCAGACATTAAATATAAGAAAATAATAGCAGGATAGTGACTTGTAAAGTGATTGTTTCTAACTGAACTCTATTAAATAATATAAGAATGATTTATTAATAATAATAATAATGATATCCAGTGCCCTTTAGAAGTTTATGAGAACGTGTGGAATCACTTGTACAAGGTCTAGGCATATGCACCTTGGACTTAAAACAGATATCCAATTTCTAAAGTCGATTTTTCAAGTGGCATTTAAGAAAATAATAATAACTGACATTTAAATAACACATTAAGGTTTAAAAAGTACCTTCTATACATTGTCCTTACAACAATAATGCAGTGAGACATTTTACTACTGCTCTTTCTTGCTCCTACTTCCCAGCTGGGAGGTTTGGAGCTGCTGAGTACATAACTTGATCTGGGTCACACAGCTTTTTATTAGCAAGGGTGGACGAATGCCCAGGTTTTCTGATTGGTAAGTTAAATTTTCTTCGTTCTGCACTATGCTGACACGTTAAAGAAAAAGAAACTACTCAAGTTTTGTATATAGTTCAAATGAGATGATGTTCTATATTAGCTGTGATTTTCCTGGATGTTCATTTTATAGCCAATAATGTTCCAATTTCTTAACTTACTCCTTTCTTGTGACCTATTCCTCCACCCCGTCACAACTACATATAGTGATCAAGGGTCATACCCTTGATTTTCCCATCATGCACAATTGTTTTACATCTATGTTTATGAATTCTGAAATTCCTTTATTCAATCACACTCTGTTATCATTCCACCCCTCCCTCTGCCTTGCAACTAGAAACTCTACTCTTCATCCTCATCACAACCTCCAATCTCTTCATCACTCGGTTTTCTGCTAGATCATCACCCTTGTACCAACAACACTCTTTCCTCTTTTTATCTTGAGGCGCTGGTGAACTGATATGATTCTCTTCTTTTAGGCACCCCTCTCTTTTAAATTTTTTTTTTTAAGATCTTACTTTGCCAAACCCTAGCCTTGGATTACTCCCAGCATTCATTTCATTTGTTCCTTCACAAATGCTGCTGCACAAAGCTGATGAAAATAACAAAACCATGCTGAATGGGTTTAGCACAAATTTGTATTACATAACTTCAACCGGGCCCTCACTGAAGCAAGGAAATCCTTTTAAACCTACCAAATCAATTTGCTAGCATACTCACCACAGAAAATTTTCACATTGTCTTCTTCTATTTATCATTCTTTTGATTTTGTTTTATAACTTCTTGCTTTCTCACGGAGTCATTAGCTCCTATTTGTTCCATTCTAATTTTTAAGGAATTATTTTCTTCAGTGAGCTTTTGGACCTCCATTACCATTTTGGCCGGTTCTGCTTTTTAAGGCAATCTTCTCCTCATTGGCTTTTTGGACACCTTTTGCCATTTGGCCTAGTATGTTAAGTGTTATTTTCTTCAGTGTTTTTTTGTGTCTCCTTTACCAAGCTGTTAACTTGTTTTTCATGATTTTCTTGCAGTACTCTCATTTCTCTTCCAAGCTTTCCCTCTGCTTCTCTTACTTGATTTTCAAAATCCTTTTTTGAGCTCTCCTGTGGTCTGCAACAAATAAATATTTTTCTTGGAGGTTTTGGATGTCAGAGCTTTGACTTTGTTGTCTTCCTCTGGTTGCATGTTTTGATCTTCCTTGTCACCAAAGTAAGATTCTATAGTTTGATTTTCTTCCCTCTGTTTGGTCATTTTCCCAGCCAATTACTTGACTTTTAAAATTCTTTGTTAAGGTAGGGTCCTGTTTCCAGTGTGGAAGATGTACTTCCTCAGCTTCAGGGGTTTTGTGTAGCTGTTTTCAGAGATATTTCTAGGGATCTTTAAATCTTCAGTTCTTCCAAGGTGGTATGATCTAAAGCAGTGGTTCTCAACCTTCCTAATGCCGTGACCCTTTAATACAGTTCCTCATGTTGTGGTGACCTCCAATGATAAAATTATTTTTGTTGCTACTTCATAACTGTAATTTTGCTACTGTTATGAATCATAATGTAAACATCTGATATGCAGGATGTATTTTCATTGTTACAAATTGAACATAACCCACAGGTTGAGAACCGCTGATCTTAAGAGAAAAGTTTATTCCTCTCCTGGCCTGTGCTCTTGTCTGTGATTGACCACAAGCACCCTTTTCTGCCTTGGAACTGTGAGAAGGATTCCTTCTCCACTGCTGCCACAAGCTCCACCTTGTCAGCAGTCCTCCTTGCCTCAGGATGCCACCCAGGACTGTGACCCAGATCTAAGCATAAGCAAAGCAACAGAATCCTGCCTCAGCACCAGCAAAGAGATTTCTGAAATGCCCCCCTCACCAGATGCTTGATCCCCCCCACCATCTGTGGGCCAAGAGCTCCTGAAGAAGCTGCCACAGCTGCCACCACCACTGCCACTGGCCTGGGGCTGGGGTCTGACCAGGCTCCTCCCTCACCCAGGTCCAACAGACCTTTCCTCCTGACTTTGTAAGCTGTCTTTGGCATTTGTAGGTTGAGAAGTCTGGAAACAGTTACAGTTGTCAGTGATTCAGTCCCCTGTGGCCTATTCCAGCCTCTCTGCCCTGGCGCATTTTGTCCTGGACTGTGCTCTTCTCCCAGCCCAGTGCAACAGACCTTTCCTGTTGACCTTCCAGGTTGTCTTGGGCTGGAAATTTGTTTCACTGTATCATTTTGTGGGTTCTACTGCCCTAGAATTTGTTTAGAGTCATTTTTACAGGTATTTGGAGAGGTTTGGGGGAGAGCTCAAGGAAGTTTCTGCTTTGACTCTACCATCTTGGCCCCGCCCCCCTGAAAATTTGCAAACCCTTTGATCTCTACTCAATCTTCCCACAGTTTCCCCTCCCTACCCCACTCTCTTGCTGAGAACCTTGCCTCATATTTCACTGAAAAAAAACTGAGGCTGTTCACAAGTTCCTATGACTTCAATTATTATTTCTATATAGATCATTCTTATAGCTTCCTTCTTCCTCGTCTCTCATCACTTAGATACCCCCTATCAGTATTTCTTCTTTCAGCTTCATCTTACAAGAAGGAACGGGACCTTCTTCTTGTGAAACCAACCCCTTTTACATATGTAAGTGATCCCATTCCAACCTGTCTTCTCCAATAGATTGCTCCTGTGTCTTTCCTACCTTCTCACTTGTTTTTAATCTCTCTCTGTCTACTTTTTGCTTGCAACTGCCTACAAACATTTCCATATCTTCCTCATCCTCAAAGAACTCTAACTTGGTTATCTACCCCTGCTAGCTATCATCCTATATCTCTTCTCCTTTTTGTGGCTAAAAACCTTGAAAAGGCCACCAGTAATCAATGCCTTCACTTTTCCCTCTCATTCTTTTCTGAAGTCTCTATGTTATGGCTTCTGACTTATCATTCAACCAAAACTATTCTTTCTTAAGACACTAATAACTTCTTAATTGCGAAACCCAATGGCCTTTTCTCTTTCTCTCTTTCTTTTTTTTTTCTTTTTGAGGTTAATTGGGATTACATAACTTGCCCAAGGTCATACAGCTAGTAAGTGTCTAAGATCAGATTTGGACTCAGGTCCTCCTGACTGTAGGGCAAGTGCTCTATCCACCATGGCACCTCGCTGCCCCTAATGGCCTTTTCTCAACCTTCCTCCCTCTTGACATCTCTATAGTCTTTGACACTATAGATCAGCTCCTTTTCCTTGATAATCTCTCCTCTCTAGCTTTCTTTCCACCTGTCTGACCATTCCTTTTCTGTCTCTTTTGTTGTATCCTCAGCAAGGTCATGCTCACTAATTATGGGCATTCTTCAAGTTTCTATCCTGAGCCTTTTGCTCTTCTTCCTTTATACTATTTCAACTAGTGATCCCACGAGCTCCTAATACTTCAATTATTATTTCCATATAGGTTACTCTTAGATCTAACTTGTCCTAACTTACCTCCTGACAACCAACCTCACATTTCCACCTGCCTATTAGACATTTCAAACTTGATGTATACTAGACAACTTAAACTCAACTTGTATAAATCTGAGCTCATTATCTGTCCCACAAAACCTTTCCCTCAAAACCTTTCCCTCTTCCCAACCTCCCTATAATTGTCCAGGATATGACCTGGCTCCTAGTCACCCAGGCTAGTAATCTATGTATCATCCCTGATTCCACACTGTCAAGTCCCACTATTTTTTTGGTAACATCTCTCCTGTATGCCCCTTTCTTTCCATTGACAATTTAACTTCCCTGGTACAAGCTCTCAACACTTCATGTTAGAGCTATTGCAACGACCTGCTGGTTGTTCTCCTTGCCTCAAGTCTCTCCTCACTCTAATTCATCCTTCACTCAGCTATCAAAGTGACTTTCCTAAAGGGCAGATCTGTCCATGTCATCCCCCAATTCAATAAACTCCAGTGACTCCCTGTCTCCAATATAAAATATCACATCCTGGTTGGTGTTCAAGTTCTTCATTATGCAGCCCCCTCTCCTTCTACCTTTCCATTCTTCATATACCTTACTCCTCTCTAGTATTCTGTGATCCAGCAACACTGTCCTCTTGACTGTTCCTCACACATGACACTCCCTCTTCCAACTTTGAACATTTTAACTGGCTATCTCTCATGCCTGGAATTAGCTCTCTCTCCATTTTGCCTCTTGGCTTCACTGGCTTCAAGTTTCATCTAAAGTTCTACCTTATGCAAAATGTCTTCTCATCCTAGTGCCTTCTTTCTGAGATTACTGCTGATTTCCCCTGTCTGTATCTTGTTTGTACAGAGCTGTTTACACATTTTTCTTTCATTAAACTATGAATTTCCTCTTTTTTTTGTATCGTCAGTACTGTGCCTGGCATGTAGTGGATGTTTAATAAATACTAATTGATTGGCTATAGCCTCACAGAGCATTGTGATAAATCTGAAAAATCCTATGTGCTACTTGGAACCTTTTTAATAAGAATCTGTAATATTATAGTTCCTCCTCTTATTGGTAATCTTGGGCATGAATTAAATAGGATGAAAAGGTATGGATAGGTTGTCATCTACAACAATCCAGGGGGCCCTGACAATGATCAATTTTTTTGGGGGGGGGAGGGCAGGGCAATTGGGGTTAAGTGCCTTGCCCAAAGTCACATGGCTAAGTAAGTGTTAAGTGTCTGCGGCCGGATTTGAACTCAGGTACTCCTGACTCCAGGACCAGTACTCTATTTACTACTCCACCTAGCCACTCCAGGATTACTCAGTTTTTATTCAGGTTCTGATGACCAATACTTTTATTAAGTATTTATTGAAGCCCTGCTATTTGCAAGACACTACAAATTTTAAGAAGTATAACCATTATTTTAGTTGTCTCACAAATAGCTTACAATCAAGCTGGGAAAATTTTATATATATATACATAAAAGATCATTCAATATTTTAGATATCAGTTGTGTCAGTCATGTCTGATTCTTCATGATCCCAATTGAAATTTTCTTGCCAAAGATACTGCAGTGGTTTGCCATTTCCTTCTCCAGTTCATTTTACAGGAAACTGACACCAACAGGGTTAAAAGACTTGCCTAATGAAATAGAAGCATAATTGGTAAGTGCCATAGGTATAAGGAAAAAGAATATGACACTGATAGTATAATGAAAAAAAAATAATGCCATCATTCCCCAATAGATATATGATTAAAAGATATAAATCAGTAGCTCCCAAAGGAAGAAATCCAGACTATCAAGAAGCAACATATTTTAAAAATGCTCCAAATCATTAAAAATTAGAGAAATGCAAATTAAAGTAATTATCTTCTACTCACATGTACTAGATTGACAAAAGTGACAAAAAAGGAAAAATGATAATTATTAGCAAGACTATGGAAAGCAACAAGGCTCTTTTAGGAGCTGTGAATGGCTGCAGCCATCCTAAGAAGCAATCTCGAACTGTGCCCCTGAATAATTGAACTTTAGTGATACCGTTACCAGGTCTATAAAGTAGAGAGATCAAAGAGAAAAAGAACACATATCCACAAACAATTATAGTATGTCTATTCCAGACGGTATCATGGAAGTGTGAGTTCTGTGGCTAAAATGATCTTCCAACATGAAGAGGTTTCTGGGGCATGATAAAGAAATTCAGAGGAGGTTTTGAAAATAGAGGTTTTGAAACAAGCTCTCCACTGTCCAATCAGAGGGTGAGAACCCAGGGAAAGAGAATGCTTCTGAGGTACAAGTTTATGAGTTCCAAGGCTGAATTCATCTTCCTGGAAGAGATTTCTTGGGTTATTATAATCACTGGAGCCTGTCCCTCTGATTGGAGGATGGAAGCACCCTCCAAGAATCTGTAACATAGTTCCCACTCTTATTGGTAATCTTACGAGGAACACCAAAGAGCCATCTCTTCATCCCCAACCAAGATGAATTCCTCAGGACTTCTCTCTCCATCATTTTCCTTCTCCTCCCAATCTCCCATACTAGAATGTAAGCTCCCTGAGGGCAGGGATTGTCTTTCTTTTTGCTTTTATTTGTATTCTCAGCAGGTAGTAAAATTCTTGGAACATAGTAATTGCTTAATAAACATTTGCTAACTGATTTATTATAGCAAACAACTGCTAGTAATGGTGACAGCCATCAATTGGGAAAAGGCTGATCCAAGTATGGCATATAAATATATGTGCTAAGTCTTGCATCATAAGAAATTAAGAAAGCTATGATTTCAAAGAAATATGGATGAATTATTGCAGAGTGAAGTATGTAGAACCAGAAGAGCAGTTGATACAATAATATTTTTGTAAAGATCAACAACTTTGAAAAGACTTAATTACTGATTAATAAAATAACCAACTGTGATTCCAAAGCACTGATAACGAAGGCTGCTACTCACTTCCTAGAAGAGAGGTGATGAATTCAAGTCGTCAAATGAGACATACAGGTTAGATCCTCAGTTTCATGTATAATTCTCTCTTTTAGTTCTACTGTGATTATGAAAATGCCCATTTTAGTTTATTTTTGTTAAGTTCGGACTAAAAAAATGGCACCATCATTTGGTTAATAAACATATTGTCTCTAATAGGCTACATTTTATAGTAAGACTTCTGGGATTTGTCTTAAAAATATGCAGGCTAAAGGAATGGCATAAATTTTTTAACATTCATAATGTTGAATTCAAAGGTGTACTTTTAGTGAATGAACATTAAAGATTTTTGTTGTTTTGTTTTGTTGTTTTACTCTTAAGTATTTTTCAGTAATTTTCAGTCATGTCTGACTATTCATGATCCCATTTGGGATCTTTGGTAAAGATCTTGGAGTAGTTTGCTATTTCTTTCTCTAGTTCATTTCACAGATGAGGAAACTGAGGCAAAAGGAGTTAAGTGACTTGCCTAGGGTCACACAAATAGTAAGTGTCTGTGGCCAGATTTGAACTCACAAAGATGAGTCTTTCTGACTCTAGGCCTGGCACTCTATCCACTGTGCCTTTAATAACATTAAAGGCTGTTATTCCTTATAAAGACATTGTGAAAAGCCCCAAAGGGAGGCAGTAGGGGAAGAATCACTGGGTTAAAATCCCAAGTCTGTTACTTACTGCCTATACCTGTGTGGCTTTAGACCACATCTTTCACTTCCCTGGTCTTTGGTGTTGTCATCTGTCAAGTGAGTAGGTTACAATACTAAGTCTTCAAACTCTATGACACATCTGCACAACCCATGATCTGCCAAAGGATTTTGGGTGACCAGTGAAAAATGTAGAGGAACTTCTGTATCCCTGATCTATGATGAATTATCGCAGAGTGAAACAAGTAGAACCAAGAGAACAGTTGATACAATAATAATACTGTTGTAAGGACCAACAACTTTGAAAAGACTTAATTATAGATTAATAAACTAACCAACCATGATTCCAGGGGACTGATGATGAAGGATGTATGAAATAGCATGTCATGGGGAGAATGGCTTGATGAGATTTCAAGTATATTAGAGCCAGAGTAAGGAGGAGAGCCAGGTTTGAATCTCAGAACTCACTATGTGAGGTTGGATAAGTCATGTTCTCTCTCCAAGTCTCAGTCTCCTTATTAGAAACAAGGGGGATAAAACCCCTTACACTACCTTCTTCACAGAGTCGCTGTGAGGAAACCACTTGGCAAAGCGTAAAGCATCAGAAAAATGTGAACTATTAATAATCTGAGCTATTATAGGATCATTCTTGTGAAGGCTTAGGTTATTACCCTCTTGGGGATCCATGAGCCATTGTGAGAAAGGTTGTGACTCATAGCTTGTGAAAGAGGAGGACATGGGTTTGGTGCCTCCCAGGGTTACTTCTCACCCACTATACAGTCTGAAGCAATTACAGGGTGACAGGGTCTACCAGGCTATTATGATAGCCCCTCTTCCATTCATGCATCTGCAATGCTCAGTGTCCCTGGATTGCCCCCTTCCCCAATTCCATTGAGATAAAGTGAATGGTGACTGGGAGAACCTATAAGAAAACAAAATTTACCAGTGACTGCTCCAGGTCTGAGTCGGAGGGCAGGCAGGGAATTAATATCTCATCCAATCAGCAGCTGTCAGCACAAAACAAAACAAAACAAACTATCCCTGAAATCTGGTCAAGCTTTCTGGGAAAGCTGGCTCTCATTAAATGTTTGTTAATTTAATTTTGAAAAGCAAAAGACCACTAGCTGCTGTACACAATAGCTGCTGTATGTGCAAAGGCTGGCACCCTGCCAAACTCCATGTCATATGGACTGGTATCTTGTATATAAACATTGTTGGAATTACTAATAATCAGAATTTTTAAAAAAAATTATAGCTCCAATATTCTTGTAATGTAAAACAAATATTGAACTTCCTGTGTTCAGTTCCTATGTTCAGGCTGTAGGCCTTGTCGGCAACTCTGTGTAAGCGGGTTTTGTTTCACCATTTCCATGAGGTCAAAGTTTTCACATCCAGAAAGACTTTAGAAGGACTCACTATTAAAGGAGATTCATGTGAAGTTTCTACTCAACCAAACTCAAGTTTGGTCCATATTATTACTAGCAGAGAAATTAAAAGAGGGGAGAAAGGGGGTATTCATAACATTCATTAAACAATTATTATTTTTCCCTTGAATACAAGATTTGTCAATTCAAGACATTCCAATGTCACGTGTAGGTCTGGAGTTGTTGTTTCCAAACTCTTTTTTGTTTTTTTTATTAAAAGCTACAACACAGCCGTACGCACAGCTGTGTACTGAGCTCTGCCCTCTCCTTCCAACACACACTCACACAAAGGGGGTGGAGTGGAGCTGGCGACCCATAAAGGCAGAACTCATGCCTGGTCAGATGACCAGCACAAGCCATCTGCCTCATATGCACTGGCAGCTGGCCCCTCCCGGGGCCAAATTGTTTAACCTCAGCTCTCTATACTCCACTAGGTCCATTTATCCAGGTCCCTTGATTTCCTGATATCTTGTTACAGCCCATCCAAATGAATCCTGCATACTACCAGTCTGCCCTGCTCAATGCAGAGAGGTGTCCATCCACATGCCCATGTTTTTGCCTTTATAGTATCCTATGAACCCTACTAGAACTACCGGTTGGCTACCTTTTTGTCATCTCACCCGCTCCACAGTAAAGTTACTTCTAGCTGGTGAACATCTTGTGTTGGCGACCAGGCCACTCTAGACCATATTTTTTATGATTTCTCTGTATCTAAGAACAGCCTTACAGGCAGACATAGAGAAAATCATGAAAAAGTCAGCCAAAGTGTGATTTGAGGGCTACAGAATACTTAATTTAAGGTCATTCATGCTACAGCTCCTCCTTCTAGAAAATGAAAGTACAGGCTTATTAAATCATCTCTGCAACAGAATTTAATAAATGCTATTGTGAAGGTTCAAAATTATTTTAACTGAGAATAGAAGCAAAAGTATCAGATGTCTTCATTATGTGACTCTGTCTATGTGCTGTTGGAAATGCAGAGACATAAGAGAGGGTGCCTACCCTCAGGGGTTTTCTGTCTAATTAGAAACTCTTCACAGATGAAAGTGCTTCATAACCTGGACCTTTCTAACTTTCTAGTTCGTTTTTCTTTTTGTTCGTTTATTTTGTTTTACATCTTGTTCCTCTACACCTAACTCTGATCAAATGCCATTGGCTTCCTTGCTGTTCCTTAAATCAGCTGGTCCGTCTCCCCATCCTGGGCATTTTCACTAACTGTCTCCTTTGTCTGGGAATGAATGTTCTTCCTTCTCACCTCTGTCTCCCGGGGTCCCAAGCTTTCTTCAAGTCCCAGATAAAATAGCATCTTCTGCAAAAAGCATTTCCCAATCCCCGTTAATGCTAATACCTTCTGTGTTGATTTCTCTGTGTTGTATATATCTCTATTATATATAATCATTTGATTGCTGCCTCCCCCATTACATTGTATGCTCTTTGAAGGATGGGATTGCCATTGTCTTTCTTTATATTCCCAGCACTTAGCACAGTATCTGACATGAGTAGGCACTAAATATATGCTTGTTGGTTTGACAATACTCTTCCCCCATCATGCTGCTCCTCAATCAATCAAAGTCTCTTTCTGGCTGTCATGTAGCCCTCCTTGAGGACATATGGGACAGCCACTGAATATAACAGTTGGACACATCCTCTAAGTCAAATTTTTCTATCAAGACCTACTTACTCATTTCATATCCTCTATGTCCATGATCAGAGGTTATCTCTGTTATCTATGTAGAGGTTATCTATGTAGTAGAAAGAACAGTGAATTTGAAGTCAGAAGGCAGAGATTTGAGTCCTATCCTTAAAAGTTTATAAGTTATGTGACCTTGGGCAAGACACAATTTAGCTGAGTGAGTCTCAGTTTCTTCATCTATGAAACAAGGACAATAATACTTGCACTCTGGATGTTTGCTTTCATATAGGTAAGCCAAGCAGTTGGTTCACATAGCATCCTGTACATGCTATCTAATTTGCATGTAAGAAGTCACTTAGGACAGTGCTAGGAGATCTTCATTTGTTGACTAGCAGCTTATCCATGTGCAATGCTTACATGAACTCCATTCCTATTAAAACAAGTTGCTTTATTTAGCCAATAAGATGTGATTATGAAAAGAAAAAATTCCACTTGACTGAAGTCATCTCAGTATCTGATTACAGGGCCAACCCAAATATGACATAACTAAAGTAGGAGGGAGGGAATCCATCATCACTTTGTCAAATTCTGGCCTGTTGATCAGTCAAGTTTTCCTTTTCTCACTTAAATATACCTTTAAGTTAGTTATTCGTTGTTCAAGTACTTTTCCATTTGAAGAGAAGTCCTGAAGCCAAAAGGTTTAGTGACCAAGATATGATCATTAACACTAATGTGAGCACTATGGCACAGTAGAAAAACCATTAGCTCTGGGGTCAGAGGACCTGGGGTCAAATCCTGCCTCATGCTTAATGTAGTGTGATGTTGGCCAAGTCACCTCCCTGAACCTCAGTTTCCTCATTGGTAGGATGAAAAAACATTGGTGTAGATTACTTCTTTTATTTCATAACCACCTGATTTCTTGACTATAACTGGATCTGCATGTGTCTAGATAACCTCTGAGGTCATTTCCAACTCTGTAACTATAATCCTGTGACATCTCTGAATCTTAAAAAAATTGTCTATGGCTTATCAATGCAAATCTGTCTCAAGAAATGAAAGGCATCAACAATCACTTTGAGAATAATGTAGTATAGTAGATAGGGCACAGTGCTTGTAATCAGGAAGACCTGGGGTTTAATTGTCCCTTAGACACTTTCTAGTTGTGTAGTTCTGGACAAACTTCTCTGTGCCTGTTTTTTCTCATCTGTAAAATGATTTGGTGGGGTGAAGAGGAGCTGCAATTGGTTGATGCTGAGGTTTCTTTTGGATCTAAATCTATGATCCTAAGACTTACCACCAAGTCAGAGCCTGAACATTTAATTAACATGGTTAATACAAGACTTTTCTGACTGTAGCTTTCAGTGAAAATGATGAACTGCTATCCACATGAAATGGCACATTTAGAGCAACAAGGAATCCTTGGTCTCTGTCAATCAAGCTAGTGCACAGATAAATTGGCTTCCACTGGTTGATTCAAACAGAAGCCGTGGTTAGAGCAACTCCAAGACTCTGCTAGTGTGTGCTATGCACACAGTCAATCAACCATCAAATTACTTAACACTATTTTTTTACATGAAAATTAACTGGACTATATCTAGTGTTAAAGGAATATAAAATGAGCTTATAAATCAAGACAGTGATCTCAACCTCACGTACCAATAAATAGCATAATTCTATATGATCTTACCCTTTGAAAAGTTCTAGTTGGCACAATCCAGTGTAGACATGAGAGTCAAATAGAATGGAAATGCAATTGGTTCCTATTTAATCCAGTCTTTATTCTTCCCCAAAACAAGCTAATTGGTTAAGTATTACTTCAGGAGAAATCTCAACAGACAACCTAAATTAATACAGGTTTATCCCATAACCATTTACAAGTGTGATCCAATTCTAACCACAGAATCAAGTAGCTAATGAAATGTGAAAGTGCCTGAATTAAAAAAAGGGAAAAGATAGCCTAGGCCCTACCAGGCAAAATGCACATGTTAACCAAAGCCCATGTAAGGTATGGATCACCCAGCACAATTAAAAAAAAAAAAAAAAGGTTCCCACAGGAATCAATCCAGAATATAACAATGAGTCATGGCCAGAGCAATCCTGTCCCTGCACGAAAAACATAAATCATACTCCATTCTGAAAAACTATGCCAACAGTACATTTTATTCAAATGCATTCCTTTTTCAAAAAAAAATGCTGAGAAAATCAGCCGAGATTGTTCGTCCAACAAGTGACTCTATTTTTCACATCTGGAGAGAAAAATGTGTCATAGAATGATGAAGTAGACAGGAAAACAAGGTTACTGGGAATTCTGAAAGACTCAGGATTTAAGGATACAATATTCAAAATCTTATTTTTTTTTATAATGGGAGCCTTTTGTTTTTATTGTTGTTCTCAGCACTCTCCTAGGTCCATTTAGAAAGAGGAATGCCACCACTCCGTTCTGAATGGCCTTATAATGTCCTATGTTCCATTTGAACTACTTAGGATGTAATACCCACAGATTATCATAATTAATGTCTATGCTTGGAGATCCTTGGGAGAAAAAGTATCATGTAAATTAGGCTCAGTCATGATTTCTAAAAATGTACAGGTCCCTGTATCTAGTCACATTTGTTTTTGAGTGTTATAGTCTACTTCAAGTTCCCCACAATTAAATTTTTTGAAGTTTTTTTTTTTTAAAGACACATTTTAGATAAAATCAGAGACGTAGGATGACCTGATTCTCTATTCTCACTGAAGCAATGATGTTATATCTTGAGAACAAGAAAAAGAAAAAGAAGTTAGGTGACAGAGTTGATAGAGAGCTGGGCTTGGAGTCGCGTAGACCTGAGTTCAAATGGAGCCTCAGATGCTTACTAGCTGTGTGACTCTGGGCAAGTTACTTAGCCTTGGTCTGCTTCACTTTCATCAAGAGTGAAATGGGAACAACGACAGCATCTACATCCCACGGTTGTTGTGAGGATCAAATAAGATAATATTTTGTGAAGTCTTAGTCCAGTGTCTGGTATATAGTAGGAGCTTAATAAATGCTTATTTCCTCCCTTCTCTCCTTTTCTCTGTCACTCCTTTCTTCCCTCCTTCCTTCTAATTTGTCAGCTTCAAGCCTTACCTTAGAGCAAAATGGTTATTACACAACATCCACAGTTCTGAAAGTTGAAGGAGAGGAGAGACCAAAATCTCATCCCATATTTAATGGTCCCTGTCTAGAATGTCCATCCATCTTTATTTTTCCTTAGCAAGCAAATTTTTATTCTTAAGTGACCTTATTCCCTACTGCTAACCTTATGTTTGTTTTTTATATGCATATATGTATGTCATATTTGCACAAATGCGTATACATATTGGCATCTAGCACAGTGACTGGATACACATTTACTTTCACATTGATAAAAGTCCTTGGTTTTTTCATATTTGTGATTAAAGTTTTCAGATAGTCAAAAAACACAGTTCACTGAACCAGGTTGTATACTTTCTTCCAATGGAAACCATTTTCATCAGTTCCACTTTGCAAAGATGCAGTGTGGATTATGGGAAACTATAATGCTCATTCTATGTGATTTTAATCACTGAAATCCTAAACTAGAGGTGGAGGCAGAAAAAAAAGTAGGCAAGGAAATCTTTTTATATGACACATTATACTAACTGAAGATACATGTGGGTTATTAAATGCTTTTAAATGCAAATATCCTGAGAAAGTTAAGTCTCATTCACGCCTCAGTGTGAATTTGTTATAAGCAGATAATCATATCAACACCTAGATTAGCAACCAGGAAACAGTAGTTTTGATTCTAAATATTTAAAGTCCCAGATGTCTAGCTTGAGGGTACTAAGTACTCTTGGTGGGAAAGAAAAAAAGAAAAAAGATGGGAGAATGGAATAGAAGTGGAGGTGAGAGAAGAAGAAAAGACACGTTTTGTTTACTCTTCAATTTTACCAATATCCATGGAGGCAACTTGCATACCCTTAAAAATAATTGTCATACTTCAACGGACTTGACCCTTCTCAGCAATGCAAGGACCTAAAATAATTCTAGGAGACTTATGATGGAAGGTGCTATCCACATTACAGAGAAAGAACTGTGGAGTCTGAATGCAGACAAAGAAGACTATTTTCTTTTTTTGTTTGTTTTTTTTTTCTTTTTCATGGTTCCTCCAATTCTTTCTAATTCTTCTGTACAACATGACTAATATGAAAATACATTTAATAGGAATGTATATCTAAAGCCTATATCAGATTGCATGCTGTCTTGGGGAGCAGTATGGGGAGGGAGGAGGAGAAAATTTAAAATTTATGGAAATGAATGTTGAAAATTAAAAATAAATAAACATGTAAAAAGGGAAAAAATAATTGTCATAGTCAATACTTGAATACTTGAATTAATACTTGATACTTGAATTAAAAGATGAGAATTAATTTGGATATCTGTAAAACCTAGTTTTGCCCCAGTTTATCCCAGCATTCATGGTCCAGGTTAGTCTAATGCATTCTTTTCTGATCAACAATACCGCCCCCGCCCTCCCCCTCACCATTCATTTAATCCCACCTCTTCTTCATTTGGTAAGAGTGGAAGAAGAAAAGAGAATGTATTCAAGTGCATTCACCATCTTAGCTCACTTTTCACTTATTAGTCTAATGTAATAGGAGAAATAGCTTGGCGTAGTAAATGAAAAGATGTCCTCAGTTAGGAAGACTTAAGTTTAAGTCCTTCCTGTGACAGACTGGCCATGTGACCTTGAGAAAATCACTTAACTGTTAGCACCTCCAGTTTCCCTACAATATGTTGCCCAGAAGTTACTGATTTGTAGCACTGGAGGGAATTTTTTCACTGGGAGTTCCCCACACCTTTGAAATCACAAGTCTCCTCATCAAAAAGTCATAGTATTTCCCTATTGCTGGAAATAATCACATGTATCTCCTGTAAATCCCAAGGATATACAAATACAAGAGAGATATAAAGAAAATGTTCTCTCAGTTCTGGGGGAGAAAGGATTGCTTCTAACTAAGGAGGATTAGTACTAGTGAAACCTTGGGCAATTACTTCAGTTCTCTGGAACTCAGTGCCTTCATCTATAAAAATGGGAGTGAGGTATATATATATATATATATATATATATATATATATATGTATAAAGACACATAATGGGAGTGAGGTGTATACATATGTGCAAAGGCACATATATATCTATAATATACATATATACACATACACCATATATGTGTGTGTGTGTATATATATATACAAATGACTCATATATAGTTCTACATTGTAGGTATACTATTTAACTCTTCTCTCTTCTTTCTTCACCATGGTTACTATCAACAGAGAACAAGCAAACTCAGGATGTTGTGATATACCAAAGATACTTTTATGATATTCCAAAGATCCATGGCCCTTGGTTAGACTTGGTTCAATTTGGTCATTACTTGGACAGCATCTCAGAAAACAGCCACCCCCTAGAAACAAAAGTACAAATATGCACAGAACATTTAGTTCACCACAGAGTGCTCCATAAATACTGGCAAGCATGATTCACCAATGGACAACACTAGATCCTTCATCATTCCCCAGCCCCTTTTCAACTCTCTGCAATTAACGTACTGGGGTTAGTGTCATTGGTTGTATCTTCACAAAAATGTGAACATATAGTCTTTTCTCAGACTTTGGCCACAGTGACATTTCATTAAGATTGCTGACCATTTACACCTTATGAATATTTTCACTTCCTTAGACTTCTGTAACACTTCTCCTGGTTTTCCTCCTATTATCCAAATTACTCTTTTTCAATTTCTTTTCTTAGATCGTCAGCCTTTTCCCACACACTACATATGAATATCCCCCTAAATGCTGGGTTGTTTTTCGCCTTTTCCCTCCCCCCTCCCTTTCTCTCTCTCTCTCTCTCTCTCTCTCTCTCTCTCTCTCTCTATTTCTCTCTCTTTCTCTCTCTCTCTCTCTCTCAAAATACTGTCTCCCTTAGTGATCTAGACTCCCATAGGAAAATAAGTTTAGATTTGAAAATAACCTTAGAAAAAACTCTATTCTCCTTTCTTTGTATCATGCCCTTACCTGAGGTTGTTCTGCCCAAAGGAAGGTAAATTTTGATGGTCAAAGTCTACCTAGTTAACTTGTGGTTTACTGCTTAGATTTCTCTCTTGTGAAATTTGTATTCAGTCAAGGGGCCACACTTGAGGACCTAGAGGGCCACATGTGATCTTGAGGCCACAGGTTCCCCACCCCTGGATCTGTCCTCTGTCAATGTTTCCCACTTCCAGTTGCCTGGTTGACATCAATACCTGGATGTCCCATCTCATAATATCAACCTCAATACATCTCAAACTGAATTAATCATCTTCCCTCTCTAAACCTAGCCCTATTGCAAACTTTTGTTTTTCTTTTGAGGTTACCACCATTCTCCCAGTTATCTGGGATCTGAAACATTCGATTCATCTAGACTCTTGCCTCTTTTATATTTCCCACATCTAATTAGTTGGTATATATATTTCATCCATCTTACCTCTTCTATCTCTTATACCTGTCTTCTTCTCTCCATTCATACTGTTGCACCCTAGTTCAGGTCTTTACTACCGTTTACTTGTCTATTGTAAATTGTAAAAGCTTCCTAATTTGTCACTCCAACTTAAGGCTTTCTTCTTTCCCAACTATTTTTCACATAGTTGCTAAAATTCATTGTCTCCTTATTGCCTCTGAGATAATAAAGAAATGCCAGGCTAAAGAGTTTCTTTATTATCTCAGAGACAATAAGGAGACAATGAAATTTGGCAACTTAAGTTGGAGTGAAAAGAAAAGTTTGCAATAGGGCCAGGTTTAGGTGTGTATTCAAGTCAGTTCAAACAGGCTTTTGAGAGTCTATTGTTAAAATGTCAGCATGAGCATTTACTCCTCACAAACTACCAATAAGGCATTGATTTACTGTTTTTGTTGAGTGTCTAGGTTTAAGAAAGTGATAGAGAAAAAATGTCAGTTACATAAATTAAATCAAAAAGTTTGCTGGAGTACCATTCCTCCTTCCCCCTACTGTTAAACATCTATTGTAACCCTTTCTTTATTCTGATATCCTTGATTAATAAAATTGTTTTTTACCTCAGTGGGCCCTTACTGTTACAAGGAACTTTTTTTTTTTTTTGGAGGAGGGAAGGAAGGGCATTTGGGGTTAAGTGACTTGCCCAAGGTCACATGGCTAGTAAACATTAAGTGTTTGAGGCTGGATTTGAATTCAGGTCCTCCTGACTCCAGGGCTGGTGCTCTATTCACTGCGTCACCTAGCCACCCCAGAAGGAACTTTTTTACTCTTCATTTGTTGATTCTCATATTCTTTCTGGTGGAAGTATCCATTCCTGTGACCTCCCAAACCACTCATTTATGCCTACCTTTCCCTCACTGCTGAAGACCTTGCTTCACACATTACTGAGAAGACAGAGGTCATTCATTTTGAGCACCTTCTTCTCAACTTTTCTTATACCTCATGAGTATCCTCCCCATTTTCTCCTTCTTCCATCTAGTCTCTGACAACAAGATGGCCCATTTCTTTGCCAAGGTCAATCCCTCTGTATATACCATTTATTCTTTATAGCCATCTTATCCATGAGATTACCCCCAAAATCATTTCTCAGTTTTTTCATATGTATTTGTCCCTTCTCTGATGTCTACAAATACATCAAAATCTCCTCTGCCGAAAATAAAACTAAACTCAATTCTATTCTAACCCCTACCACTCTCATACACTATCATCCAATCTCTTTCTCCTGTCTCAGCACTACTTGAAAAACATTTGTAGATTCATTATCTTCACGTCCTCTCTTCTTAACTGCCTTCTAATCTAATGCATATAAAAGGAAAAAAAGCAAGATTAAAAAAAAATTGCAATTGATATGAACATCTATTATGTACACCAGGTTGGGCAATCAGTTTGGGCATACCATGACAGAAAATAGTGGTAAAATCATAAATATACCAGTATCATAGTCATTTTAATAAGAAAAAACTAAGGAATTAAATCATAATCACAGGACCTCAGACTAGGAAGAAACCTGTATCCGAACAGGAATCATCTGTACAACATACATGACTAGTGGTTATTTGCTGAAAGACCAAGGGGAAATTCTCTATTTATCAAGGCATCCCATTCCACTTTTGGATGGTGCTAATTACTGGGATGCTTTCCTGACACCCGGCCTAAATTTGCATCTTTAGTTCATTGCTAGTAGTTCTGTCTTCTGGAGTTAGCAAGAACAAAAGACAATAGGGAATAGTGGGTAGTGTGATGGCCTTAGAATCGAGAAGGGTTGAGTTCAGGTCTGACTTCTAACATTGACTAACTGTACGACAATGGGCTAGTACTTTAACTTCTCAATGAATCAATCAAGAAGCTTTTTTTTAAGTCCTTACTAAGTGTTGGACACTGTGCTAAGCTCTAGGGATAAAAAGAAAGATAAAACCAGTTTCTGTCTTCAAGGAGTCCATATTGTAATGGGGGAGACAACAGGTAAATAATTAGGTATGTGTAAGATACATATACAGAGTAGATGGAAAGTGAGTGTCACTTCCCTTAACTGTGACATAAGGGGGTACATCAGATAGACTCTAAGGTCATTTCTAATTCTATGGTCTGGGAATGACATTAAACATTTTACTTTTTGTGTGATAGTGCTGATTCTTCTTCTCCTCCTCCTCCTCTCTTCCAGCATGACATTGGAAACATTTATATATGGGATATAAGATTTAAAAGTGTTACAATGTGCCCTTCAACACTTCAGTATGGCCCCAGTAATGTACTGTCCCAGGGAGCAATTCAGGTAAGCACAGAAAGCTTTATTATCTGTATTTGGGCAAAGAGGTGATGAATTCTTTGACCCATAAAAATCCCATGAAATCAAGAAAAATATAATTTGACCCTTTGCCCTTTTGAGAGAGAGAGAAAGAGAAAGAGAGAGAGAGAGAGAGGGAGAGGGAGAGGGAGAGGGAGAGGGAGAGAATGAATAGATTTATAGATATCTCTTTTAGGATAAGTGGTTGGGAGAAGACTAGCCTTTTTATTTCATTGTTGTAGGGAACACAATGATGAGAAACTCTTTCTACCTATGCAAGGAGATAACCACTCTACAACTTAATATGGCAGAGCAGTGACTGGGACACTGAGAGGTTATTCTAGTCATAGTTTCACAATCCATGCAATGGACCACGGAGAACTCGAGGGTTAAAATCTTCATTTTCATTAATGAAAACATATTTAGTAACTCTCAAGCAGATAAAAATAACTTGCATAGAGGTAACAGCTGACTGAACTCAAGGCGATCTTGGGAACTCTCTGTCAGAGTCCTAAGGCTGTCTTTATACACACCTTGCTTTGGGCAAGAAGCCAGTCTACCTGGGAACAAAATTAATTAAAACTGCTCCTGATCAGGGCCATGTCAACTTGGCTCACAATTGTCCCAGGTGTGTGTGTGTAGGAATATGGGAGTTAATTCAAATCATCCTAGTTGTACTGACATCCTGGACCACAATAAAGGTTAAGTCATTAAAGGAGGCTTACTCACACAGCATGTGTCAGAGGTGGAACTTGAACCCAGGACTTTCTGAAGCTAAGGTTGACCGACTGACTGACTGACTCTGACTCTCTCTCTCTCTCTCTCTCTCCTCTCTTTTTCTCTCTCTTTCTCTCTCGACTTTGCCACAATGTCATTCATATATTATCAGACAAAAAACATTTCTACCTCTTTTATAATTAATAATCGAGAGAATAATAATGTCTAGAGCACCTACCTCATGGGGTTGCTATAAGGTAGAGCATCAATATGGATTCTGCAACAAGATTAGTGCATCAGATAAGAAATTAAGTTTCCTTACTTCTAAGTCCCTTGCAAACCTAAAATTCTGTGATTTTTCTATTCTTTTTTGTCTATTTTTTAAAAAATACCTGGACACTAAAAGCTCACACATGGAAAATGACCATAAGCAGTGATGTAAATTCTTCCATAACTCTTCATTAGGACTACACATGGCCACTAAGTATGGTGGATCTGGGATTTATGACTGTATTATTAAGAGATTGTTGAGAAGTCCATCTGGTCAGTAATCTGAATCATCTTTTAAGACAACAAATATTTCTAAAGCAGCTGAGTGATGCTTTAAGCCTTCAGTCATGTTAGGCTCTAACAGTGTGACTACATCACATACTGTTGCCTTGCCTAGGCAAAAGCTTTTAAACGTTTTAAAAGGAAGAGAACGACCTTGACATCTGTTTATCATTCATTATTGTGCATAAAATGTTTTCACTAAAATCAGAATAATCAGAATAACACAGTCAAAGCAATTTGAGTCAGTCAAGTAAATAAGCATTTGATGAGCACCTACTATGCATTAGGCTAAGTGGGTTAAGTGCTGAGGATAGAGAAAGAAATGCAAAAGGGTCCTTGTTCTCAAAGGACAACTTCTGAAGGGAAGACAACATGCAAGCAGCTATGTATGAGCATGATATACACAGACTAAAATTGGAGATGGTTAACAAAGGGAGGCAAAAGCCCAGGGCAGGATCAGGTAAGGCTTCTGGTAGAAGGTGGGACCTTAGCTGAGGTTAAAGGAAGCCACAAAATAGGACAGAGAATTTTAGGCTCAAGGGACAATTACTGAATATGTCCAGTATCTGGAGACAGAATGTTTTGTGCAAGGAACAGGCAGAAGGTCAGTGTCACTGGATTGCAGAGTACATGGGGCTGAGTAAGGTAAAAGAAAGCTGGAAAGGTAGGAGGGGGCTGGTTATAAAAGATTTTGAATGCCAGACAGTGGATTTTATGTTTGGTGCTAGAGGAGATAGAGAGCCATTGGAGTTTATTGGAGATTTTTTTTGTTGTTTTCCATCTGCTCCTACGTTTGCTTTAAAATGCCAAAGTGATTGACTGTCTAGTGTTTATTGCTATTTCTATTACTGCTATTAATGATGCACACGCAATCTTTTTATGATTTACAAAGTACTTTTCAAGCAATATCTCATTTCACCTGATCAAGACCTCATTAGGTAGGTACTCATCCTCACCTTAAAGAAGAGGGAACTGAGGCACAGAGGAATATATCCCAGCATTGCCAGGCAATTAGTTCCACTTTCCTAAGGAGATGGAAGGTGCATAGGAAGCTTTTTAGCATGCCTGTACCATGGCTTAATCCCCTTGTTTCTACAACTTACTTCTAGCCCAGAGATGTGGGAACACAAAATCAAACATGTTCAGTATGCAGAAGGAACCACCCATGAAAGTATTCATTTGTCCCTCAAAACATTTTTTTATTGCTGCCTTAAACATAAATGCCAAAATATTTGAGTAGACAGCATGAGAAAAACTGAGAATTGAGGCTAATTCTAGCTAATTTTCTTTTTGCCCACTTCATTACCCCCATTTCACCAAATCTCCAATAATAATTCCCTCAATTATATATATATATATATATATATATATATATATATATATATATATATATATATATGTATAAATAGATATATATGTATTAGGCCAACTTTAAAAAAAAATTCTGAGTAATCAGGATAATTGTCTCAGTGCTCTACTTTTTACTCTTTAGACACCTAAAACAGACAAACAAATAGTCCACAAAGAATACAGAGGACTGATTCTGGCTTTTTTCCAATGCCTATTTGAGCCACAAAGTAGGATCCTTGAGTACTGATGCTATTGAGCTAAACTGGAGCAGTCCTGCCTAGGTAGATAAGGGCTTGACTGGGGAGTGGGGAGAGGGCTATGATAAATCATGCCAAGAAAGTAGCTATAAATTTTGACACATGACTATTTGCTCCATTACAACCTATAGAACAAGACAAAGGATAATCCATAAAATCTTGAACTGAGCAACAGATGGTGCACCAAATCTCTCCTAGTTATAATGTATGTAATAATATCTTTCAATTAAAAATGATGCTTAAAACAATGCAAAACTTAGACGGCTCCTGGACACATGCCTTATAGTTCCTAACAACCAAATAGAGAGTTCTGATCATTTCTCCTTTCCATGTCTCCTCTTTGTGGAGTTATTCAGAATTGCTTTAATCATGGGCTAAGCTCCAGCATAGGGCTTGGCTTAGAATTCTTTCTCTTCGAAGTACTCAGAGGAGTTTCCAGGGAGGGTCTAATAAACTAGTTATCTCTGTTGATGATCACATCTGGGCCCACATCTGCTGTACAGAAACGTGACATTTAATAAAGTCTATCTCACATTCCATGACTTTTGGCAATGTGGGTTGGCCTTTCCCACTGCATTCTGAGGCTGTTGGTTTTTTTCAACAGTCTGAAAGCAGAGGGGTGATACCCCACCCATAGGGTGAAGAATTAGGACTCATGTTTTTCATTTTGCATCAGAACCAGACATATATTTGATACCTTTTTTTTTTTTTGGTGTTCTCTCAAAACATTTAAAAAGTGATCATATCTGAACACTAAACACTGGCTTCTCTGTTTTCCTGAATATTCTAGGTAAAAGGATGTTAGCTCAATTTGGAGAAAACACATTTTCATTAATTAGATTGCTTTCTCAAGATCCATTCAACATTCCCTAATTTTTGAATAAATTCAACAAGGCTCTAAAGACTATGAGAAAGAAGGCCAAGTTTTGAGGGATTCCCAAATACCACAAGACTAGAGGGAATATGCTTCTTGGAATTCCAGAACAGCTTTAAAAATGGCAATAGGCAACGGTCATAGTAGGAGAATATCTTATCTGACTCTGAGAGTTATTAGAGATGGCTGAGAGAAGAAGGGAAAGGAATCCAAAGACCGCTTTTGCTCGAGTTGCTGGGAATGAAGAAGATAGTGCATGCGCTATCCATTCTAAAGAGCTCATGCCTCAGGGCTATAACTTGGCATTGTAACAATCTGGGTTTCATTGACATCTACTTGTGATGGTGGCCTTTGACTCTATTACTGCTATTGGCATATATGGGAAATGAGATCATTCTAGGGTAAGTTTAAAGAAACCTTGAAAAGATACACATTTGACTGGAATATAAAGAAACTGTCAACCAGTCAACAGATAATGTATCTAGAGTCCAATAATGATAAAAAAAAGCCGCCAGGAATTTGATTATTTAGGAGATATTAAAAATTAGGTGGTACAGTGGATAGATTGCCGGGCCTGGAGTCAGGAAGATTCAATTTCCTTAGGTAAAATCTGACCTCAGACACTTACTAGCTATGTGAGCCTGGGCAAATCACTTAGCCCTGTTTGCCTCAGTTTCCTCATTTCTCAAATGACCTGGAGAAGGAAGTGGCAAACAACTCCAATATCTTTGCCAAGAAAACCTCAAAACGGAATCATAAAGAGTTTGGCATGACTGAAAATGACTAAACAACAACAACAACAAATATAGAGATTAACTGACCCTAAAAGCCTTGAAAACTAAAAAGTGCCATCAATGTTATTATTAAGATGAAAAATCATTTGTGTTCCTAAGTAACATCATCTTTAAACTATAGGTGGCAATGCTGGTAGTAAAGTATGAGAAAGTTCCAGCTACTTCCCTATTTCCCAGAGACCTGTGGCATGCTCCATGTGTCCATGGAATGAGAAAGAGGTGGCATGTCTTTGTTGTTTGTTCCTAAAGAGAATTAGAACAAAAACTTCTTATATAATTTTTCAACCATGCTGTCTGTTGCCAAATCACTATTGTGGCATCCCTTTGCTTAAAGCATATGCAATGTTTAGAGTTACTGGTGTGGCCTACTTCAACCAGATAAATCAGAGATGAGCTCCCTGCCACTTTCTAGACCCAGCAGAATGCCCCCATCATCAGAATATCAGATTCTGTTTTGAAATAAGAATTTGAAGATGGAATAAAAGGCACCAAACATATTTCTACACTTTGTGGTCTCTATATTTTGAATGTCTGTCAATAAATTCAATGTTTTGAAATGGAGCCAGACCCTCCTTCCAGCCAAAATTTTCTGTCTATCAAAAGGGATGACAGAGATGCCAGCTCTCTTACTGGGCTTATATAAGTATGCTGTCAATCTGCCCAAGATTCCTAAGTCCACATGAGTACTCTTTAATACTTTTCCCTTTGTATGAGGGTGAGGGGAGATGATAGGGAAGTAAGGTGAGATCCTAGGTCATTTCTAGGCAAGTCTGAGCAAAAGTTTCATGGATCCTCTTCTAGTCATTATATCTGACGTGGAATTAATATTCTTCTTAGGTGAGAAGGGTATTGAGAAACTTTATTTGTTCCTTTTGAAGATTATCTAGGTCAGTTGAAGAAGGCCCTTTTGCCATAGGCTGTTATTACTTAGTCATTACTATAGATTTAGGAAATTCATGAAGATGACAAAAGATGGGAATACTTGATGTTGGAGAGCCTGGGTAAAGAAAGCCACACAAATGTCATGTTGGTGGAGCTGTGAATTGGTCTAACAACTCTGGAAAGCAATTTGCAATTATTTTGAGAAAATGATTAAAATGCCCATATCCTTTAACTCAGAGATTACACGGCTGGTCATGTATCTCAAGGATGTCAAAGATAGAAAAGGAAGGTTCCATATATATATATATATCAAAATATTCACATAGGCTTCTTTTGAGGTGCCAAAGAATGGGAAACAAAGTTGACTCCCAAAGATTGGAAGATGATTTGACAAATTATGGTACAGTATTGTAATAAAATATTACATTATATGTGCTATAAGAAACAAAGACTATGCAGAAATGAGAAGAGCATAAGAAGAGTTATATGAACTGTTGCAAAGTGACATAAGTAGAACCAGGAAAATAATATATACAATGATCATAACAATGTAAATTTAAAAACAAAATGAAACATAATCATAATGACTAATCTTTGTCTCCAAAGAAGAAATGAGAACCTCTGCCTCCCCCACTTATTTGCAGAGGTACACTATGGGTATAGAATATTAATATGTTGGTTAGTTTTGCTAAAATACCTTCTCTTTTCTTTTTTTTCCCCTTTGTTACAAGGGATAGCTTGCTAGGAGGGGAGGGATATACCTGAAAATGAAGGTGATATAAAAATAAGAACTATAAATTACAACTTTTGCAGATCATCTAAGCAACAATCATATATTGACAACACACTATGCACAAGGCACTGAGTGCTAGATGATGAGTATATACAGGCAGAAATGACATTGTCCTTAGTCACGTGGAGCTTATATTCTATTTTGAGCAGGTAGATGTGTACATATTCTAAGTCTATACAGAGTAAGTAAAAATAAATACAAAGTATTTTAAGAAGAACCCTAGCAGTTGAGAGCATCAGAAAAGTCATCATATGGAAGGTAATACTCAAGATCTTGAAGGAAATAAGAAAGTTTGCAAGGCCAAGATGAGGACAGACTATATTTCAGCCATGGAGGTTGGCTAGTGCAAAGACACAGAGATAGGAGATGTTGAGGTATGTTTGAAAAGGGGCTAGAAATCCAATTTGATTAGTCTATTTGGTGTGTGAAGGGGAGTAGTGTTAGTGACTGGAAAACCAGGTGGTGAAAGGCTTTAAAAGTCAAACAGCAACATTTTTATTTTATCATGGAGGTAAGAGGGACCCACTAGAGTTTGAGTCTCAAGCCTGAAGTTAAGGAAATTACTTTGGTAGCAGTGTGAAGGATGGATTTGAGTAGGGAGAAAGAAATTGAGAGAGATAATGAAGAGAGAGAGAGAGAGAGAGAGAGAGAGAGAGAGAGAGAGAGAGAGACTGAGAGTGAGAGTGAGAGTGAGAGAGAGAGAAAGTATATAAGAAAGTATATCTTAAAAGTAGACAATTGATGACTGCCTCAGAATGGACTCGCTAGACAGTGATGAAGTCTACATTCAGGGCTTGAAGTTGCTTGGCAAAGACAGTCCTTCAGACATTCAAAGGTGAATAGGGTCAAAAGAGAAGTGGGCCCATCCTCTCCCACTGCTGCTGTGGGTTTTGACTTGTTACTGGCAGAAAGGGCTCCACGGTCATTGGCCTAGGGTGTATTTGAGTAGCAACCCTTTTTGAATTCAGGGTGAAAGAGTCAGCCCCAGGGTGCTGGTGGTAAGAATCCTGTGTTCCTGGGTAGCTGCGACTATGAAAATTAGTCAAGTTGTACAGTGCTCTCTAGTCCTATTATGAGTTAACCGCCTATGTCTTGCTGCTATTTCACTGGGAGCCTGGAAGCCAATGATAATTCTCTAGACTTGCAGGTTAGCTCTTTCCCACTCCTATGTTGTGGTCAGGAGAAAGGAAGTGGGTTTCAACCTGGGGACAGGGTCTGTGGTGGGGCTGAAGCCAGGAAGGGTTTGGAATGTCACATTTTATGATACATGTGGTTAATAGCTTGACTTTTACTGTGTTTTCTTCTAATTAAACTTTTTAAACCATAACCATTGTGGTTTGAATGTCTGAAATAACATTGTAGATCTGGAAAGGATGGAAGGAACCACCAGGTGGGGGTGGATCCCTGAGTGAACAGGTCATGATTGACATATATCTCTACAAAAATAGGAGGCAATGTGAGTGTAGTGACTGACAGCCAGCCACAAGCCCCCAGGGTTCTGACTGTTCACAAGACCCTGGCTTTTCCATGTGTTATGTCAAAAGGGAATTTATAATTTCTGGTTTGTTCCAGAAAAGTCTGTGCAGTAGTATGTTCTATATCATACCTAGAGATAACCACCCCTCTTCCATTCCCTCCCCCAACACAATCACCTTTCACAGCTGCAGGGGGCCCAGGGGCAGCAGAGTTACATAGTTCCCCATAGAGAAACAACAGAATAATAGTTGCTGTTGTTTTCAGCATCCTTCCTAAAGCAGCCAACCCCTTTCTCCTGTCACATTATCCCATAGCTCTACCATGATCCACTCTCCCTTTAACTGGATGACATTCGACCTAATTGTAATGTACAATAGAAGAGATGCCATCTGAATTTTTTTTAACGTAATATTTAAATAGAACCTGAAGATGTTTGAAAGAAAAATTCCCTCACACCAAATTCATGGAAAATTAGTATGAACTGAATTGCTGGGTGGGGGTAGAGGGGAGGAGGAAAGAATGAATCAAAAGAATCATTTTATATCCTTGGAAAGATGTGTGTCCAAGCACACTGATGCTCCAGGGCCTTGTGGAAAAGGCTCACAAGTCTTTTCAAAGAAATATGTCTTCCTGTCCCCTTGGGCTAAATCATAATTGCTGACATGTAATAAGAATGTCTTTCTTCCTGAACTTCGAGCTCTCTTGGATCAGCTGGATCTGATCTACCAAGTGGGTCACAGATCTGTTAATATCTACTGACATGTAGCTTCTATGGTAATGAGATCTGCCCAAGAGGAATTGAATTGAGGACACAATGATAGTCCAGAATTAAATGATTACATGCCTAGATGTCTTGCCTAGAGCACTATAAAAGAATCTTATTGGCTGTTCCCAGTATATGAAAATTGGAGATGTAGCCTCACCTTTTCAGTCAGAAGGAAAAACTTTCTGTAATTAGAGTTTCATATTTTCCCTCTGGGAAAAATCAGGAATGTTCATGGCAGACAGAAATGAAAGCTGAGTTTCCCCCTCAGAGACATGTGTCTCAGTGTTGCCTTGACGTATGACATGATTTTCAAGGAGGCTGGTAGGGAGTCGAGTTTTCCCACTGCAGATGTAACAACTACAGTGGAATATTACAAGCCCTCGAGTTCTGTCCCAGTTCTGGAACATCTGCACATTGGAACAGATACAAATCTAAAGGAAAACTTCTTTTATTTTTCCCCAAAATATAAATTCTTGAGGAAAAATTACCAAAATTTAATATCCTTCCCAGCTCAGGGACTCATATCATTTTGGACATGGAAGTCATTTTAGAGACCTAATTCAACCCCTTACTTCATGTATAGGGAAACTACAGTCTAGAGAGGCAAAGGAATTAACATTATAAAGAATCTACTGTGTGCCAGGTGCTGTGCTAAGTACCTTTACAGATGCTATCTCATTTGATTCTCATAACAACCCTGAGAGGCGGGTGTTGTAGTTGTCCTCATGTTATAGTTGAGGGAACTGAGGAAAACAAGTTAAATTACTTACCCAAGGTCACACAGCTTGTTGTTATTGAGCTGTTTCAGTTGTGTCCAGTTCTTCATGACTCCTTTTGGGGGTTTTCCTGGCAAAGATACTGGAGTAATTTGCCATTTCCTTCTCCAGCTCTTTTTTTTTTTTAATTAAACAGATGAGGAATTGAGATAAACAAGGTTAAATGATTTGCCTATGGACACACAGGTAGTAAGTATCTGAGACCAGATTTGAACTCATGAAGAACTTGGTTCTAAGCCCAGTGCTCTATTTACTGAGCCACCAAGGCTGGATTTGAACTCATATCTTCCCGACTCAAGGCCCAGAGCTCTAGTCATCAAAGTAACTTGCTCAAGGTCCCACAAGCCAGCACTAGGACTAGGATTCGATTCTGCTGACATCTCATTCAGTCTTCTTCCCACTCCTGTCAAGAGTTACATGAGATTCAACAAATATATTTCCTAAATCTCCTACACACACACACACACACACACACACAAACACTTAAGTGGATCAGTCTTTTTTTTTTCTAAGAATTAAAGGAGTTTATTATAAAGTACATGAAGGTAGCAAGACATTGGTGGGCTGATCACTGGAGATCATCTGGGATCCATCATTTTGCAGCAGTTTGTGCACCTAGGACTGGACTCTCTCTTCAGGAAATTCATCTTTCCAGACTGAATTCATTTTGGCCCTGTACCCTCTTCTTCTCTGACTGGAGAGTTACAGGGAAGACAAAGAACTCCTCCCATTACAAAGGACTCTCAGACCAGCCACCTTTTCATCTTCCATCAGCATGTGCTTTTGGACTCTACCACTCCACCAACTGGGGTACCTTCTCCTCCAGTCCCTGCACTCCCTTTTCAGTTTCCTTTTATGTGTTATCTTCCCTATTAGACAATAAGCTTCCTGAGAGCAGGGTTGTCTTTTGTTTTTTTCATCCTCAATACTTAGTGCAGTGTCTGGCACTTAATAACTGTTAATTGACTATTGACTATCTCCCTACCTCACCCAGGCTGGAAATACAGGGGTTATATATGGGTCCAATTCTATTACTGATGTGCATTGGGTCTCCCTCTCTCTTTCAGGCAAGTAGTACAAGGGCAAATTACTGTCCATTCCTACTACCTGTTCCATT
The DNA here is from genome assembly GCA_028646515.1 of Pseudochirops corinnae. Classification (NCBI taxonomy): domain Eukaryota; kingdom Metazoa; phylum Chordata; class Mammalia; order Diprotodontia; family Pseudocheiridae; genus Pseudochirops; species Pseudochirops corinnae. The sequence goes on from CM053585.1 coordinate 135,010,920, forward strand.
TATGTCCTGGGCCTTGGTGACCTGAAGGCTTGCTCCTCTTCAATCCTCAAACCCCAGCTCTTAGTGGTTGTAAAGCCAAGCACGAGCAGCTTTCCAGAGGACTGCTGCTGTGAACAGCTTTTAAGGTTCTGATTACACAGTCTAGTGAGCTCTCTATTTATTCAGTAACAAACTAAGACAAAACATTCACAGAAATTAAAATACAGCATTCAAAATGTTATGGCATAACAACTTATCACTAAAATGAGCACATAGTTTTCTCCAAAGTAGTCACAAAGTTTTAAGCAAAAGATAACTTTTGTTTACTAAGTCCTTCATTTAGTATGTCCTTAATTCAATTACCTTTAAGGAGGCAAGCCTCCTTAATTGACAAAAAGTACAAAGGTCAAAGTCTTCCACCCCTAGGTCACATTGTCTTAATCTCTTCAATCAAAAAGTCTTCTTTCTTCTTGATTGGAGATTTAGTTTCCAATCATCCTTAATTAGTAAGTCTTTAACTCAATCATCTAAATGTAAAGGTCAAAGTTCTCCACCCCTAGTAAATCATGATCTTCTCAGTTTGCATTAAATACCCAAGGAGAAGTCTTTTCATCTTGACTCAAGTCTGGCTCTCCACTTCCATGGTTCCCCTTCCATGGTCCCAGCTCCTGCCAGCTCCTTGTCCAGTTCCTGTTCCATACTGAAGCTCACAGTGTCTAGTCCACCTCAAGTCCTTCACAGTTTTTGTTCCTGGGAAGACAAAGCTTAACAAAGCCACAATAATATTCATGCACATTGCTGGCACCCTCATCAATTCACCTTCTTCCTGTGAAATAAACATAGACCCAACAACAAGATCTGAGGAATCAGAAGAAATCATTATTATAGTTCTAGGACCTCTGAAATAATCAGCAAGACCCTCCTCCAGGATTTCTATAAGCATACAACAAAAAAATCCTTTTTCAGGGCTTCTGAACCAGCAGCAAGGTCCCAGGGCTTCTGTGACAACAGCATTGTCCTCTATCAGCAGAAAAATCTGACAAAGTAACATCAAAACAGACAGACAAAGTACCAACACCACAGCCATGCTTTCTCCCAGTTCCCCTCTCTTCTCATTTCTCAGAAGTTCTGACTTTGCTTCTCAGGAGAAGTTCTGGCACTACAAGTTCTGTTCTCTATTCTGTTCTCAATTCATAGCAGTTCTCAGAAGTTCTCAGGATCCTGGCAGCTTTCTCTCTCTCTCTCTCTCTCTCTGTATCTCTCTCTCTCTCTCTCTCTCTCTCTGTATCTCTCTCTCTCTCTCTCTCTCTCTCTCTCTCTCTCTCTCTCTCCCTCCCTCCCTCCCTCCCTTTCTCCCTTTCTCTCCCTCCAGCAGTAGCTGCTCTGTCTCCATGATGCTCACTCCTAGAAGCTCTGGCCTCTCTCAGCTTGGGCTTTTCCTTATATATGGTATTAGCTCCTCCCTGTTCTGCCCCTTCCTGTTACATCAACAAGTCCATCCCACTGTGGGATTCACAAGTTCTGGGTCTGAATACTTGACACAATCATTAACTTGGAACAAGATGCTAAGTACTTGTTTGATTGCAAATACAAGGGGAAGGGAAGATCTTCAAATTTCCATTACCATTACAGTGGTTCACCATATTGATGCAGTACCTGGTGCAGGGCTGCATACAGTACAAAGAAACATGCCACCCACCTAGAACATTCCAGCCCCACACTAGGAGGGCCCGAGACTGGTAAATGTCCATTCCTGTGGACACTAAATCAATTTGTTTACTTCTCTGTATCTAAGGACTCCTGACTGAAGAAATCCACTAGTCTTACCCTCCATGGTAATTACAACTGTTCACCACTCCTCCTGGCCCAAATAGGATATCTTAACAACTCATTAGAATATCATATCCAGGCTAATAGAAAGTATAGTTTGGTGTACCAGTTTGCTAATCTAGTTAATTACTTGTTGCCAGAGGAGAGTCGCTGCAGACACTATATTTGTGGTACTAGATGGCCTCTGACTCCTTTCTGGTACTAACATCTGTTGAATCATTAGTTTTACAAAAGAGTGGTAGCAATGTGACTCTCTCTGGCCCTGGTGCCTAGTTTGTCTAACATTTCCTTCTGAGACTTATCTGTTTGGGTTGTCTATTTCTTTTGGCAATTTTGGAATTTAAATTTTTCTAAATAATCACTGATTTCCCTTATTTTCTCAAATTTATTAGCATGGAATCTTTGACAAATTTCTCTCTGAGAGATTGTGGAAGTGAGTGTGTTGTATATATGTGCATGAAGAATGCTATGCACTTTTATGTTTGAGTGAGTGTGTGTGTGTGTGTGAAGAGAAAGAGAGAGAAGAAAAAGGAGGAGGAGGAAGAAGAAGAAGAAGAAGAAGAAGAAGAAGAAGAAGAAGAAGAAGGAAAAAGAAGAAGGAAAAAGAAGAAGAAGAAGAAGAAGAAGAAGAAGAAGAAGAAGAAGAAGAAGAAGAAGAAGAAGAAGAAGAAGGAAGGAAGGAGAAGAAGAAGGAAGGAGAACTAGAAGAGAGAAGAGGAGAGACGAAGAGTGCTGAATATATGCCTACTTTTTTTTCTCCAGAGAAGGGTAAGATTGTTTGTGTTCCTCAAAAAAAGGTGGTAACTTAGTGTAGGAGAAAGAGCACTATATTTGGAGTCAGAAGACTTGGATTGAATTTTAACTTTGCTATTTATATGAATGACTTAACCTCAGTTTCCTCATCTGTAACATGAGGAAACATGGCCTAGATAATTTCTAAGATCTCTTCATCTTAATCTAAGATCTCTTTTCACTGTAAATCTGTGCTCCTGTACTTCTCTGTCCATTCAAATTTTAATAAGTCTTCTGTTGTTTCCTTGAGAAGGATCAAATGACATAATATATGTAAAGTGCTCTGCATAGTGCTGGCACATAGTAGGCATTTTATACATGCTTTATTTCCTTTCCTTCCCATCTCACTGTTATAAATGTTATTCTTATTCAATTGTCATTTTTGTTTGTTCAGTTTCATTCATTTCTCTTATATTTTGTCTACTAGACCAGAGAAAGCTATTACTAATTAGATCAATGTAGATGGACAAATTTGATAAGTTAAAAATACAAATAATGAGTTTATACTGGTAGAAGAAATCTGTAAAATTTTGAATAAGTCAATGTTTAAAAGATATTGACAGGCTGGAATGTTGAGACAAATCTAATATGATATTTAAGAAGTATAAGTGTAAATCTTAATTAAGGTTCAAGAAGTTAATTTTTAAAAATCAGAAGCCACCAATGAGAATTACAATGAGGCAGATTTAGGTATAAAATAAGGAAAGACTTTATAATTTTCAGAGTTATCCAAAAGAGGAATGTTCTGTCTTGAGAAGATAGTCAGGTTTGCTGACTATCAAGAATAGTATTTCAGTTTCAAATTGGACTGGAAAGCCTCAGAGAATCCCTTCGATTATAATACTATGAGATTGCTGAGATTAACTAGATAACAGCCCAATTCATCCTATGTTGTGTTGATAAAACTAGCAATAAACTAATCAGCAAACAGTCAGACTCTTCATGACCCCATTTGGAGTTTTCTTGGTGAAGATCCTGGAGTGGTTTGCCATTTCCTTCTCCAGCTTATTCTACAGATTAGAGAACTAAGGCCAACAGGGTTAAGGGACTTGCTCAGGATCACACAGCTGGTAAGTATTTGAGGTCAGATTTGAATTTAGGAAGATGAGTCTTCTTGACTCCAGGCCTGGCACTCTATGCACTGCACCATCTAGATGCCTTTCAGGGCCCGATATGTATTAGAAAATTCATCTCTATCCCTTGTTCTTTCATCTGTCAAACACTCTACCTCCTGCTCCCTTCAAGTAATCATTTGACTTTATTGGCAGTTGCTCTGATTCTTGGCAGAGTTCTACAAAAGCTGTGAATGAACATAAGTAAAGAATTTAATTGTTTTGGCTATGGCAAACTGATGGCTTTGCAGAGGCCCTATAAACACATGAACATTACCAATAGCATCAAGATCTATTTCCACATGTTCTTCTATTGCAATGGGCTCCAGCAACTCAAATGTTAATAGTTTGCATATTCCCAAGTATTGTGCAAAACCATTGATTCTTCTCTAAAGAAAGACAAATACAGCAAATCCAAAAACTATGTAACATAACAAAGAGAGATGATTCTCACAGTTAATTAGTTCATGTTATAGATCACATTATCCATTATCTTATATTGGGAAAAGGCACAATTAGCTTTGCAAAGTTATATGTGGTTTTTTTTCCCTATCCCTGCCAGGCTTTGAGCTTTAAATAACACATTGAAAGTCTTTCTCACATATGACATGACACATATTTCCCACTGAATCTAGAGATAGAGTAAGTTAGGAAAAAATGAGATGTTTATTTAGGATCAAGAAGGAATCACTCGTTCATTTCACCAGAAGAGAAAGCAGAATTCCAATCAGGAGGGAACAAAGCCCAAAGAGTACCACAAGTCTTTAGAGAATACTGTTCTATGCCAGGGACACCAACATAGAAATAAAAATAGAAATTCATTCCCTAGTTACCAGTCCTACCATTTTATGAGATATTAAGTGCCAGAAATTCTAAAAGGCGGCAATAATGCCCACAGTCAAGGCACATGTGTAATAAATTTCCACCTTCTGCATTCTAGACTATGAATTTGTTTACTCACTTAAGGGTAGGGTATGTCTGTCTGGCACTGGGATAGGATACTTCTAAATAGAGCTAGACGGTTTCTTCCCTTGTAGCAATGATTCAACCATAGTGATCTGTTCTTGGCGGGAGTTCCAACACAGTGGTCTAGCATCTGGTTCCAGGTAGTAGATATAGAATGTCAACTCGACCACTTCAATGATGCTATGTTTTCCCAAGATTTAGAAGTGACAATTTTGGTGAATCTAGGCTTACTAAACTCCAAGTGGGGCAACTGCCTAAAATGTTTTCTTCAATTAAAGAAACTCCCTTTTAATTAACCATCTCCATCCTTTTAGGCAGTAATAAGTATGGCCTTAAATGGTAAGTATGGAAAAATCATCTGGACCTTGCCCAGAAGACCAACTCTAAAATCATCTAACATGGGGGAGAGGTAGATGTCTCAAAGGTATTAAGTAATTTTTTTTTTCATTTTTCCTTCTTCCATATTTCCTTCTTATTTTTTCCTCTACTCCTACCCCTTTCCTCTGTCCTTAGAGAAAAGAGACCTCAATATTGTAATCAAAAGGCTCCAAAGATTGAGTGAGTCTAAAGGAAGAGTTGGAAAGAGAAGAGGGTGTTGGTTTGGCAGACAAGGACAAGAGTTTTCCAGACATAGGGACTGGAGGAAGGAATGCATAGAGATGGGAGTGGGAAAAGGAACAAAGATGGAAATGGGAAGGAGTGTTGGTAGAACTAAACATTCCTTTCAAGAAGCTGCTGCATTTCAGACAATACAGGATGAAAAGGTAGGTCAATACCTGACTGACTGCATTGCCTAAAGATTAAAAATACCACCTACAGTAAAGCTATTGCAAGAGTAATATCTTTATGATATATGCACCTTAACACTGGTAAGTCCCTTTATTTGTAATTCTCTACATACACATTTTGAAGCTACTTTCCTATGTCACATCAAGGGGAATATGAAACACTCAAAATCCTTGGTAAAACCAAATTCTATCAATTTCAACATTTTTACTTTTCCAGGAAAATAATGTCCTTGCCTTTCCACGCAGTTCTTCGTAGTGTAGGCAAAAGTGGAGTGGTCACATTTCATCACTTTCCCCACCTCCCAACTCCAATACCAACTCCAGCTTATGGGGTTGTAAGAACCTGGTAACTCTTTGTTGTACCTCCAGCAACAGAAGAATAAGGTGCTACAGACTACTCAGTGTTTTATTTTGCTTTGCTTGTTTTAAAGACCCAAAGCTGTTTTATAGACTGACAACACAGAACACTTCTGAATGCCTATGCAAATTATAAATCCAATCTACATTTTTGATATGCAGTTATATAACTACTGCATATACACACACACACACACACACACACACACACACACATACACACACATTAATGGAATGCCCCAAAGTATCCCATTCCATTTAAGATGGATGTAATTGTTGCAGATTTTTCTTTATAGTAAGTAAAAATCTGCCCCCTTATAACCATCACCTGCTGGTTTCTAGATTTGTTTCTTTCATTTTGATTTAGAGCCAAACAGAACAAATCTAATAGTCATAATAAAACATCAAATATTTGAAGACTCCTATTACATTCCTTCTAAGCCTTCTTTCCTCTAAAAAAGGCATCTCCATCTCCTTCAACTGATTTTTTCAAGTCATCTCATGATAGTAGCAGATTACTCTCCTCTGGATGTATATTAACTTAGGAATGGCCTTTCCTATATATAACATTTATACATAGATTCATGACCATGGCAGGATTTTATCTCTTTCCTCCTTCCCCACCATATGAGTATATATGTGTACACACATAAATATATCCACATATATACATGTATATGAGATTCAAACCATACATTTAAACCATATTATGTGGTCTGGTCAGACCACATAATACTTCAAAAAAGGAGGTGGGAGAAATGGTATGTTGGTATGAGAAGTATTCCCTCCATTGACACAGACAGCAATCCTTATTCTAGTCTTTAAAAATTACTAGGACCAAAAAATTCATCTATTTATGGTCAATCTGATAATGAGCCTCTCTGAACTAACAGGACGAGTTCTTATACAGCAAATTCATCAATACATTGCTGAAACAATACTCAGAATCTTTCAGATTGGTTGGACCTATTCCACTGCAAAACCTTTGACAACCCATGGTCCTCTTCAAGTCATAGGAGAGTGCTTTAGTGTCATATACATATCTACATACATATATAGGAGAGACAGCATGGTATAGAGCAGAGTTCTTAATCTTTTTCTGTCACTGACCCCTTGTTGGTCTTGTAAAGCCTAAGGACCCCTGCTCAGAAAAAAAATTTAAATGTAGAAAAGAAAATATGTAGAATTACAAAGGAAATTAATTATGAAATACCATTACTAATTTTCTTTTAGTTTATGGATAGAGAATAGATGGCCAGCCTCCAAGTGAGAAGGTTCTGGGGTTTAAAATTTACCTGTGTCATCACCTAGGGACTGACTGAACAAGTTGTGGTATATGAATGTATTGTGCTATAAGAAATGACTAGCAAGTAGATTTCAGAACAAAACTGGAAAGACTTACATGAACTGATGCTGAGTGAAGTAAGCAGAACCAGGAGAACATTGTAAACAGTAACAGCAACACTGTGTGATGACCAACTTTGATGGACCTAATTTTTCTCAGCAATACAATGATCTAAGACAATCCCAAAAGATTCATGATGGGAAATGCTATCCATATCCAGAGAAAGAACTATGGAGTCTGAATGCAGATCAAAGCACACCATTCTCTCTCTCTCTCTCTCTCTCTCTCTCTCTCTCTCTCTCTCTCTCTCTCTCTCGTGTTCTCATTCTTCTTTCACAACATGGCTAATGGAGAAATATGTTTAATATGATTGTACATGTATAGCCCATATCGGATTACTTGCCATCTTGGGGAGGAGGGAGGGAAGGGAAAGAGAGAAAAAAAAAAACTTGGAACTCAAAATCTTATAAAATTGTACGTTGAAAACTATCTTTATACATTATTGGAAAAATAAAATACTATTAAGTTTGGGGAAAATTTGCCTATGACAATACTGGGTATGTGAAACTCACCAAGTCACTTAATTTTTCAATGCCCTGAAAGAATCTCTAAGGCTATATAAGTTGCAGAATATTTAGTTGCACATTGGTGCATTAATAGAAAGATTTTCCTCACCTCTCCAAGAGTTCCCCCTTTCAAATTAAATCACAAATCTAGATCTGTAGCCATATATGTCCAACATGATATGAATGTGTGTGCATGTACATGTGAGCATAAGTGTGGGCTTCTGTGTATGTATGTAGGCTAATAAGGTACTGGAACTGGTTCCCTGGCAATAACACCTTTCTTCCTTCTATATGTACATATAATTCCTATTTTGACCCTTTATTCTTCTTTTTATTCACCTTCAAAATTGGACTTTGTATTATTCATTTTAACCTTATTTCACCTCTATATAAACACTAGGAGAAGTACCCAGTATGTTAATTCCACCCATACACAGAGAGATGGCCCTGACTGGAATATCAGCTTCCAGCTTCTCCTTCCTACCCAGAGGAAAAGAGAAAATATAAATTATTCACACCCTAGGCAGAAAAAAAAACAATGTATGACATTTAATGTCTCACTTCCATGCAGTGTGAGGAAACAGATTAATAGTCATTTGGCACTCAAAATATCTCTGGAAATCCCCAGGAGAGCAAATCTGCTTTCTGGCACAACTAAAAATAAGTGAGGAAATAAAGATGATTTCCTTTTAAACCATATTCTGTATCAGGATGCTTTGTGTCTGTGGTCTGGTCAGACCACATATAGAGAACGTCATTCCGTTCTGGGCGTCAAATGTTAGGAAGGACAATGATGAGCTGGAGAGCATCCAGAGGGGGGCAAGCAGGATGCTGAAAGCCCTCAGATTCATGCCAAAAGAGGACGGATAGAAGGAACTTGGGCTATTTAGCCTGGAGAAAAGAAGGCTTAACTAGGACATGTTGGCTACCATCAGATTTTTGCAGGAATATTAGGTGAACAGGAAAGAGACTAGTTCTGCTTGGAACCCAGAGGGCAGAACGGGGAACAATGGGTACAGGTTGCAATTACGTAAAGTTAGCATTGATAGAAGGAAAATATTACTAAGAACTAGAGTCTTCCAAAAGTGTAACAAGCTACTAAGAAGTCACAAACCTCTCCTTGCTTCTCTTTATATTCCACCACTTAGCACAGTACTTGGCACACAGGAGACACAGTAAATGTTTATTGATAAATGAACTCACTGGAGGTCTTCAAGCAGAGGTTGGATTGACACTTGTGATGTAGAAGAGATATGAGACAACCAGGTGGTGCAGTGAATAGAGAGCCAGGCCTGTAGTCAGGAAGACCTAAGTTCAAATCTGGCCTCAGACACTTACTTGCTGTGTGACCCTGGGCAACTCACTTAATCCTGTTTGCCTCAGTATCCTCATCAGTAAAATGAGCTGGAGAGGGAAGTGGCAAACCACTCTAGTATTTTTCCTAAGAAAACCCCAATTGGGGTCACAAAGAGTCAGACACAGCTAAAAATGACTAAAGAACAACAATAAAGAAGAGATGTATGTTGGGAGATGTTGTACTATGTGTCTTCTAGGATCCTTCCCAACTCTGTGGGATTCTGTGACTTTGTGAGTGGGTGATTATGAGAGTGTATGGGTGGAGTTTCCTAGGCAATATCAGCGACAGTATTACTACATGCCAATAAGACAGTAACCACAAATGACCAAAATGTGATCAACAGTCCTTAGACCTTCCTGAGCAGTGGCCTGGTCACTAGGAACCTGTCTGGTCTGTCAACAGTAGTCACTCGCTAGCTCAGTGTCCTTATTATAATCCTTCACTTTGTAGCTGTTTTCACTTGACTAGCCACATTGATGATTTGGTATATAGCCCAGAAGAACCAAAGTCCAGCAAGCCTGGCCTCTATACCAATGAACTAACTAGGCTCCTGGATCTCATTATCAATAACCTCCCTTACCCCTTTGATGTTAATCATAGTTCCTAGGTGTCAGTGATGAAAATGGCCCAAGAAGCCAGATGACATATATCATGGACTTGAATCTAACACCCAGACTCTAGCAAGTTGGACTGCAATGAAAGTATATGGAAAATCATTTCCAATCTGTCCTCTGGACAACTTAATACATCCTCACTCCCTGAGGAAGACAGAAGCCTCATTTCAATTACTCTGATTGGCTAGCCAAAAAAAGTACAGAGGAGCTAGCCAAAAGTAGCATAGAAGAGCTAGAAACCAGTATAGCCTATAGAACTAAAGGGGGCTACCAGCCGAGGGGAACTGAATGAGGAAATGAGTGTGATCTTAGTTCTTTGTAAATCACCATTTAAGTGCTAAATATTAAGTGTTAAGTGCTAAGTGCCATTATTATTGGTAAAGAATTTCCATGTGGTAAAAGTGAGACTAAGATGGCCAAGGACCAATTGGAAGCCCGGCAGATCTGTGTTCTTGGCTTCTCAGTGGGTGTGGAAAGAGCAGACAACTGGAATCATAACTGAAAGTTTGGCCCAGCTCCTAAACATTAGCAAGGAGGAGGGTGCTTTCAATGCAGAAAAGTGTCATCAAGTGCCCAAAAAGAAACTCTGGTCTGGGAAAAAGAGAAGATACTTTCACTGTCATTTTTCTCCAATGTTAAGGAGACTGGCTGGAGATCAACAAGAGATCCTCCAAGAATTCTTCCCTTTCTTGATCAGGGGCCAGTAACCCAGAACAGATGCAAAGTACTTGCACAGATTAGGAAATATTTTGCATGTGAGAATGTGGATGCAACAATCTTCCAACTCTGCCAAGAAGATTTAATAAACAGGGGGAATTTACATCTTTAGGGAGGGGCATCATGTTCTTTAAAAAGCTGTTGGGTAAAATAAACACCAAATCCCATGGAGAGATCCCAATTACTGATGATGAGGAGTACTGATCTCTTTTATGACTGTGGAAATATTAACTCAGGCAATGGGATCTAGGAAATCTGTGCTGAAGTATTCAATAGGTGAGCCCTTGGCTCTTCAGTTTTGTATATAACAAGAAATAGATGAATTACATCTGTCCTTGCTAGCCCGGAAGATAAAAACATTATTTAGTATCATTTGAGGGAAAACAAAACAAAACACGCCTTTCATTTCATATGGGTAAAGCAGGGTTTTGTGCTTGTTTTGTCTAGGAAACAATATGATGTAGTATATGACTGTGGATAGGAAGACTCCATAAGGGCAGGGATTTTTCAGTTTGTTTTTTTGGTCCCTGGCACTTAGTAGACCCTTGTTATCTTTATTGAATTGAACTGAATTGTTGAATCACAAGATAATCTTTATAAGTTCCTTAGGATTTTCAATCCCTGTGATCCATGTAGTAATGCCTGGATAGGAAAATCTGAGAAAAAATCCTTTGTACAGCATTAACTTGTTCATGGAATGGGCTGGGGGGAAGCTGCAGGCTGCTCAGATCTGGGCAAATTTCTCACAACTGAGAAAAAAAAATTAGATAGTGGTCCTGTTTCAGGTATAAGCCTCTAGAAGAGGCCAGGCTTATCAGGGTGTGGTTTCTAAGCTAGCGAAGAGGATATTATTCTTCATAGTGGGGGAAGAGTACCTCCCATGTGGGCTAAGGAGGTCAGAGAGCACAGCTCATCTTGGCCACAGCAACAGAGCACACAGGCAGTTTCAGCAGAGAGAGAATTCATGTTTTCTTGTAATGTTCCTGACAACAAGTATGTCATTGAAACACATTCTCTTCAGTGACTTGGGTAAATTATCAGTGGTGTTATTTGGAGGCTAAAATCCTAGCACACAAAATTCTTTGAATGGGAATGGGCAATTACTTTTTTAAATTTTTATATGCAAGTTTGATGCAAAAATGCTAGCAATGATGACATTAAAATGGCAGATAAAATAATAATGATCATAAATTTCTACTTGGGTTTGAAATGTGAGACACACATAATGATAGCATATTTTCAACAAGATATGTGTACATAAAACACTTGGCTGATTAACTGAATTTTAAACATTTTTGTCTCCCATCACAAACTCTGTGACATTAACACATTAACATTGCCAAGAGTTTTCACTGTTCTTTGTACCCAAGAATTCAAGCAGCTAAACAGCTAGATGGCACATTGGATAGAGCCTGGGCCTGGTGTCAGGATCTGAGTTCAGATTCTAACTCTGAAATTTACTGGATGTGTGACCCTGGACAAGTCACTTACTCCCTGTGTTTGCCTTAGTTTTCTCATCTGTAAAATGGTGATCATAATTGACACCCACTTCCCAGAATTGTTGGAAGGATCAAGTGAGATAACATTTGTAGAGCACTTTGTAAATCTTTAAGTGCTATATAAATGTAAACTGTTAGCTAGCTCAATAGCACAGCATAGTACCTAGCTTTCCTATGGACATACACAAGATAGAGACAAGAAAGAAGCAAGAGACACAGTCCCTTAGCCCCATTGGAAGCGCAATGATCTGTCATAAAAAATAGGTCCCACCTATATGATTCTCTCTTTTCTTCTAAAGCAAACTCTTCTTTAACTGCAGTAGAAGAGCCAGACACAAGCTCATGTTTCTCTCTCTTTTTCTGTCTCTGTCTCAGTGACTGTCTGTTTCTCTTTGTCTCTCCATCTTTCCCCTTTCTTGCTTCAGTCCTTTCTTTTGCTTTCTTCTCTTTGTCTCTTTCCTCTGTCTCTTTTTGACTCTCTCCTTTCCTTTCTTTTCCTCTCCTCTCTTTTCCTCTCTCCTTTCCGTATCTCTGTCTGTCTCTGTCTCTGCCTGTCAGTCTCTGTCTCTCTCCTTTTATCCAGTGATTTCAGGCAGGCAGCCCCAAGGTGCTGTCCTCAGTACTATTGCAAATAGCTCCTGTTTACCATTCCCACAGCCCACCTGTACTGGCTTTGTTAGGCTGGCCACAGACATACATTCTCAGACATTGTTTGTATACCTACATGACAAAGCCAAACCAAGAGATCATGATCAGTAATAAAAATGAATCATTTTTACCAGAATCTAACTAGACAACTAAAGGAAGGAAACCAAAGATAATCCAGAAGAGAAACAGACAGAAAGTGAGAAACACAGACAGAGACAGAAATATTGATCTATGAACTACCCAGAATTAAAATGTAAGGGAAAGTAGAGTTTATTAAAAATTATTTAGGTGTTCTGATTACTCATGTTATTTTTTTTTCTTCCCACCACTCTTGGAAAATAATATTCTTTTCATTTATTGCTTTTGAATTTTCCCTTTTATGTGAGTGTGTGTGTGTGTGTGTGTGTGTGTGTGTGCTCAGTTAGAAGCATGGTCTTCCAAAGTTTAGAACCAACTAAACACTCAGGGGTTCTGAGTTTCTGACTAAGCTGTAGTCTTTTTTTTTTTTTAGTTTGATTTAATCTGTGGCTGGGAATCATGACTCTGGTTTTCTTTATAAGCTTTTCTTCTTAGAACAACATTTTGATGAGCTAAGCATAAATTAATCAGAAACATGTGGATGAAATTGACTTTAAAATACATATGGATTTAAAAGAATAAAGAAGAAAATACTTGGGGCAAAACACATTTGGGGTTTTACTGAACCCAAAATGTTAGATGGTACAAGATGATCCCAAACTGTGCTGCATCCTTATCTTCCTTATGTCAGCATTACCTTTGACAATGTTTTCCAGAAAGAAATAAGGTTTAAAAAAATAGATGGAAATAGCACTATGAGACTGGTAAGACTTAAAATGTGTTTTCTAAGGCCTGAAAAAAAATGATTCTGTTTTTCTCAGAGTATAAGTTACTCTCTAATGGGAAATTAGGAGCTTGGAAAGACAAATGTGTACATTCAGATGGGCTTATATCTCCACTCTTGTCATCTGACCCAAGTTCTGGTCTCGTAACATCATCTGCCTTCTGCACATTTCTACTTTAATAGAATCCACAGAGTATCAGAGCTATAAATTACCTTAGAAAATAGTTAGTTCAACTCTCTCACTGTACAGATGAAGAAAATGAAGCCCGCAGATATATAGAATGATGCGTCCAGAGTTACATAGCTGATAAGTCACAGAAGCAGGATTTGAATGCAAATCTCCTGAGGTTACTATCCCTGAAGGTCTTTAAGGAGGAGGTTGATGACCACTTATCAGGTCCAGGATGCTCTAAAAATGGATTAATCTATGAGCAGGGACTGGACGAGATTAGCTGGGAAGTCCTTTACTCTGCAGTTCTGTGGTTCTAAGGCTTGGTATGTTTCTCAAATGTTCATAGTTCAATGGCCTAGAATTAGAAGGGCCTTTGGCAATCATCTAATCCAGTGGTTCTCAACCTTCCTAATGCCATGATCCTTTAATACTCATATGTGGGCATATCTGCATGTGGGCAGACCAGCCTGGAGAAGGATAGAGGTGGTTCCTAAGACCATCAGAAATATGTGTTTTCCCATGGTCTTAGGTGACCCCTGTGACCCTTGTGAAAGGGTTGTTCAACCCCCAAAGGGGTAGCGACCCACAGATTGAGAACCACTGATCTAATCCAACCTCCTCATTGACACATCAGGAAACTGATACTCAGAGTAGTCAAGTGATTTAATCAAAGTCTCACAGGATAAAGTTTTACAAATTAGCAGAGCTAATTTGAGCCTGGGCCCTTTGGCTTCAAATCCAGTTCAAATTCAAATGTACAAAAATGAAATTTCTTATCAATTCCCCTACAAGACCTAAATAAGTTCCCCCCACCCCCAGCTTCTCTGCTTTTATTCCCCCTGCAAATCTAGGCAAAGTCATCTTTGACTCATTCCTCTCTTTAATCCCACATACCCAGTTACTCATCAAACCCCAGTAATTTTTTCTTTGAAATCTTTCTCTGTTTCTACAGCTGCCAACCAAGGATGGCTCTCATCACCACACACCTGAATTACTGCAACCTTGTCCTAGATAACTTCCCCTGACCCAACCTGCATACAACTGCCAGACTAGTCTTTCTCAAACATTGCCTCATGCATTCCTTTCACTTTTCACTCATGCATACCTTTCACCATTCATTCCTTCCCAATTTCCTACCACATCAAATTAAATTCTTTTGCTTAGCATGCAGGTTACTCCACAGTATGTCTTGGAGTTACCTTCCAAAGTTATTTAGCACTAATCCCAATATACTTTCTCTGCTATCATCACCTCTGACAAGTACATAGTGACCCACTCCCATTAAGTCTACCAGAAGACCAAGAGAATATAAGCTCTTTGAGTGTAGGGAAAGCTTCACTTTTTACTTTTTGCCTTTGTAGCACATCGTCCAACTACATTGTAGGATAACAACTAGTCAGTGATCGATCAGTTCTGAACTTCTACAGCACATAGTTGGTGCCACAAAATGTAATGACTAATGGACTATTTTATACAAGGCCTTTCAAGAGTAGGTGCCACCCTAACATTCTAACCTTATCTCGTTACTCTCCTCCATAAAGTCTATGCCAAACCAGGAGTCTGCTAAGCCAGACTACTCTGTCTCCACGCAATATGCCCAATAGTCTCCTACTACCCTCTCTTTATTCATGCTGGTTCTTGGTTTTCTTTTCCTATTGAATTCCTACTCATCTATTAAAATCTAACTTAAGCATCACTTCTTATCAAAGCTATACATTTATGTTATCTTACCCCTCAGGCCTCATAAAAACTTTTGCTTTGTAACACTCTAATATACTTACTATATAATATTAAATATTGTAGTTATCTATGTTTGTTTCTTAAGAGACTGCAAGTTCTAGGAAGTCATTGGACAAATCTCTTAAATTAAATGTTACTTCTCCCCAGCTCTGAGCACTGACTTCTGCACATGGTATACTACTCTTTATGGTTTTTTATGAAGTGGTATAGCTCAGAATAATTCACTGATTTCCTCTGTAATGCTTTGTAAGCTTGTATTCTTCTTTTTGGGATGAGAGGGAGGGTCAAGTGACTTACCCAGGGTCACATGGCTAGTAAGTGTCTGAGGTCATATTTGAACATGGGTCATCCTGACTCCAGGGCCGGTGCTCTCTCTACTATACCACCCAACTGCCCCTGTAAACTTGTACCCTAAGTTACTGGTGTCCAGGTTGCTACAGCTTTCTCTGTTTGGAAAGAATATGATGAGGTAGCTTGTGGGGTATATTGTATCCTTGTTTCAGAGACTGTTGTCTATCCATTAAATTTCTCTGGAGAATGGCAATGAGCAGGGTCGAAGAATTTACCTCCATCTATTAGTCTTTTTTTTTTCCCAGTTAGTAACTTATTTAAATAATTCAGTTTAGAGCTAATTGCATACTATATCTTCTCAACTTTTCCCTTCCTTTTAATTTTTTATAATTGATGGAATGTACATTTTTGGTGACTTGGATTGGCTCATTTTTTGTTTTTATATTCTTAATTCCTAACACAGAACCTGACACACAGTAAGTACTTTAATGCACATGGATTGATCAATTGATTCGACCTTTCTTTTGAGTAGTCTGTTGACTGCAAACATTAATGTTTCTGAAATTACTCCCACAATATTACCCCAAAATTTCCTTAATATATATAACCTATTATATGTATATATATACATTTATATGTATATATACATATATATGTGTGTGTATGTATATGTGTATATATATGTATATATATATGAAGAGAGAAAGAGAACAAATATATACTACAGCATATACTTAGTAGATATATAGTTTTCAAGAATTACTATGGCCAAAAGATTCAAGACCCTGAGGCCAACATGATAAAAAGCCCCTCTGAACTTGGCCAGGTAGGTCCTCGAACAACAGACATTTTGGGGTTTGTGCTCAAAGGTTTTCCAACTTTGGTGGAGCCTTCTTCCAGAACTTGAGTTCTAATTGGTATAATCTCTGAGAAGCTAAGTTACCTCTACTTCATTGAGAAGCAACATCTATGAAGAAATAGGCATAGGTACTAGACATTTGATTCTGTTTCTATATATGGAACCTCCAGATTAGGAAACTCTCTTTGCCAGTACAAGTGTAGAATGTGGCTAGATAACTGCCCTTGGAGTCAGTAAATCCTTAGTTCTACTGTTAAGCTAAAGTTAATTTCATTTTTTGGTGATCCCTCCCCTTCCCCCATGTTCAGTATATCTAGCACAATTTGGTGTTCTTCATGAACAATCAATCAACATTAAATCAATCAATTCTGTTTCTGTTGTTTACTACATTTGTGACCTTAGGCAAACTACTTTATTTCTCTAGACTTCAGTTTCCCCATCTGTAAAATGATGGGTTTGAAACAGATATCCTCTATGTTCCCTTCCCATTCTGGCCTGATAATGGTAATTGACCTTGGTCATAAAAGATCAGTGAAATGTCCATGAGATCAAATCTGCAGGACCTCTCATCACTGTTCAAATGCTCCCAAATTCATTTGTCTGAAGTCACATCATAGCAGATTTAGGCTCATTATAGGAACAATTTTAACACTTAGAAGTATCTGAAGAATAGAATCTAATATCCTGGAATGTTTTGAATTCTTCCTCACTGAAGGTCTTAAATCAAAGGCTAAATGATGAGTTATTGGGTTTGTTGTAAAAGACCTCTTCCAGGTAGAAGATGTCAGGCACCTAATCACCCATTGGAGATGCAGAGTAAAAAAAAAAAACATTCCCTGCCCTCTGTGAGCTTACATTTTATTGGAAGTAATACTCATATAAGTATATATAAAATATATATGAAGTAAATACGAGGTGGGACAGCTAGGTGGGACAGTAGATAGAGAACTAGGTTTGGAATAAGGAAGACTCATTTTCCTAAGCTCAAATCCAGCCTCAGAATACTACTACCTGTGTGACCCTGGTAAACTTACTTAATTAACTCTCTTCAACTCAGTTCCTCAACTGTAAAATGAGCTGAAGAAGGACATGGCAATCTACTCCAGTATCTCTGCCAAGAAAACCTCAAATGAGGTCACAAAGAGTTGGACATGAATGAAACAATTGAATAACAGAAAAAAAAGCAAGGTGAAAAAGCATTCATGACACAGGTGTCAAGCTTCTGCATAAAATAGAATTTTTTCAACTCCTGTTCTCAAAGCATGTTTTTCTTGTTCCTCTCATATGCATGTGACTAAAATTTCCATGAAATGATGTTTCTTGTTACCTCTGGATAAATGATAAACTAATCTCCACCAACTCCATTTTTCTTTCCATGGAACACTTGTAAACCAGCTTTCCATGTGGCTGCAAGTGTTTTATTTCTTCTGGTTCTGTTTATGGTGAGAATATCCATGTAGATAGACATTGGATTGATTTGTCCATCAATATATCACATGGACTCATTCATTAGTCATTGGATGGCACTTGCATCTAAAGGACCAGCAGTTAAGCAAAGGTTGATGTGGTTCATTTTTTGCCCTCTGCTTTCTGTCTACTTTTCCACCATCCCTGAAGAAGCAGTAGTGAGTATCTTTTTGCATTTGTATTTGTTTCCTCAGTTTCCATGCCAAAGTACTCTTCTGGGGATAAGTCTTTCCATACTGATCTATGGATGTTTTTTCTGCCTATAGACAATCTGTCACTTGGATCACACTCAAAGCTTCTCTAACTTGGTAGGACCTGCTACAACTTGCATCGTACAGGCTTTGCTCTTGAGAATGCAGGTTCACCTCCATGCCAAGTTGTGGTATCACAGGAGGACTTTAATGGGTGACTCTTCCCTTCAGGTGAACTTAATTATTTCCTGCTCCCAAAAGCAATAACACCTGCTCTCTAACTATCTAGACCTGGCTGGGGGTCAAAATCTACAGGTGGGAGGGTAAAGAGCATTCCATCTCATCAACAAGCTCAGGAAGAGATAATGTCTTTCTACATATAATAGAAAGATCAGAATTTACAAGTCTGCATTTTGAAAGTATGTTAAGATGAGAAAAGAAATGGACAAGATTTTTAAAACAGTTTCATGTATTCATTTGTAAAGACTCAATTTTTAAAAGCACTATTAAAATTGATGATTTAGAATCAATGTTTTTTCCCCCCACGGCATCTTCCCTAAAATTATAAATGGCAAGCCGTTATCTGAGAATACTCAATACATGAACATTATTAATTTATTTAGCAGTTCTAGTGGCCAAAGGTGTGCTATAAATCCAAGGTGGTACTACTGTTCCAACTGATTCTTGTATTTTCAGGTCAAAGAGGTTATTTATTTACTATTTTCCTTTTCCCAGCTTGATTTTTTTTTCTTTCTTTCTAAATAAAGGGGCCATCCCTTGATTCTCAGTTCTTAAAGAGGCCTGTTCACTGAATGGGTGTTACCTCACTCTAAGTGAGCACCTGAAAAGGTCTTAGCCTAAAAGACCCAGGTTCTCCCATTGCATCCTGGGGCATCTCCAGTCATCCTGACCCAGATGGTTCAGGAGAAGAAAGTAAGGCTGGTGACCTTGCACAGCCCTCCCTCACTCAAATCAAAGTCAGCTGCAAGTCATGTCATCATTTCCCTGATGCCACAGTCCTCTTCAAAAACAAAGGACAAACACAACAACCTTTACATACATTATCTTATTTAAGAACCAGAACAACACTGTAAGATTAGTAGTACATATGTTAGTGGCCTTGTTTTTACATATGAGAAAACAGGCTCAGAGAGGTTAAGTGATTTACTCATGATCGTGATCATAGAGCTAAAAAGTTTCAGAGGCAGGATCAGAACTCTGGTCTTCCTGACTCCAAGCACATTACATTCTCCACTACACCATGTTGCCTTTCCATGTGTGCACAAGGCTACTGAATGGGAGACTGGGGTAGCTGATTGGGGTTGATACCTTTGAATATGTTTGCTATATTATAACAATCTGACAATCATGAAATCCACTAAAATGAGGACATAAGCTATGCTGGGACCCAGCCTTTATGGATTTGTAGCCTTGGTCTATGCAGTGTCCTTTTTAGATTAAAGGGAAATACGTTTTTGAATTGGTATCACCTAGAGGCAGCTGGGCAGTGGTTAGTGCACTGGACTTGGAATTAATAAACCATGAGTTCAAATCTGACCTCAGATACAAGCTGTGTGACCCTGGGCAAGTCACTTATTCTCTGCCTCAGTTTTCTCATCTATAAAATAGGGGGTAACAATAGCAACTAGCTTACATGGCTGTTTTAAAGCTCAAATGAGACATTATTTGTAAAGAACTTTGCAAATCTTAAAGCACTATAAAAATTCTAGCTATTATTACTGTTATCATTTGTTCCATGCATTTTTTCCAGCTGTGACAGATCACTGCAGATCTGTCTTATCAATGTAAGGGTTCTTTCCAATGGTGAAGATGGAAACCTATTCATGCCTTCCCATCCTGCATGGCTCATATTCATGTCACCTCCTAAGTTCTACAGTAGAGGATGTATTGAGAGTCTTCCTCTAGACCTCTGGAAATTAGGTAGATACCTGTAGACCACATGGATTATCTATTTATTACACGCATTACAAATTTATTTCATTTCTGCTCATTGGGCTGTTTGATGACAGGAATTAACTTAAATTCTTATTAATGGATTTAATATAATTGGCTTGTTGTTTTCAAGTTTGTCCCAAGAAGATCTGAAGATTTTAGTGTATTGCAATCTCAAGGAGAGCCAATTTTGTGACATGGTAGTGGAAAAAATTATTTTAGTCTGCACTGAGAGAATTTCCAGGAACCAGAAGGTAATAGTTCTGTTGTACTCTGCTCTTGTCAGAAAACATCTTGAGAATTATGTTTAGTTCTGACTGCCATATAGACCATAGAGCATTGATTTAGGGATTGTAGATCATAGATTTAGAGTTTATAAATCATAGATTTAGAGCTGGAAGAGACCTAAGAGATAACCTAATCTAACTTCCTAATTAAATTCCTAACTTCCTAACATCTAAGAAAATAGGTCTAGGGAGACTGAGTAACTTACATATGGTCCATATGGTCACACAGGCAGTTGGTAGAAGAGCTTGAATTCAAACCTAACTCCTCTGACTCCAAATTTGGGTTTCTTTTCACATATTTGGAAGCATATTGATAAAATGAATACTATCCAGAGAAGAGTCATCATTCATCTACTACCCATGACTCCCCTATGGCTGGCAAACTTTCTATGTTTCTGCGTTTCTTAATTGCCTTATATATGGAAGGAAACCTCAACATCCCATTCTGTCATATCTGCCATTCTCAACTTTATCCTCCTACTCTACTAGGATTTTCACTCAAACTTTGTCCATAATGAATAAACTTGCCTTTAACCTGGACATCCTCTTCTCATATTCTTTTTTTAGGTATCTGGTTATATGGGACTAGACTAGCACATTCTATATTATATAGGCACATTTTGTACCATTTTCAATGTATTATTGATCTCCTAGAAATATTAGCTGGTAGTATTCATTGCATGTGACCTCCTGCACTATGTTTTAGCATTTTTCCTAATCACTACATGGAAAACCTTACCAGGTCCAGATGCAGTGAATTAGTTGTATAATGATTTTCTTTTGTTTAAAATAGGAAATTGAATCCATATTTCTATTTGAATCACGCACTCTGTTTTTAAGTTATTGTACTTTTGAGGTAAAAGCATGATAGCAAGCATGAGATGGACCTTGTAGCTGCAGCTGTACAGTGGAGATTAGTACTGGCAAAAGCACAGGTGTGAAGAAGCCAACTAAAACTAGGCACAAGAAATTATCTCAGGCCTAGTAGTTATGCTTTCAGTGCTGGTGTTCTCTGATAATACCAGGTCTCAACCCTTGGTGAGATCCTTGGTGTAAATTGTGAAAGTGGGAAACAGATAACAGATAAGGCTTCAAGAAGAATGTGGTGTGATGGTTATGTTAGTCTGTGATTTTCCTCTGCTGGGATCTCTGTGTACAGCCTTAGTTATTGACTTTTATTCTTGTGAGAAGATATCAGCCAAGACCTTTTATAGCATATGTATTTCTGTTAGGCATTTGGGCTGTCCATCATGAGGTCCTATATTGCTTGAGGGCCAGATCCCAGTGTATATCCAAAAGAGAAAGCAACAAGTGACTTTGATCGTTTAAAAGACTATTATATACAAGAAGAAGACTTTTGCTTGCCACTGGAGGGCGAATCTAGGATAAATAAGCTGGTCACCATCATAGCAGATTTAGGCTCATTATAAGAACAATTTTAACACTTAGAAGTATCTGAAGAATAGAATCTAATATCCTGGGATGTTTTGAATTCTTCCTCACTGAAGATCTTAAATCAAAGCCTAAAGGATGAGTTATTGGGTTTGTTGTAAAAGACCTTCTCTTCTGGATGGAGGTTGGACTAGATGGCCCCTCACTCTGATGTTCTGTGATCCTATGAATCTGGAGCAGCTAGTAGCTAGAGCTCCAGGCATGGAGTCAGGAAGAACAGAGTTCAAATCTGGTCTCAGATTTGTCTTACTAGCTGTGTGACCGTGGGCAAGACACTTGACTGCCTCAGTTTCTTCATCTGCAAAATGAGCTGGAGAAGGAAATGACAAACCACTCTAATACCTTTGCCAAGAAAACTCCAAAATGCTCACGAAGAATAAGGCACAACTGAATAATAACAAGACAAATGAATTTGGGAGCATTTGAACAGTGATGAGAGGTCTTGCAGATCTGATCTCACAGACATTTCACTGATCTTTTATGACCAAGGTCAATCCACCATTATCAGACCAGAATGTGTAGCAACAGACCATGACACAGCATATGGGAGATTCACAAAATTCCCTCTTCTATCATCAATATGTTGAAATAAAAAGAGCATAATCATATGTATGTTCCTGTAGGTTATAATATCCTATAATAATGATATATTAAAAATAACAGGGTTTATGTACTTGAATGAGAATCAACTTGCCTATACAAGCAGTAGCTTCTTCTTACCCACAAATTAAAGACTCTTCGGTTTGTAAGACGTGAGATAATAAGGTTGAGGATAATAAGGCTGTGTATATAGTCATATACACAGCTAGCATTTATATAGCACTTTAAGATTTGCGAAATGTTTTGCAAATATTATCTCATTTTATCCTCACAACAACGCTGAGAGAGAATGGCTATTATTATGCCCATTTTACAGATGAGGAAATAGAGGCAGAGAATAAATGACTTGCCCAGGGTCACAAAACTAAAAAGCATCTGAGGCAGGATTCAAAATGAAGATTTCTTGAATACATATACAGAGCTCTATCCATTGAATTATCTAACAGTCTACTAATAAAAAGTAAATAGGTAAAGATAGGAAGATAAAAGTGTTGTTAGAAGAACTGTCTAAATCTGAGTTCTAGGAATGCTTCAACTTTAAGAGTTATACTTTAAATATAAAGGTTATACACCGAGCTATTTTTCACAAAGTAACACACACACCACACACACCACACACACACACACACACACACACACACACACACACACACACACACACACCTCGGCACCTCACCCAGGAGAAATTATGAAAATGTTGTCATTCGTTTACCATCTCTCTCCTGGTACCTCCCATGTCCAGTGGCATATCTTTACAAGATGGCTAAAACAGTGAAGGCCATGGAAAATGACAAAGTTGAGTAGACAATTGGCCATAACAGTGACTTTATCGATGTAGAGAAATCTCAACATGAATATTCTTTCCACCAACAAACATTAGTGACTCATCTGAAACATAATCATAGAGAGCTTCTGTCAGCATGACAGATTAAGAGACTTGATTATGTCACACAGATTTATAGACAACCTTGAGATCAAATCTACATCTTATGTTTCATTGCTGGCAGTGAGGTTCAATGGATAAAGTACCAGACCTGGAGCCAGGAAGACATATCTTCATGAGTTCAAATTCAGCCTCAGACACTTACTAGCTTTGTGGCTTTGGGCTATCTGTTTGACTCAGCTTCCTCATCTGTAAAATGGGTTTGAGAAGGAAATGGCCAACTGCTCCAGTATTTTTGCCAAGAAAACCCCAAATGGTATTAAAGAATCAGACATGACTGAAAGGACTCAACAACAAAATGTTTCATTGGCATCAGGCTCTAGAAAAATAAACAAATCTGTCCTAAATCCATCTTAAATATGGTAATCATATCATGTATTATTCAGATACATTATTCAGAAGACAGGTAAGGTCAAGCTCAGGAGGTTGTGTGGGGAAAAGCTTTCAGAAACTAGAATGTAGACATCATTTGCATGTGTTTTTGCCACGCCTTTTCCCCATCCTACAGAGGTGAACTTAAATGCTCTTCACTCTACAGAAGTTTTGAGATCACTGATCAACAGGTTTTTCTAGGTTTTTGTGAAGTTTCAATATGTTTACTCTTACAGTGAAAACTCATTAAATTAATAAATTAAATTAATCATACTTTATGGAAGTGTTGATTTCTGCAGAAACGTTTCATGAGGCATAAATTAACTCCATCCAGATTAGTAAGATTCCACTTTTTTGAGACTACTTCAGTGGAAATGGTGTTTTTACTAAATGGGAGTGATGGTTAGTAAAGGCAGTAGGAGTCATGCTATGAAGTTTTTATGCCATTTTAAAATTAAATTTATGTGAATGTTAAATAATTAATGAGGGCAGCTAGGTGATGCAGAGGTTAGAGCACCAGGCCCAGAGTTAGGAAAGACTCATCTCCCTGAGTTCAAATTCAGCCTCAGACACTTACTGTGTGACTCTGGGAAAGTCACTGAGCCTTGCTTACCTCTGCTTCCTCCTCTGTAAAGTAAGCTGCAGAAGGAAATGGCAAAGTATTCTAGTATCTTTGCCAAGAAAACCCCAAATGGGATCACAAAGAGCTGAACATGACTAAAAGGACTGACCAACAGTTTGGGAGAGAGAGAGAGCATTAACGGGTTGGGAAGAATCACCAAAGGCTTCATATGGAATAGAATGCTTGAAATGAAGGAAGAGAGAGATTTCATTAAATACAATGGGGAAAAATGCATTCTGGGCAAGGAGATGGCCAATGCAAAGCCATGGAGATGGAAAATGAAGTGTCAGGTATGAGAAGCCCAGTTTTGTAGGATCTTAAATACATGGAGAATAATGTTCAAAGAGACTGGAAAGATAGATGTAGGTCAGATGATAGAGGACTTTCAGAGTTAAATAGAGGAATTTCTGTTCTATACCAGAGGCAATAAGGAGGGGCTGGAGTTAATGGAACAGGGGAACAACATAGTGAGGCTTGCACTTAAAGAAAATCACTTGGGCAGAAATATGTAGGACAGACTGAAATGGTGAGAAAATTGAGGCAAGGAGACAAAATCAAGCTATTTCAATAATCTCAAATGATAAGTGAAGATGATCTTTCCTCAAATGGTAGCTCTGTGAGTAGAAAGGAGTCAGATGTAAAAGTTGATGTGGAGATAGAAACAGCAAAATTTTGGAAAAAATTAGATTTGGAGAAGAGGGAATGAGGAATCAATAATTAGAGATTTCAAAAAATTCTTCAAGAATTCCAGATTATGAACCCAGAGGATGACTGTGACATTGACAGAAATAATGGAATTTATAAGACAAGAGGGCATCAGGGAAAATCTAATGAGTTCAGTCTTAGACACGTTGAGTTTGAGATGTCTCCAGGACATAGTTTTAAATATCCAATAGGCAAAGACTGAAGAAAAGACTAGGGATATGTATGTATGTATGTATGTATGTATGTATGTATATGTTATCTACATAAAGATTGTAGTTAAACCGATGACAACTCATGAAGTTACTGAGCTAGTAGAGAGAAGAAAAGAAAACCTAGGTCATAACCTTGAGGGGCACCCACAGTTACACAACTAGGAGAGAATAATATAATAAAAACCCAGAAGAAAGAGATTTC
Organism: Pseudochirops corinnae; assembly: GCA_028646515.1. Taxonomy (NCBI): domain Eukaryota; kingdom Metazoa; phylum Chordata; class Mammalia; order Diprotodontia; family Pseudocheiridae; genus Pseudochirops; species Pseudochirops corinnae. The sequence continues at coordinate 135,036,420 of CM053585.1, forward strand.
CCCAGAAAAGAGGGTGCTCAGTAATGTCAAATGTACCAGATAGGTCATGAAGGATGATACTGAGGAAAACCCATTAGATTTAACAATTGTTAGTCATTTTAGAGAGAGTAGTTTCAGCTGATTGATGAAACTACTAGCAAGACTGTAAAGGGTTGAGTTATGAGTGAGAGAAGAGGAAGTTAATGCAGTGAGTACAGATAGCTTTTTTGAAGGCAATTATCTGAGAAAGGGATGAGAAATATATGATGATATCTTGAAAATAAATGGCAGAATCAAGTAAGGGTTTTCTAAGGATGGGGAAGACTTGGACATGCTTGAAGGCAATGGGGAAGGAGGCAGTGGATAGTGAGTGTTTAAAGATATGAGAGAGATTATTGTTGTTTATCCTTCGTTTTCAAAGAGGACTAATGACATCATAGGCTTAGAAACTAAGAAGCTGAGGGGGAAATTGACTTGCCCAAGGTTGGTCAGTTAATAAACATTTATTAAATGCTTACAAGCTACTGGGTGCTGGGCCAAGTTCTAGGACACAAAAGGCAAAAAATATGGCGTCTCCTCTCAAGAAGTTCCCATTCTAAGGCAATCTACAAATGACTATATATATACAAGATACATGATGTAAGTGGAAGCTAACAGTAGAGGGAAGGGACTAGGAGCGAGGTGGACCAGGGAAGGCTTCCTGTAGAAGGTGTGGTTTGAACTATGTCTAGAACAAAGTCAGGGAACCTAGGAGTTGGGGGTGAACTAGGAGAGCATTATGGGCAGGAAGGACAGCGATGGAGGTGCCCAAGTAGCACAAAACCATTAAGTGGCTACTTTTTGGGTCTTGTCACTTAAAATTTTCCAAATCCACTTACTTATACTATTGGCTGGTTCCATATAGAAGATAGAAGCAAAACATTTATTCAAACACTAGAAAACCAAACCCCAACACCAGGAAAATGAATCCATTATAGCAACATAGAAGTTAATACACCACAATGCAGCAGAAAGCACACCATCCCTCAGCTTTCCCACAAACACTCACAAGCCCAGCTGTCTCCCTGGGTGTGTCCTCTCCCTCCCCACCATCTGGTTGCTCTGACTCCCAGCTTTCTGTGGGTTCTACTCCGCTCTTCCACAAACTCCTCCCACCACAGGCTCCATGTAGATACATTTGGCCTCTTAGGGGGCAGGGAAGATTTTTTAAAGCAGGGAAGATCTTCAAATTGCCATTACCATTACACTATCAAATGAACAGAGTAAGAAAATGGCTGGATCACAGAATATATGGAGGGGGGAAAGTATAAAATTGGAAAGGTAGGAAGGGGTTATGAAAGGCTTTAAATGCCAAATGAAAGATTTTATACATTTTTTTTGTCCTAGAGGCAACAGAGAACTATAGGAATTTATTTAGTGAGGGGAGTGGGGTGGGGTGAGAAGGTAGCTCATAGTTAGACCTAGACTTTAAGGTCATTTTGAAAGCTGAGGATTTATTGAAATGGGGGGAAAGGTAGAAAGACCAACCAGAAGGCTATTGGAATAGTCCAGGTAAGAGATGATGAGAGCCCTATGAAGGTTATGGTTGTGTGCATAGAGGAAAGGCGACATATAAGAGATATTATGAAAATTAAAATGATGTGATTTGATAATATATTGGGTATGTGATATTGATATGTTTGAATTGACAATATATTGGATGTGATATATTGAGGATTGAGAGTGAGGAGTTAAAATTTACAAAGTGGCAAACCTAAATGAATAGGAGGATAGTGGCACCCTGGATAGGAGAATCAAAGGACAGAACTATTGGATGGGTAATTATGGAGAGAAGGCAGAGATGTTCAACTCATCAATAAAATAAGTATTTATTAAGTACCTACTATTTGTTAAGCCTTGTACTTGGAATACAAGTACAAAGAAAGAACCAAATCCTATTCAAATGCTCTTTGGACTGGAAGGAGAAGAACAAAAGTAACAGAAGGAGTTGATTCCAAAGATAAGAGGGAGAGGTAGTAAAGGAACACCTACTTGCCCACTTGTTTGTGTTCCAGTTACCTGTCTCAAATTAATATCTGAGTACTAAAAAAACTAGCTTGTAGGATTGCTGAACCACCATCAAGCATCTGAAGAAAGAAAATGTCTTAATTTTCAAAAGAAAAACCACTGGTGTGATTTGCTATTTCCTTCTCCAGCTCATTTTACAGATGAGGAACTGAAGCAAACAGGGTTCAGTGACTTGCCCAGAGTCACACAGCTAGTAATTATCTGAGGTTAGATTTGAACTAAGGTCCTCCTGACTCCAGGGCTGGCACTCTGTCTACTGTGCCACCTAGCCGCCCATAGATAGATAAATAGTAGTTTGTCTGGAAAAGTGATCTTGGATTTTTAGTGAATTTATAGCTCAAAAAAGTCAGTAAAGTGACATGGCAGCCAAAAAAGCTGTACCATTTTAGGCTGCATTAAGAGAGGTAAATTGTCTAGGACTAAAGAAGTTATAATACTACTGTGCTCTGTCCTGGTCATATTACATACGGAACAATATTGCCTCAGACAGGCAATCAAGTGTTTGAAGGTCTTTGAGATAACGCCATAAGAGCATCAGTTGAAGGAACTGTGGATATTTAGTCTGAAGAAGAGAAAATTTAGAAGGGACACAGGAAGTGATGATCTAGCTGCAAATATTAGAATGACTAGCTTATGAAAGAGGAAGAAACTGAAGGCAAGGAGACCAGTTAAGAACCTGATACACATTGTTCATGTAATAAGAAACGGCGATGAGGATCTGATCTGGAACAATGGCTATGGACGTAGAAGAGTCTTCTCAACACTCTGGGTGGATTTCTATGCAGCAGTTATTTTACTCTCTAGCATACATGAGAATAATTTTATTAAAGCACAGCTTTTATCATGTTCAGAATTCTTCAATGATTCTTAATCTGGAGTTCAAGGCTTTCAGTAACTGGATTCCATCTTACCTTCCCAGTCTTATCTCTCATTATCTACGGAATGTACTTAAACTATTCAGTCAAACAGGGCTACTGAGACTTCCTTAACACATTTTGTCCTTGCTATCCCCAGTAATGAAAATAAATACCCTTCCTTCCCCTTTCCCAAATTTCAATCTGTTGTGTTACTACCCTCCACTGAGTCCCATGTCAGATGCCACACACTTGATAAAGTCTTATTTGAATGTCCCAGTTGGAAATGGACTCTGCTTCTGAAAATGTTTTCTGTATAGCATTTATCACATGTCGCCCTTTCTTTTCATCATTCATATGTATGTGTGTGTGTGCATGTGTATGTGTACATACATATATATATGTATATATACATACATTTTTCTTTCCATCATTAAATGGGTTCCCTTATTGCGCAGATTGTATTATTTCTCTTTGCATATCCCATAACTACCAAAATGCTTTTCCCCATTATCAATTTATTGTACTACCTTGGTATTTCTCTGACTGACTTCTCTATTATACTCCAGGAAACTCATTATTAAGACAATCTCATCCTTCTATAGTATCTGAATAGCTTTGGTCCTTCATCTCATAATTATTTTTTGCCTCTCGGATTAGACAATAGGACCATTAGAGTATAACTGAGCATTGATATATAAAATTTATATATAATCTTACAGTTTTATAACCCTAATGTTATATGCAAGTGTCAGCATGGCAGTGAATAGAACATTGGTTTTGCAATACTACTACTAGTAGGTCTTATATCCCAAAGAGATCCCCTCCAAAAGGGAATAGAACCAATTTGTACAAAAGTAATCATAGCATCTCTTTTTGTGATGGAGACAAATTGGAAATTGAAAGAATTTCCATCAATTGGGGAATGGCTAAACAAGCTGTGCTATATGATTGGGATGGCATATTATTATACTATAAAAAATGACAAGCAGGATGATTTCAGAAAAACCTGGGAAGACTTACATGAACATATGCAAAGTGAAATGAATAGAACCAGGAAAACACTGTACACAAGTAATGGCAATATTGTATGATGAAGTGAATGGCTTAGCTATTCTCAGCAATACAATGATATATGACAATACAAATGCACTCATAATAAAAAATGTTATACATCTTCAGAGAAAGAACTGATGACATCTAAATACAAACCAAAGCATAATTTTTCTCTGTTCTCTCTTTCTCTCTCTCTCTCTTTCTCTCTCTCTATGTATATGTGTGTCTTTCGCTTCCTTCCTTTTTCTCTTTCTTTTTCCTCCTTCCTTTCTCTTTCTTTTTTTGTTCAAGTCTTCTTGTACAAAACAACTAATATGAAAATGTTTTACATGATTGCACATGTATAACCTATATCAAATTGTTTACCATCTCAGGGAGGGTTGAGGGGAGGGAGAGAGGGATAGAATTTGAAACTCAAAACTAAAAAAAACAAAAACAAAAACAAGCGTTTTAACATGTAATTGGAGAAAAAAATAAAGTACTATAAAAAAACAAAACCCCACTGGCTTTGGAGTCAAGAAGACTCTGGTTACAGTCCTGTCTCTGCTACCTAGAATGGCAAACTACTTAAGCTCTTAGTATTCCCAGGCAACTCTTTAGGATTCCAAGTGGCAGACAAGTTATAGATCTATATTGATGAATGAAATCTCCACACTAGTAATTCCCCCAAACTGAGGCTAGCATAAATTTATATCTCTCCCCTTCCCCTCTAAATAATACTCATGTTGGCCATATTTTTATCACCAATTTTCACATATCTCATCTAAAATCTCATTCCTCAGTAATCTTCCAGTACCAATATGCTGTTGATATTTGAAACCATTGCTTCAGTTACCCCAAGGATAAATTTTGCCTTTGAAAATTCTTTTGTATGTTTTCTTTTGGCAGAAAATTAAATTTTGCAATCTAGTGTGTTGACCTTTTGACCTTGGCTACTAGAATACTTAAGAGCCAAATGTATTAAACGAGGGTAGTAATTTGTCTCACTCAGGTGCCCTGGAAACATCTGCTCCCTCTGCTTCCTTCACATGCTCTGACCAGTTTTATCTTTAAATATCTATTCTTGTATGCTATATACATTTTTCTTACTCTGAATTATCTTAATCTTTTCAGAAGTCAATAAAGAACAACCTTGAATGAAATAACTAACTCATTAATTAAATACTTCTATCTACACCTGTGTCTGTGAGCATACAAAAATAATAAAAAAAGCATATTTAAATATCTACTTAGAAAGACTTAAATTTTCGGTCTTCAGTTTGTAACTTCTCTCCCACTATTGAAAAAACAGGTTCCTCCTCCTCCCAGAGCTTGAAATTTACTATGTCAGAAATGGAATGGAGTCCAGATTCAAATGAAAGACACAACATGATGTGCATTTGTATTCAAAGAATGTAGATTCAAACTCCAAACCCATTGCTCACTACCTCACAATGTCATAGCCGATGATGACAGTTGTTGGTTCCCAGACTATTCCAAGAGACTCCTTTTGACTCACCAAAGACATGGGATGATAAAATTGGAAACTCTGGCCACACATACAGAAAAAACCCAAAGATATGGGAAAATTTCACTGGACATACAATTCTCAGGGATTTAATGGAACTTCTTCATAAGGACAATGGAAAAGTGACTAGAACAATGTATCTCCAAACACAACCCAAAGGGATATTTAGTGAAATCACAAATGACTCATGGTATCAGGAATTGCTGTGAATTCAGTATCTCCATCAGTACCACACATATTTTTGGACAGAGACCAAGAAGCTTTGAATGAAGCATAAAACTTTCAGAACTTTAAAGTGAAAAATAAAGAAAAAAATTTTCACTTTGTGAAATCATTACATAATTCACTTAGTTCTGAATTACAAACAACTAAGCAAATTTTCATTGTCATGAGAAAGAAGCTGTATGCCACATCTAGAACTGATAGTCTCCATTGTAGTTCTATTTACTACCAATTCTCTCATAAGAAGCGTGTGACTATAAATCCATTGCAAAGTCGAGCTTCTCAAGTCATGTTCAGAATCATTCCAATTCCCATATTTCCCAGACCCTGGAATTATACATTTCAAACCATAAATTGACTTTAGTCTCCACTTGCCCCACCCAGACCAATGACACTACTATTCCCATTGCGACTCAAAAGGGAGAGGAGGAGTAAAAAAGAACTAAACTAAAAATAGGAACTAAAAGTTAACACAATTAGACAGATATGTGGGCATGAATAAAATTGGTAATGGAATGGCTATTACAAAGTTTAGTACCACATCTTTCAGAGACCTGCATAACTTAGTCATGGCTATACCACTTGTGAATAATGTGGTCAGCCCCACACCATGGCACATGGCATTAAATATGCTCCATGGCACCCAAACACCACTATCTATTCTATATTTATCTTATGCCTGCCAACAATCCATGTTCTCGCATTTTCCGTGTAAAATAGCTCCATGTGGGCCAGGTTTAATTCAATGCAGAATTACTAGATGTCTTTTCCAATAAAAGCAAAAAGGAGTGGTCGGTACACATACTAACTTATCAGTGATGGCAGCTCATGGCGGCTTTTGGAATTTTCTTTTTTTGGGTGGTAGTGGGGAGGGAGGCATTGTTTTGTGTACTAAACTGTCAGCTTAAAAGAAAGGTATACCAGACTGAAACATCTTTATCAGAACTGGTTTACAAATGGGAAGCATATGCTGCTACAGTGCCCTGCAAGGCAAATTCTAAGCTAACTTAAGAACATCTTTGCTCTTGAGAGGGAGAGATAATATCATATGGAATGCTTCCCTATTGTTTCCAGCCAGATCTAGGGCAAATTGACTGTGGCCATTTTGTGAAATGTAACCAAGGCACAGTGAGTTGAGCATACTGCTTAATAAAAAAAAAAAATCACAATAGAAAGAAAACATCACTCTAATGGGTATCCTTAACAAGGGGATCAAAAGCTGAAGACGTGGCAATAGTTTCATTTCCTCTCAATTACAGTACAAACCCTTTTTACCTTTGGAAAATACATGAAGATCAAATTGGTACATTGTTGTGCTTCTAAGCCCATAGAAAACTTCAGACCCAAGTGGATTGAATTAAATAACTCCATTCAATACAACTATCAAATAAGGAATCAATGGAGAAGCATTTACTAAGTACCTTCTATGCATGAGATGTAGTACAAAGCATTGGGAATACAAAAACAAAAACCAATCAATCCTTGCCCTCAGGGATGTTCCATTTTATTGAAGGAAGCAACATATACATAGATAAACAAGTAAATATAAACAAAGTAAATATAAGGTACTTTTTTTGGTGGTAGACACTATGTCTTGGTGGGATCAGGAACACCCTCATATTTGGCATTTGAACTGAACACTGAAAGAATTTAGGCATTCTAGGAGATGCTAGTGACAACACAGTACAATTCAGGCATAGAGAAGAGCAGGCACAATGTCAAAGAGTTAGAATGTCATGTATGAGGAACAGTAAGAAGGTCAGTTTGACTGGAACAAAGAATGTATGAGACACCCCAGTGTATAAAACCTGGAAAACTAGGTAAGATTCAAGTTGTGAAGGGCCAAAATAGAGAAGTTGTATTTGCTCATAGAGGAAATAGGGAGCCACTGGAGTTTACCGAGGAGGGAAGTAACACAATTAGACCTCTGCTTTTTGCTCCTTAACAGCTGTATGAAAAATAGAATGGAAAGACAAGAAGGCATTTTGTATGTTCCAGGCCCTGTGCTGGGGATACAAAAACAAAATGAAAAACAGATCCTTCCCTGCAGGAACTTAGATTTGATTCCATATTTTCAGAGAGCATTTATTTTTAGAACAAATTAACTGACCAATTTCTTTTGAGCATTCACATTCTTTACAAAGTAAAATAAAAATCACTCATCAATAATAAAATTCAAATGAAGCACAATCATGTATGGGTAGAGTGGGAGGATGTAGGAGTGATGAAAGGATCACCCAAGCACAAAAGTATCGAGATTTACCGTTAAAACAGTCAGTAGCCTCAAAGGTGCAGAAATGAAACAAAATTAGAACATAACACTGCAAAGTCCTTTTGATTTAAAAGAACACACTTTTTAAGAATGGAGATCGATAATTTGAAACTATTTCATGAGCTTTATCTATTTTCTAAAGTTTCTAACTTTTTAATAAATTAACTTTCCAAGGCATTTTAGACATCAGAAAAGCAGGTACGTTGTTTAGAATCCATCCTACTGATTGCGACCCTCTAGCTCACGTTTCCTCAACATGGGGTGGGGGGTTACAGTTCTATCTAGAGATCTGTGCAGCATTACTGCCTTGTAACACACATCTGAAGACAAGAACTGAAGCATAAAAGAAAAGCACATGCAAACTTCGTTGGCAAGGCATATATTTTAAATAAAGCTTTCGGTCCTAGAAAACAGACAGTCTCCATTCTCATACTGAGTAATGTCTGCCTTCTATTCAGTCAAACAACCCACGATGAAAGTAACAAAGACGTGCCAGATGAAAAACATCACACTGCAAAATCTTTGCACACTGAAGAAAATCCAGTAATTGCTTTACTGAAAATATTTGCTCCAAGAAAGCATGTTAAGGAGCAGGGGGAAGGGCAAAAAGAATGCTTTTGTTTTCTTGCTCTGATTTAAAGAACAATCACTTATTTATTTATTTATTTTCAATGTTTTTATGCCTCTCTTTCAAGGCATTATTCAGATCAAATTTTGATTTGTGTGGTTTTGGCCTAGGGAGACTCTCTGGGGCTTCCCCAGTTCAGCTCCCGTAGAGCTTAATTCTATTTCAAAAGCCAAATTTGTTTGGCACTTTCCCTGTTGAACTCAGACTCTGGGCTTTGCCAGCCTCAACCCCATCCCTCTCCTCTTGGCCCCCAACTAGTACAAAATTTCTCCATATGGCCATGTATGGAAGATGGCCCATAATGATGATGTCACACTGACTCATGCAGCTTAGACACAATAAGGATGTTGCTGAGGACCACACCTTTGTTAACAGATCAGAATGTATTGCAGTGTGAAGCATTACCTGGCACTGTGTTATAGCAACCAAGTCTTGTTTATCTCTTGAGGTCTTGGGATAAAACAATAAGAGTCTTGATTTTCCTCATCACATCTTTAACTTTGTGCACATAAACATCTTTCTCAGGCAAAATGAAAGTAGAAAACCTTTTGGAATTTCTTGTATAGACTCCGGTTGATCTCTTATTACTGAATTACTGCCCAATTACCAGGAAAAACGCATCTCATGTCTTGACACATATCTCCCTTGAGGCATCAAGATTTGTCCTAGTGACATCATATATGGAATTACCTTGTCTCAGGCATCCCTTTTAACTGTGCATAATTCCCCAAAATTCATTTTAATTACATTCCTTTGGCCACTTTTATCATTCTTCTTTGCCACTGTCAGTATAAAGTCTTGGCCAGTTGGTACTAGAGACAAGTCTGGGTTGGGGCAAACCCTTAGAAGGTGCCGGTAGTGGGAAGAAGTCCAGACAGGTGGGTGGAGGGTTAAAGGGTCCAGGCAGCAGGTAACAGGCAGGCAGAAGTCCAGACAAGTAAGAGATAGGTTTCCAGGAAGTTCAATGGGTAAAAGTTGGTGGGTGTCCTAACAGACAAGAGTATGATGGCCAGAGGTTCTGACCTGACAAGTAGCTAATGACCTGGTACTCTGGCGGTTAGCTAGCTATTGAACCCTGGAAAATCGGTTTAACCTATATGTGCTCCAGTTTCCCCATCTGTAGAATAAGGGAGTTGAATTCAATGGCATCAAAGGTCCTTCCACCTCTAAATCTGTAATCCCAGGACCAGCAGCAGGTACCAGTGACTTCATCACCAAAGCTAATATTTAGGGATGAAGCTCCAATGCCTAAAAGGACTAGAGACAAAAGAAAGCCTAACTTTAGAGGATGTGGGATCCATGGCAGGTTCCAAGTTAAGATAGGGATAAAGCTACTAGGATTCAAGAAAAGGAGGCTTAACAAGCATAAAGAACAAGAAAACATAAAAATAAAGAACAAGGAAAATGCATCAAAGCATAAGGTGGGAATTTAGACCAACAGCTAAACTGATAAGCTGTGGCATCAACAGATACTTGTCCCTTGCCTAGATTGGTTCCAGAAAGTGGGATTGGGCCAAGTGTGCAAGTGGAGGTTAAGTGGCACTTGCTATTAGGCTTTGAAAGATGCAGGGTCAGGGATCTAGGCCACTCATTAGAGCCATTAATTGTGTAAAATAGTAGAAGTTCCAAAGTGAAAGGATTGTATGCTCTTCATAGTTCATTTTCCACCATTCGTAATGTGTCCATTTATCTCCAAACTGTCAACAGTGCTGGCATTTTCCAAAATTCCTCAATAGTGAATGCATGGAAGGACATAGATGATTGTACAGCATTTGCCAAGGGGTGTGTTTCAGTGAAAGAAAATATATTTTTACTCAACTTTCCTTTTTCTATTTTTTTATGCTGCCATTAAAGGAAAACATGTGGAAAAGAAAGGCATTAAAGTGTCATTTAGGCTCTCCTGGGCCTGAAGTCAAAGAGCATGACAGGTGCCCAACATTTTGGCCAGAGAGAGTATCTGGTGAGTTTAGTGAGTCTGAGTTTGATGCTAACAAGGCCAAGGCCACAGACTTGATCTCTGTATGAGGCAACGAGTTCTATACAGAGAAAAGCTTTATTCCCTCACCTTAGACTATACACCTAACCCTAGTCATAAATATCAAAAGAGAAAATGGGTGAGAGAGGGTGAATTACTTCATATATACTCCCACAGAAGGCCTGGAGAAATAAACACTTATCTGACTGATACTAGCATTGTTTTCATATACAAAGGAGAACTTCTCCCTAGATCTTACCACTTTGGAAACAACAGAAACTTGCAGACTCCAAGAACTAGCTATGAAAACAATAGCACAAAAAAAGCCTTAACCTTGGAACAATACCTCCCTGTCCTTTAGTAAGCAGAGCCCAATTTTAATACAAAGTGCAAAGTCAAGAAATAGATTGGAAAAATGAGCAAAAAACAATAGCAAAAAGAATTTGAAGCAGGGAAGACTAATAAATTCAGAAGAAGATAACAATGTGAAATCAGCTACACCTAAAGTCTCAATCTCATTACTTTTACAAAATATTATTTGGGCCAAAACCCAACAAAAATTCCTGGAATAGTTGAAGAAAAAGTAGTGGAGGAAGAATTAGGAAAAGAAATGATAATGGTACAAAAAAAATTATGAAAAGAGAATTAACAACTTGGTTAAAGAAGCACAAAAAATCCTGAAGAAAATAACAACTTAAAAAACAGAATTGACCTAACGGTAAAAGATATGCAAAAATTCAATGAACAAAAGAACTCTTAAAAAAGCAGAATAAGTAAATAAAAAAGGAGGTATAAAAATTCACTGAAGGAAAAGAGTGCCTTAAAAGGCAGAATTGGCCAAATGGAAAAAAACAATAAGAAGTACAAAAGCTCATTAAAGAAAATAATTCTTTAAACATTAGAATGGGGCAAGTGGAACCTAATGACTCCATGGGACATTAAGATTCAATAAAACAAAGTAAAAAAAATAACAATAATAAAAAGAAAATGTGAGGTATATCATTGGAAAAACAACTGACCTGGAAAATAGATCAAGGAAAAATAATTTGAGAATTATTGGACTACCTAAACGCGATTATCAAAGAAAGAGCCTAGACAATATAGTTCAAGAAATTATCAAGGAAAATTATCCTAATATCTTAGATCCAGAGGATAAAATAGAAATGAAAAATCCACTTATTTCTGAAAGAGATCACAAAATGAAAATTCCCACGAATATTATACCAAATTCCAGAGATCCCAGGTGAAGGAAAAAATGTTGCAAACAGTCAAAAAGAGACAATTCAAATATTATGAAGCCACAGTCAGAATCATACAGGATTTGCCAGCTTCCAAATTAAGAGAATGGAGGCTATGGAGTATGACATTTTGGAAGGTAAAGGAGCTAGGATTACAATCAAGAACAACCTACCCAGGAAAATGAGCATAATTTCCAGGGGGGGAGGGAATGAATATTTAATGAAGTAGAGGACCTTTAAGCATTCCTGATGAAAAGACCAGAGCTGAATAGAAAATCTGATACTCAAAAATAAGACTCAAGAGAAGCATGAAAGATAAACACGAAAGAACAAACACAAGACTCAATAAAGTTAAACTGTTTACATTCCTATATGAGAAGATGATACATGTACCTGCTGAGAACTTTATTATTCTTCAGGCAGTTAGATGGAGTCTACATAGACAGAGGGCATAAATGTGAGGCAGTAATGTTGGGATGATCTAAAAAAAAAGGGCGAGAAAGAAGAATATACTGGGAAAAGGAGGAGAGAAGAAATAGAATGGAGAAAATGTTCTCACATAAAAGAGGTATACAAAGAAGAGCTTATATAGTGGTGGTTAAATGGTGGAGGGGTGGTAGGCAAAACCTGAACCTCGCTGTCATCAGAAATGATTCAAAGAGGGAAGAATATATATGTATATATATATAATATAATATATATGTATGTATCATACACACACACACACACACACACACACATACACACTTAGTTGGGTATAGAAATATAACTTACCCAGTAGGGAAACAGGAGGATAAGAGATTGGGGGATTGGGGGGCGGGGAGGGTAGGGGGGAAGAATAGTAAAAGGGAGGGCAGATTAAGGGAGGCAAAGGTCAGAAACAAAACAAATTTTTGAGGAGGAACAAGATACAAGGGGGTAAGGAGAGAAAAAGAGAGAGAGAGAGAGAGAGAGAGATAATAGGGAGGGGAGGAAAGGGGAGAGGAGGGAAAATAGGTACTGCAATAAACTGTTGGTAGAATTATGAACTGGTCCAACCATTCTGAAGCAAAAATTGGAACTATGCCAAAGAGGCTATAAAACTCTGTATACCTTTAGATCCAGCAATACCACTACTAGGTCTATACTCAAAAGAAATTTTAAAAAAGGGGAAATGACCTATGTATACAGAAATATGCATAGTAGCTTTTTTTGTGGTGGCAAAGAATTGGAAACTGAGAGGAAGCCCATCAGTTAAGGAATGGCTAAACAAGTTGTGGTATATAATCAGGATAGAACTATTGTGCTATAAGAAAGGATGAGAGGGGTGGTTTCAGAAAATACATGGCAAGATCTGTATGAACTGATAAAAAGTAAAGTGAGAAGAACAGGGAGATCATTGTGTACAGTGACAGCAATGTTGTAATGATGATCAACTGTGAAAGACTTGGCTACTCTGATCAATACAATGATCCAAGACAATTCCAAAGAACTCATGATGAAAAAATGCTATCCACCTCCAGAGAGAGAACTGATAAACTGAGTGCAAACTGAAGTATAATTTTCTTTCCATCTCTTCCTTCCTTCCTTCCTTTTTTCCATCCTTCCTTCCTTCTTTCCTTCCTTCCTTCCTTCCTTTCTCTCTTTTGTGTTATAGCTAATATGGAAATATATTTTTCAGAATTTCACAGGTAGAATTGATATCATTTTTCTTGTCTTTTCATTGGTTGGGGAAGGCATGGGAGGGAAGGAGAGAATTTGGAAAGTGACTTTAAACAAGAATGCCAAATAAATTTTAAAAATTAAAAAGAAAATTTTAATAACCACATTAGCTTTCTTGGGTGCCTATTATTAACATCTTTTACTTATACTTTGTTAAAACTCTAAGATCTTCATCAGGTGAAACCCTATTTAGCCATTTCTTCCCCATTTTGTACTTCTGAGGAGTGATATTACATATTTAGAAGCCAAGTGCAATAAAACGTCCTGCATAAGGTAAAGGTTTTCCATATTTTATCTCAGGCCTCTTTGCACATGCTATTACCCATGCCTGAAATATAATTCCTCTTACCTCCAGTTTTAGAATGTCAATCTCTCTTTAAACTTTAGGTGAAGTTACATGCCCTAGACAAATCTTTATTTGCTCTTCCAACTGCTAGTGTTCCCTGAAATTATTTTATTAGCTTCTGATATGTTCTATCTTTATTTATATGAGGGTGTGTTGTTTCCCTGGACAGAAAACAAATTCCTTTAGGGCAGAGACTGCTTTATATTTATCTTTGTATTCCCCAGCATCTGGTATATGTACTTTATAAATGCTTATTGATTGATTACATGATTATAGAGGAATAATTGGGAGATAAGGTAAATATTGACCATATTCTGGAAGTTCCTGAATTTTGGAGTGAGGAATTTGAATATAAATTTTGACAAAAAAAGATTCTTAGATGTTTCTTTTATTTTGTATTTTTAACAGATAACAAAAAGTTTAAATATATGTGTGTATATGTATATGTGCGTATATATGTATATATATATATATGTATATATATATATATATATACATACATATACACACACACACACGTATATATTTTTTTCAGGTTAACAGTAATAGTCTGAAGTAAATTTTCTCCCAACATTGCCCTTTCAAATCTAGAGTCTGCCAAGTACAATCTAAAAGAAAAGTTAAGGAGGGCAGTTTCAAACTTTTGAAATGATCCAGCTTTGTTGTTGCTGCTGCTGTTGTTTTGTCTTCAATAAAATGCATAGACGTATATTAAGTCTTTCATTGCCTGGACCAGACTCTTCATGCTCAAAACTTACCACTGTTGGGCAGACAGCTCAATAAGATGACTAGTGCATAGTCAACATGTGGGAGCTGCCAATAGACTGTGGCATGAAATATGTGGTCACCAAGGGCAGAAATACTCAAACATCTGGGAACTCATGATTAAGGGAATGTGTAGCTGCTCATATAACTCTAAAATAAATACATTTTGAAATATTGGAAATCAGCTTGAGGAGTATCATAAGATAGACTCTTTACATAGTTGAATCTGGTGTCATTAAATGAAAAGAGAAGGTATCAAATTGGATTGCTCATGAAAGATACTTTTATTTTGCTCTTGTGAGGTATCTTGACAGGAGAAAAAAACCCAGTCTTGGCTGTCATAGAAAATCCATTTTAGATTGGTGTTGAAGAAATTGATGTCAATTTGTATAGGAAAGAGGGGTTATATAGATGGCTATGGTGATCTCTCCTTACAACTCTTCTTATCAAAATGTTTATCAAAGATGAATTTATATATGTGCTATGCTTATCAAATTTAAAGATGTTGAGATAGAAAGGGTAGCTAATATACTGGATTATAGACTTGGATCTTAAGAGAACTTAGCAGGCTAGAATGACGGGACAAATCTCAAAAGAAAATCCAATTTAATAGAAATGAATGTAAAGCTCTACTCTTGATTCAAAAAATCCACACAAGTCCAAAATGAAGGAGATATATCTAATTTCATCCAATTGAACAGTTATTAGCTGTTTACTATATACAAGACACTGAGATTAAAAAAAAACAATTTAGGATTTGCTGTCAGGGAGTTTATATTACAATATCTAAGCAATAGTTCATATAAAAATGAACTAGTTTTTTTTTTAGCGGACCATAGTTTGAAACAAGACAACAATGGAACATGGAAGTCAGTAATAGGTTCTTAAATTAGTTTACTAGATAGAAGCAAAATGATTATAACAGAGGAAGTTGTCATTCTACCATGTTCTGCCTGGTCAAAACATATCTATTCAGTTGTAGGCATCACATTTTAGGAAAGGCATTATTGCTCATGTAAGAGAAGATAACTACAATGGATTCATTAGAGAAACTAGAGGTGTTTGACCTGAGGAAAAGAAGAACAAGAAGGACCAAGTTAGGTATCTTTTCCTATTTTCATGTATTTGAAGAGTTTTCATGTAGAATAAAAATTAAAATTAAATGCCTTATATTATTCCCAAGGAAGAAAAAGGAATAATTGGTTCAAGTCAGAAAGGCAGATTTCAATTTAATATAAAGTAAAATGTCCTAACAATTAGAGTCATTTAAAGTATAATGTCAGCTAGGTGATACAGCAGATAGAGTGCCTGGCCTGGAATTAGCAAGACTCATCTTCCTGAGTTCAAATCTGGCCTCAGACACGTACCAGCTGTGTGACCCTGGGCAAGTCACTTCACCCTGTTTGTCTCAGTTTTCTCATGTGTAAAATGAACTAGAGAAGGAAAAGGCAAATCTCTCCAGTATCTTTGTCAATAAAACCACAAATGGGGTCACAATGAGTCAGATACAACTGAAACAACTGAACAACAACAACAAAGTATAGTGGTGTGCTTTTGGAATTAGCAATGTCTCCGACAATAAAAGTTTCCAGGCAAGTCAAGTCAACATGCATTCATTAAGTAACCCCTATGTGTCAAGCAGTGTGCTAAGTAATAGGGATAGAAAGAAAGGCAAAAATAGCCCCTGCTTTTAGTGAAGGCAATGTGATTACTTACCAGGGATTTTAGAGAGGGGATTCCTCTTCAAGCATAGGCTGGATGAAATCATTTCTTTAATCCCTTTCAAGTCAAAGAAACTATGATTCAATAAATTGAAAGGAAGGTTAAATTTCATCTGGTCTAATTTCAGAGACCATAAAGGAATCCTTCTATGATATCTCCCAGAACAAAAGCCTTGAGCCTCTGAAGGAATGAATCCTTCTAGTGATAGGAAGTTGTTCAATTGTTAACCAGTTCCATTTTCAGAAAGTCCTTGATTATCATACTGAACAAACTCCCTCCCTATAATAATAATAAAAAACTCCCTCCCTCCCTCACCCTTTGGGTCTAATGGATATATTCTTGAATTAATTTACTCAGCTTGAATTCTGTCATAGAAATGTATCACTAATTTATTAATTATATGTATGTGTGTCTATATAACAGTATCTTGTAGCTATCATCCTAGAACCCAGGGATAATAACAAGACACTCAAAGTCTTATAAGGCCACAGAAAATAAAAAAATATCATAATTTAACTCTTCAGAAACAAACTCCAAAGAGGAAAATCTGGTTCATATTGCATGACCTCTAAAACCAAAATGGCACCTTTTTGGTAGATGTGCAAATTACTACCTTTAAAAAAGTTTCATCATTGATGATGTAAGTCATTGTAAAGGACAAACAGATGTTTCGATAAGAATGTGGTACTTGACTTGAGGGGAAAAGAAGCAAGTTGGAGAGTCCGTTTTCATAGCTTAATTTCTATGAAGTTAAAGCAAACCAAATGAGTTCTCCCCCAGTGTTTTTAGGCTGTCACTGCATAGATCTTTATTCTGCTACACATGAGAAACATTGATCCTATTATAAGTTACTAAAACAGAGAAAGAGATTTGAGAGAAGAGATTGGAGAGGGGGACTTGTCCTCCAGTCATGCACATTATGCCTACCCCCAAGATGATTGAGACAATTTTGCTATTTTTTAAAAGGTCAAAAACTTAGTTGAGTCTTGGTAATGTTGGGCAGGTCCTATTTGGTTTGGAGACAGTGTTGGGCTACGTCCCTTAAATTACACTTTCAGATTCACTGTGTATAAAGTGAATGCGTATGTCTTTTTATACATGGCATATTTTAAGGAGAGACCAGAAACTCCATGGAATAGGAGGGGAAGAAAGTAAGGGATGATGGGGGAGGGGGGACCAATGTATCAGGGAAGAAAACTACCAAATTCCCATTACTCAACAGAGCATATTGTTTGGTTCACACATAAGCCAATTCCTTGCAGGATCCAATCACTTGCTGACAAAATTAGATTGTGATTCATGCTTTGTAACTCTTCCGAATGCCAGCCAGGGATGAGAACACTTCATGGGAACGCTGGAGCCAGGCTCTCTCGCCACCTCTCCCCAACCCACTCCCACACGTGTTCCTCTAACCAAGGAACCTCTTTATCAGTCTCTACTCGGTTGCCAGTTCTTAAGGTTTCTGGATAAAGAATTTAATTTTCAAGATTATACATTAACATTTAACTTCCTTCTCAAAATTGTACCAGGACAAAAGACCTGGAGTGAAAGATAAATTTTTCTCCCACTTAACCTTCTTTTAAGTACAGGATCACCACGAGTTCTTTGGGCTAAATATGCTTAGAAAGGGGAAGTGTATAAAATGTATCTTTTACTAATATGCTACTAAATTGGCAACACATACATTTCAACAGCAGTTTTCCCTTTTTTTTTTCTTGCTAGATACAAAAGCTAATCTTTTAAATGTCTTTCTCCAGTATCCCTTTTTTCCCTTTGAAAGAATGAAACTGTTGGAAAGTGTAATTGGGATTCGTTACAGTGGAAAATATAGTTATCAGAACCTCACATAGCCAGCAATCTCATTTTGCTGAAGACAGTTCTGGTTTTCACAAGGGTGGCTAGAGGAAAATGAAGATTAGGAGGTTTATGAGGCAAGCCTTCATACAATCACATCAACTAGGAGATTATACATACATACTCATTGGGATCTCTAGAACTTTGAGAAGACTAGGTCTGTGGAAAGTAGGCAATTTTTGAGGGATTGTGGTTAAAAAGAAATGTTTGCATTACTTAACTGGATCTTTCAAGGAAAATGAATTAAATTATTTGGCTAATTTTCTCAATTCTCTGCCTTGCTTGTTGTTCTATGCTCTGTGTGCATACATCTTTCTTTCTGAGTGTCTCCCTCTGTCTCTTTCTCTCTCTACACGTACATGAGCATTGTGAATTCCCTAAAACTAGCTTAGTATAATCAGCTTATCATTAATGAATTAAATATTAAGCATCTACTATTTGCAAGACACTGTGCTAGGCACTGAAGATAAAAGTACAATGAAAATAAGAACGTTATTCACAATGAACTATACTACAGAATCCTGTAACAGCCCTTGGCAAAATTAATTAGTAAGAGAGGTTCATCAGAACGCCCTTATCTTCTGTACCAGTATTTCTCTGAGCACTTTCAGCAAAACATCCTACGTACCACCTAAACATTTTTTAAAAGTATTGTTTCTGATTATATTTCAGTTCTCAAGGCTGTTTATTTAAATATAGTCTTTTGCTTAAATCAGAAGCACATGAAAATATTTACAGTGTCTGGAATATGAAAGGCAAAATTTGTATAATTTAAATACAATTGTGACAATATAAATAGTGATCCTGCTACTCAGCTCCTCAAACTAATCTGCTTTCTTCTTCTTTTTTCTTTATTACCAAACCTCTTAAAGGGGAGTTTAATTGTTTTTAACTACCTATTCAACCTCCTTCAATCTGGCTTCCAGGACCATCAGTCCTGAAGCTTCCCTGTCAAAGATATCGATGAGCTCCTTACTGCCAAATTCACAGATCTTTTTGGAGGCCTCATCCTCCTTGACCCTTCTATCAAAAAGCAGTATGATAGTGTTGGGAAAACAGCTGACCACAGAATAATGAAAAACCTAGGTTCCAATCCCCACTCTAACTCACACTAACTGTACGATCTTAGGCGAGTCACAACTTTTCTGAGCCTTCATTGTATCCTCTATATAATGAGAGATGATGTTTCTTGAAGTAGCTAGCTCTCCAAGTTGTGAGGAGGAAATGAGGTGACATAGGTGAAGTACTCTGTAAATCTTACAATACTAACACGATGTCAGTTTCATTATTCTTAAATGTCCCTTGCCCTCCTTTTCTTACCTGACTGCTTTTACTCTTTTGATAGCTCTTTTTTTTCTTCCTACAGTCTGAATGTTGGTATTTCTTAGTCATCTGTCCCTTGGCAACTTCTTTATTCCCAAAGTTTCTATAATTTCTATGAAGATGACTTTCAAATCTATAAATTTAGCACTACCACAATCCCTTTTAGCTCTAAATTTATGCTTCTATTACCTCCTTTGCTCCATATTAGCATTTCCATGTGTAATGGTTTTCTTCTTGGCAGCTTGTAAGATTCTCTCTTTGTTGTTGTAGTGTTGCAGGTCCAGGTAAGCTTAATTGATGTGTTTTTTTTCACCTCTATTCATATCATATGGATAGCTTTCTATTTATTTGCATACTCTCCTTTGCTTTGAATACATGTCAGAAATGTTCTTATGTGATTACCTAGAAAATAGCGGTCAGATCATTTTCCTCATATTTTTTCAGAATTTTGATAATTCTTAGATTAAAATTTCTTGATCTGCCTTCCAGATCTTCCATACCCAACTTCATTGCTTCTGGATTTTTTTTCAATTAATTTATTTTCAAGGTTTTTCTGATTGTACTCTTCCTATCAACATTTTGTACTTCAGAAAAGTAATTTATCAGTACCATCACGGTGTTAATTTTTTCAATGAAATTTTCTCCATTTAATTTCATCATCATTTCATTTGGATACTCCTTAAACGAAATTTTTTCATTTTCAA
Source organism: Pseudochirops corinnae (assembly GCA_028646515.1). Lineage (NCBI taxonomy): Eukaryota > Metazoa > Chordata > Mammalia > Diprotodontia > Pseudocheiridae > Pseudochirops > Pseudochirops corinnae. The sequence goes on from CM053585.1 coordinate 135,056,633, forward strand.
AATTTTCTTCTGATTCATTCTAGTTGTTTTCTTCATTTTCTTTAGTGCATAAGTGATACTTCTATTGTATTAAGACTTTTCTAGCTATACTTCTGATTTTACTATTGCTATCTTTACAGTTTAATTTTATCTTTATGCTTTTACTGTTGTCTTTATTATATTTTTTTCATCTTGTCTGAACTCATCTTTGTTTCCTCTATTCTTTTCTGTTTCTAAATTTTCTTTTGGGGCTTTCTCATTGTTTGGATTCTTTTTGCCATTTTTGTTGCTGGTTTTTAGGGGGATTGTGACCTCTCATTTTTCAAATTTCCTAGAAATTCCCCCAGATCAGTCTCTTGGTTATCTCTCTTTGGAAGTTCCTGTGTTTTCTCCAACTTAAGATGGACAAAACTGTACTCATCATCTTCTCCAAAAACCCAACACTTCTGATAGTTTCTATATTTCTATTAATCCTTCTTGAAACAAAGGTTTAAAACCACAGAGCCATTTGGAATTCCTATCTTTCCCTTACTCTCACATCTAATCTCTTGCTCTTTCTAATTGCTTCTATTCCTGAAATATCTCCTCCATTCATACTTTTCTTTCCATTCCCACTGCCACCAACCTAATTCCATCCATCATGACTTGTCATCTGGAGCATTTTAACAGTCTTCTAAGGTAACTACATAAATTCACTCTCTTCCCCTTCCAATGTATCCTGTACAAATTACTGGACATCTCAAAGGACCTTGGTTTCCTCACCAGTAAAATAGTTATATCTATCAATCAATTGATTACTAGATATAGATAGATGTATGATTGGACAGCTAGGTGGCACAATGGATAGAGTTCTAGCCTGGGGCCAGGAAGATTCCTTTTCCTGAGTTTAAATCAAGTCTCAGACACTTAGTAGCTATGTGACCCTGGGCGAGTCACTTAATCCTGTTTACCCCAGTTGCCTTATCTGTAAAATGAGTTGGAGAAGGAAATGGCAAACCACTCCAGTATCTTTGCCAAGAAAACCTCAAAAGGAGTCACGGAGTCAGACATGATTGAAAAAATAACTAAACAACAAGATATAAGTAGATAGTTGTATACAAATAGTTCTATATACATAAAGAGACATATAGAGATATTAATATTGTGTGTATATATAATCATTCAAAGTTAAATACACACACACACACGTGTGTGTATGCCTGCACATCCTTGTGTGTGTATTTTCATGACTTATTTTACCCACTAGACTATAAGGCTCTTGAAGGCAGGAAATATGTGGTCTAAGATTTGTAAATCTTCTCAACTCATAGTAATATATACGTAACATGTGGGACTGATATACATTCTAAGTTACATGAATTTTCAGCACATTTGTAGTCTATAAAATCACAAACTGCTTGGTTTGGTTTCATTTTTTTTTTTTTAATGTCTCATTAGCTTGACAGTTCCTTCATGTAATCAGAGGACGTTTACCACACCAGAGATAACTTTGTAATGGCAACTCAGGCTGATAGAACAGAGGATTTCAGTTCAGCAGCTGCAGGAATCATTTGGATTTGGGTTTGACTAACTACATATGCTTCTTCAGGGAAAGGAGCATCATGTGGTAATTGACCCCGACTGCATGCAAACGTCACCACTTCTATAAAGTAAAGGCCAAACAGCACACAGACCTTATAAAACTTCTCCCTCTTTTGGCAGAGCCAGCACAGTTCAGAGTGTTTTCTTTAAGTTTTTTTTAAGCTTTCTTTAAAAGAAAATTTTTAAAAATTACAAGAAACCATTAAACGAAATGCACCAGTTTTCAGACACTTCCTGGCATAACAATCTATCAAGAACCATGGACATTTTTAATGCCCACTTTCACATTATGATCTGCGATATGTCCTTTGGCTATTTAGTGCATTTTCCTAGCATTTGAAAACTGTTCCATGTACGCCTAGTCACATTTTTCTTCCTTGTAGCCTTATTCACAGGGTGACATTTGGATTAAGGAATACAATTTTGCTGTATAATGTACCAGTCCCATGTCATAGATTCTTGGTGAGACCTGGAGAGTTGACAGCTCTCTTGGGGCTTCCAGAAAGACCTTTCAGCCTAACAATTATAAATAGACTCCCATTTGCCATAAATCCATCACAACCTATACTAGGAACTAGGTCATTGTAATATGGGAAAGTCAAAAATCTGAGACTCTATGTGTAAACCTCATGTAAATCAAAAACAATTTACCAGGTTGGAAAGGGCTGAGTAATCCTTGGAGCCCCTGATAATATAAATAATTCCTTGACTTTGGTGATCCAGAAATGATGAAATTTCTTGATCCAGAAATATGTTGTGCAATTCTCCAGCTTACTCGTTTAAGCCCTCAGAAAGACAATCCCTTAGGAATTTTTTTTAAAAAAGGCCTAAAAAATACTTTGGAAACTTTCTTATAAAGAAGTGATAGACATAAAATAATGCCATGTTGACTAAGAGGTGCTGGGTTTTCTCCATGATAGGACAGTTATGGCTATACTGCATTATATGACAGGTTATTCGGCTTGTCATTTGCTATGCAAAAAAAGGAAAGGCCAAGCATAAACCCAATTCTCTCACCTCTCATTATAGTACAGTTGCCCACAGGGTCACACTGCTTAATGATAATAATAATAGTGATAGTCATAAATAATAGCAGCTAACATTTATGCAAAAATTTTAAAGTTTTCAAAGCCCTTCCAATTATTTTCTCATTTGATTTTCACAACAACCATGAGAGGCAGGTGCTATGATTATTCTCATTTTGCAGATAAGGAAATTAAGGCAATTAAGGTAAAGTGACTTGCCCAGGGTCACACAGCTAGTATGTATCTGAGACTAAATTTCAACTCGGGTCTTTCTGACTCCAAATCCAATGTCCTACCTACCTAGCTACCTCAGTCAGTGCTATTCCAGTCATATGATATCCATGAAGACTTTGAAAAGTATCTACTATTATGAATATATAATGCAGCATCATTGAAAGGCAAGATAGATTATGTACCAAGAGATATTTAATTTCACTTTTAAGGTGCTCACTTCGCAGTGTGGTATTTCCAGTGCCCTTGGTCCTTAACATAGGATATGTGACCTTTCTAAACAATATTTTGGTAACTGTATTTCCTTATAATTTGTTTCCTTTGAAATACTGCATATTTTATTTCATATATTTAAAATATTATTTGGAGAAGGAATCTATAGGCTTCATCAGGCCACCAAAGGGATCCATGACTTCCCAAAAAGTTAAGAACCCTCAACTTTTTCTCTCCTCAAATTATTGAAACTATTTATACACTTAAATGTTGTATTCTAATTTTTCTCTTTCTTCTCTACCACTGAGTAGATATAAACCCTCCAAGGGCATGGACAGTTTTCTGCTTTGTCTGTTCATTCTCCCCTTTTAGCACAAGATCTAATATGTAACAGATACTTATAAATGCTTGTTGGATTGATGGTACCAACCTTGTGTGTATTGACCCAATTGCTTTAAGCTGTTAGTATAGTTTGGAATAGTTTTCACTTCCAGCTCCCCAAACTAGAAATCTGTGGTAGAATGAAATAAAAAGTGAGAAGAAAGAAATATGGCCTTTGATGGAAGGTGAGAAAAGAAATTGAGAGTTTTGACTGGAAAGATTTTCATTTAAAAAAAAAAAGCACACAAAGATTTAACAAAATAATATCTGACTAGGCCTTCTTGAGAAGCTGAATAAAGGGATTTCCCCATCCCCTCTTATCCATATCACCTCTTAAAATAACATAAATAGTTATATGCCTTTTTCCTAAAAATCTAAAGTACCACACATAAAAATAAGAAAATTTGAAAACTTCTGTGTTCCATACTTCATGCTGTACTAGCCCAAATTCAATTTATTCATAACTTCTGGGTCAAGTCTTTTAACCATTCTTATATTTTAAATAAAGGCTTCTTGACTAGACAATAGGTCTTTTAAAATGACATTTTGATGATTTTAATAAAAAGAAATAAGAAACAGGTTAAATTTCCCTTGAAATACACTTGAGTTAAAAAAAAAAACTCTAGAAGAGAATAGTATTTAGTCAGATGTGTTTTGGCATTGCTGAATCCTCAACACCTGAGAAATACTTGGAAATCCATGTTTGCCATCTTTGAAATATAGGAACAATTATGCCTGGTCTACTGTTTGAACACAAGAAAAACATAATCACAATTAGGATTTTGTAAATAAACCAAGAAGAATTTTTTACCATTGGTTTTTAAAATGTTACTTTTCCTTCATGTCAATGTAAGATTATATGCTATTGTAAAAATTAAACATGAGCATTTAACCATAAGAGCACTTATATCAATATTGGTTTAAATTGAAAAATTGGTTTTAAAGTGTAAATTGGTTGAACTTTGGGTAGTAGAACCCTTCCCAAATCATTCTTGTAATCATTTTTAATGAAGCTGATTGATGAGGTGCCACTTGCCACTTATCTGCCTGGGACATACTTGATTGTTGCCTTAAATGATGCATTTTTCATGCGTGCTAACTTTTATATCCACAAATGTGTGTGAAGGGAAATGGAATGATTTTAACTACACATTACCTTCCATTAAGACTGATTACTGTCAGAGATCAAACTTTCATTTTCACCTTCATGGCTCTTGATTGATATAATTCTTCAAATGTCTAAACGTGTGTTAATTATGACACATTGCTTAAATTTAATTTCTTCTGATGAAAGAAATTATGCATCATTTCCCGACCTTTACTAATTAATTAGTGACATACAACCATAGCAGTTTAAAGCTGGAAGATATGGGATATTATTTAGCTAAATCCTCTCATTTTATAGATGAGAAAGTAGAATCCCAGAGAAGTGATAGGATAAGTTCAAAATCACAGTTAGCTAGTGACAGAGTTGGGGGCAGAACTCAGAAATCTTGACTCCCACTCTTGTCCTCTTGCCAATAAACCATGATATCTTGGTCTTCTCCAGTTCCATATTATTTTTGATGACTAGAATGAAAAAGTCAGATACTTGTTACTGCATTGAAATTCTTTTTCTCATCTTTGGTTAACTTCCTAATACATTTTGTTCAATGACTATTCCAAATCTTTTCCTTTCTCAAAACCCCATCTTTCTTCTCAGAAAACAGTCTAGCCATTTCTTGAGGTGACCAAAGTCATCCAATGTAGACTCTCTATTCCCTTTCTATGCTCCTCTAAATCTCTTCATGACCTCATCCATCATCTCCTCCACTTGTTTAGTCTCCAGGGAAAAAAATGACTTTCCTTTAGCTTGCTTAGTCTCCAAGGAAAAGGTGAATTTCCTTTAGTGTGTCTTGTTAAAGCTGATCTTTTCTATCTGAGCTATTCTTCTCGCCCCTTCTGCCTCTTCATGATCTTATTCCATTAATCATATCATTACTCTTCTGTAGCAATATTATTTTTTTCTCTTCTGGATCCTTCCTCTTAACCTATAAACGCACTCAGGTTTCCCTTCTCTGAAAAAAATTTCCCTTGACTGCCATTCCCACAAGTGCTCATCAAACATACTTTCTCTCTTTCAGGAAATCACGTAGAGAATAAGCATTCATTAGGCCTAGATACTTTATTAAGGGAGATGCAAATAAATACAGAAAAGACAATCCTTGCTCTCAAGAAGTTTAAATTCTAACAGGGGTCCAGGGTTGAAGTTTGGAAGCCAGAAGCACAGCTGAGAAGGGAATGAAGGTTGGCCAATCTTGACCTCTCCCCAAAATGGAGATCCAAGGAGGAATTCACCAATGGGAGAAGGGCGCCAGCAAGACAGAGAGATATTTTAGGATAAGAAGGACACAAGAAATGGGTAGATGGATATTCATGAGTAAGGAGATTCCCCAACACCTATTGAGATTCCAGGTTACAACTATGGCTGAAACATGATATTAAAGTACAGAAAGTCAGAAACATAGGTGGGAAGGGATGAAGTCTGGCCAATCTGGGCTCTTCCTCAAAGTGGTGGCTGAGGCAGGAATTCACCAATATGAGAAGAGCACCTCTCAATGATAGACTTTGAGGAAGAGTAGTTTATACTCCCTTTCTCTGCTGCCTAATCACCTGCTCCCTCCACATCTTCCCATATGGCTTGGTCCTGACCTACTCATTCTACTGAAAGTACTTCCTCCAATGTCATCATTAAATAGAATGCCTTTTTCTCTACTTTTTCTGTAACATTTGGCATTATTTTCCAACCATTCTTACTGGTTATTCTCTCCTTCCTTTGTTTCTGTAACACTGTCTTTTCCTGGTTCTCTCTTTCCCTCTCTCATTAATCTTCATTCTCCTTTGCTAGTTAATTACTACCTAAAGTATATCCGGCTACTTAAGTGTGAGTTTTCCCCAAAAGTTTCTCTTCAGATCTCTTTCCTTTACTTTATCATCTCTCCCTTAGTGATCTAATTCATTCATATGACTTTAATTATCACATCTATCCAAATGAATCCCAAGTCTAAATTTATCCAGGCTCAATCTCTACCCTAAGATTCATTTCTGTACTACCAGCTTCCTAATAGACATCTTCATGTGAATGGTCTACAAAACCCAAAATCCTATTGCACGAAACTGGTCTTGTCATCATTGCCCTACCCACCCACTGACTAACATCCCTATTTGTATTGATTTCTCATCTCCTTTACCTGCTGAGATTTCAGAGTCACTGTCAACTCATTTCTCTGCCTCATTCCCCAAATCCTGTTGATTATTTTTGTTGTTCAGTCATTTTCAGTTGTGACTCCATATGGGGTTTTCTTGGCAAAGATACTAGAATGGTTTGCTACTTTCTTCTCCAGCTCATTTTACAGATAAGGAAACTGAGGCAAACAGAGTTAAGTGACTTGCCCAGGGTCACAGAGCTAGTAAGTGTCTGGGGTCAGATTTGAACTCAGGAAGGTGAGTCTTCCTGACTCTATGCCTCCACTGTGCCAACCTACCTCTGCAACATTTAATTCATCTATTGCCTTCTCTCTGTTCAGACTGCTTCTAACCTAGTTTAGACTTTGATAATTTTTCGCTTTCTTTTAGACCATTATAATAACCTCCTAACCATCTTCTTCCCTCTTCATCGCATCCTTCAGATACTAGAAAAAAATAATCTACATGCCATATTAAGCCTCAGCACAGAAATTTTTAGTGGCTCCCTACTACCAATAAATATAAAATGAAATACATACATATATATACATACATATATACATACATACATATATATTTTTTTTTCCTTAATTTGACATTTAAGTCCTTCCACAATCTGACTCCAATCTGACTCCACTCTACTTTTCCAGACTTATTTTTTACCTTTCTTCCCTTCATACACCCAAGGTTCCAGTAAAACTAGACTGTTTAGTATTCCTTACTTTTATCTCCTGCTATCTTTGGGCATTCAATATATTGCTGCCCACCTGGCAAGAATCTACTCCCTTTATCTCTACTTCTTGAAATCTCTTTGTTCCTTCAAGACTCAGTTCAGTCACTGCCTCCACTATGAAGGCTTCCTTGGTCCCCTGTAACTGAAAGATCTTTCTTCAAATTTTCCTAGAGCACTTTATCTGTATCTCTCTGTGTCTTTGTAGCATTCTACTTTGCATTACTTACTTGTGTAAATATCATGTGTTTTCTGGTAATAGTACACAGTTATACATGTATATGTATACATATCTGCATACATATTCATATATATGAGAAAAATGATTGTTTCTCTCATATTAATAATCGATTATTGAATTAGGATCAGGATTTTTTTTTTAGAAACTCATAGGCTGTTTACGATGTTGAATTGAAGGACATCATTATGGATGAGACTGCCCAAATTCTGGGGTATATGCTTTTGGATACTGGGTGGGAGACCCAACTGAACTGGAGAACCTTACAAAGAATTTAGTCTAAGGTGAATTCCACTCATTTTTATTCTGCTCAGATTTTGATAGGGATAAATCCTTTGTCTAGATTGCCCAAAGCTTAAAGATGGCCTGGGAGTGAGAGTGACCAAAATCATATACCACAGTCCTTCAGAATGAGCCCACCTCTGATTATAATATTCATTCTTGCCATTGTTTTCCTTCTTTCTTTCCTTCTTTCTTTCCTTCCTTCCTTCCTTCCTTCCTTTTTTCCTTCCTTCTTTCCTTCCTTCCTTCCTTCCTTTCTTTTTTTGCTGTTTGGAGGGGGAGAAGGTAGAGCAGTTGGGGGTTAAGTGACTTGCCCAAGGTCACACAGCTAGTTTTGTGTTAAGTGTCTGAGGCCGCATTTGAACTCAGGTCCTCCTGACTCCAGGGCTAGTGCTCTACCGCGCCACCTAGCCTCCTCTATTCTTGCCATATTATTATTAACCAATATTAACCATATTAACCAATTATTGCCATAATTGCCACCCTCAGGAACAAGCACTCTTCCAAGGGCATATAAGCATTGAATAAGCTTCCTGAGGGGTCTTTCACATTTGAGAGTGCTACTGACCCCTTTTATTAATTATCCACTACTAATAGTGAATAAAATTATTAATTACCTAGAAATTATGTCTCTTGAACATTTTATATGTCATATCGTGTGTGTATACACACACACACACACACACACACGCACACACACACACTTTTATTTATTTGTTGTTCAATCGTTTTCAACTCTTTATGACCCAATTTGAGGTTTTCTTGGCAATGATACTAGAGTGGCTTGCCATTTCTTTCTCAAGTTCATTTTACAGATGAAGAAACTGAGGCAAAAAGTCTTAAATGACTTGAACAGTGTTACACAGCTAATAAGTATCCGAGGCCAGATTAAATTTTAGGAAGATGAGTTTTCCTGACTCCAGGCTCAGCATGCTATCCACTGCACCACCTGACTGCCCATGAGAAAACTAAGCAGTCACATTAAGTTCATGGCCACATGGTCACATAAGTGCAGGAGACACCATTTAAACCAGACCTCCCTGACTTCAAATCCAGCATTGTCTCCACTATACTAGTTTCCAAGTTGCATATTCCATGAGGAAAGAGATTGTAGATTGTACCATTTACCATTTTTGTGTTTGTGTGTTCTTGGCAATGAGCACAGTACTTTGCTCACAGTGACTCTTTAATAAATGTTCCTTGAATTAAATGTTGTTGAGACATGCTTACCAAAGTTGCTGATGACAGAATAAGAATCTAAATATTATCTCAAATTACTGAAAGAATGGGCTGAAACCAATATAACAAAATTAATAGAGATAACTATTTAGTTTTCTGTGGTCTAGTAGAAAGACTGCTGGATTTGTAGTCAGAGAATTTGAATTCAGATTCTGTTCCAGTTGTTTAGTATCCATGTGACCTTCCCTATTTTGGGCCTCAGTTTCATCATCTGTAAAATGAAAGGACTGGATTAGATTACCTCTAAGCACCCATTTATTTCCAGATCTTTGACTCTATGCTTTTTACTTCAGTTAAAGCAGCCAGTTATATAAGTATCTATTGGGCTAGACCTAGCTTGACAGATGATAATGTGAAAGGAAAAAAAAAAAAAGGATTTTAATTGACTATAATCATGACATTTGTCATTTAATACAAAAATATACATCTAGGTAGTGGGTCCAGTTTTGAATAACACACTTAAGGGGAACATGAAAGACTAGAGAGCATTCAATGGACCATAACTAAGATGATGAGAACTCTGGAAAATATACTGTGAGAAGAATGCTTTAGGAAAATGTGTATACTTTGACTGGAACAAAAAGGAAAGATTAATGATAGATATGATAATGGTGTTCAAATATTTGAAAAGCTCTCATGGGAAAGGAAGAGTATTAGAGTTATTTTGTGATGCTTCAGAGCACAGAGAGGGACCAATGAATGGGTTGAAATTATAAGGAGTCAGATTTCCATTCACTGTGAGGTAGAACTTCCTATTCATTAAGCCTGCCTAATAATATAATGTACAGCTTTAAGTAATGAGTTCTCCATCACCAGAAGATTTGGGCAGCTAGGTGGTACAGTGGGTAGAGTGCTGAGCCTGGAGTCAAGAAGTCTGGGCTTGGAATCAGGATGCCTCAGACACTCACTAGCTGTGTGACTTTTGCCAAGTCACTTCACCCCGTTTGCCTTAGTTCCTCATTTGTAAGAGCTGGAGAATGAAATGGCAAACTACTTCAATATCTTTGCTAAGAAAACCCCAAATGGGGCCATGAAGAGTTAGAAGTGACTGAAAAAAGAATGAAGAATATAGGATTGATAGATAGATGAAATGGGGTCATCTAGTCCAAATTTCTCATTTAAGAGCTGAGGAAACTGACACAGAAAAAATGTAGTGACTTTTCCAAGGACTAATAAGTAGTAGGTAGAACTACCAATATTCAAACCCAGGTCCCTGCATTCTAAATCTAACATTTTCCCTGCGCAGTGTTACCGCCATATTCTGAAAGAGCTTGTCAATTATCAAAATTTACAATTCCTTTTCACATCAACTGTCATCAAACCACATATTGTCCAACTTATCTTTAAAAAGTTGATTTACATCTATCCCTTTTTCCATCCTTTTAGATTCACTTATTCTTACTGAAGTTTGTGGTGTGTGTGTGTATGTTCTTGAGTCTGTATTGTCCTTCCCTTCCATTTTGTGTCATCTGAAAGTTTGAGAATATGATATTTTTGGTTTCATCAATGACACTGCAGAAAGATGAAACAGAATAGACTCAATGAAAGAACCTGAACCACTTCACTGGAGACCTAACTCCATATTGACATCTATATATCAATGACTATACTTCATACCTAGCTCTTTAACCGGTCCTGAATTTGTCTATATTATTATATATCAGGCACCATAATAAGTGCTGGGGATGCAAAGAAAAACAAAAATTGCTCCCCACTCTCAAAGAGTTCACAGGCTAGTAGGGAAAAAAAAACATGCAAACAACTGTGTACAAATAAAACATACACTGGACAAACAAGAGATGAGTAATAAAAAGAAGGCACTAGAATTAAGAAGGATCAGGAAAGCCTTCCTATAACCTCTACCTGGGACTTGAAGGAAACCAGGAAAACCAGGAGATGGAGATAAGAAAGAGAATTCCAGGAATTTAGGGCAGCCAGAGTTGGAAAATGGAGTATTTTTGGAGTAACAGAAGGGAAGTCAGTATGATTGGATTGTAGACTACATTGGGGTAATAAGACATAAGGAGACTGAAAAGATAGGACGGGGTCCAGATATGAAGAACATTAAAAGACAAGCAGGATTTTCTATTTGATTCTGGATGTAATAGAGAGCAACTGGAGTTGATTGAATAGGCTGTGACATAGTTAAGAATATCAATTTAACAGCTTAGTGAAGCAGGATTGGAATAGGGAGAGATGTGAGGCAGGGAGACCAACCAACAAGTTATTGTAAGAGTCCTGCCATAAGGTGATGAGAGCCTTCATCTACATGGGCAGTACTATAAGAGAGAAAAAAAGCAAATAGATGAGATGTTATCACAGTGGAATCATCACAATTTGGCTATGGGGGTTAAATGAGAGTGAAGAGGTGGGGATCACATAGACTGCATTTGTGAGTGACTGGTAGACCAATGGTGCTTTTGAAAGTAATAAGAAAACTGGAAAGAGGGGAGAGTTTTGGGGAAAGACAATTCAATTTGGGACATGTTGAATTTAAGTTGTCTAAGAAACATTTAGTTCTAGATGTCTAATGGGCCGTTGGAGATGGAAGAAAGGGCTCCAGAGGGAACTGAGGGTGTAAAGACAATAATGGCGTCTATGAGAGCTAATGAAATCACCAAGGAAACTAGCATATAGGGAAATAAGCCCACCCATTCATGGGAGACTGGGATGAAGAAGGAAATGGTAAGAGAAAGCATCTGGGTGAAGTGAGACCAGGAAGAAAGGATAAGCAAGAACACTTTGTGAATAGTCTCAATTGTTGTTGTTGGGCTTTTTTTTCCAATGACATATGAGGCAAAACAAATTGAAGTCGTAAAGGGGAAGGGAGAGAAAGCCATAGAAATTTTAAGGAGAAATTAAAGGGTTTAGAGAGGTTTCTGTCCATGTGGGCTAGTGAATCAATTAGAGAAGTGTAAAAGGTATAGCCTTTGACATTATGTAACATAAATTTGTAGTGGACTCAATATGTATTTTTTAAAAATTTTTTTCAGCAGCATATTGTCAGGAACAAAGGCAGACAATGGTGGGAATCATCCAAAGCAAGGGCTTATCAGGTCAAGATTAGTGATAAGATAAGTCAGCAAAGGACTTAAGAGAAGAGGTCAGTGTACAGTTGCACTAATTCACCAAGGGATAAAGATGGGGAGAACACATGGCCTGGGAAATAACTGAGGAATGGGGGGATTAAAGAGGATGGCGATGATGAAAAACAGAATTTGGGGTTGCATAGCAGAGGAAGAGGTGGAATGATAACAGATTGTGGTCAGATAAGGGAATTTCAAAGTTAATGAACATTGAAGTGGATGCTTATGGGGGATGGCAAGGTGAGATCAAAGGTAAGACCATTTCTGTCTGTAGCTAAGGGGAGGTAGAGAAGTGGGAAATAAAGTTTAGGAACTGCCTGTTTACAGTGTTTCAAGAGCATGTGTCTGTATATATGTGTGTGTATGTATTTACATATACACATATATACATATATTGAGCACATATGTCTATATACACATGTATGCTTACATACACGTGTATATGCACATGCATGTATGTGCAAATTATGTAGAAAATGTTACCAATAAAGATTAAACTTAAACTTACCATGCATTCGCTTTTTTAAAACTCCCAGATCTGGTTGTTGAACATATATCAGCACCTGAATATTTTTTTTCTTACCTGGCAGACTCAAGCAGGTGGAAGAGTATGGTGGAACTCTGGCAAGATCATATACATATGTATGTGTGTCCATTTATATTTCTATGTAGTCTCCTTGTTAGCTTTTAGTGGTCATAACTTCTCTTTACAAATGTTTTCAAACTATCCCCTTAAGTGATCCATTCTAGAATTTTGCCAGGGATAGAAGCCAAGCTCAACAGCCTATAGTTTGAGAAATACAAGATACTAAATAAATTGCCACCTGGTGGGGACTATAAAAAAAGAGAAACAGGCAGTTGGGGACAGAGAAAGAGACAGAGACAAAGAGAAACACAGAAACAGAGACAGATAGACAGAGTATTCCAGACACAGAGAACAAAAAAGGTAAAGAGGTTGGAAAAGTTAGCACATGTTAAGGAATGATGGAGAATGATGTTGAGGAATATAGCTTGGCTGAATCATAAAATATTTAGAAGGGAATGATAAGAGATAAGGAAAAAATAAAGGATAATGCCAGATTTTGGAGGGCTTATAAATGACAGGCAAAGGAATTTGAGCTTTGCTTGGTAGACAATAGGGGGCCACTGGAGATTTTTAACAGAGGAATAACATGATTAGATTTATGTATTAGGAAGCTTAGTCTGGCAGGGGTATGAAGAATGAATTGGAAAGGGGAGAGAGCAGAGGCTGAAAGATCTTTTAGGAGTCTATCGCAATACTCTAGTTGGCTTCCAACTGACTAAATGGAGAAATTACTGGGGTCAAATAAAAAGATCAGTTGAAACTTAGATATTTTGCATATTTTGGAAAAATGGATTAATCCATTGGAATTTGCCAAAATAAAAATTCAAGTGATTCTAACATGAAGGCCAATATAATCTGGATCAAAATCATAGCTGAGGGAATATTTGAATACGTTGTATGCATCTCTATCCAAGAATAAAAATCTCCTATTTTTTTTTCATTTTTTTCTGTTTCATTTGTGGGGCAGGGGAAATTTTTCTGAAAGCCTTGAACTGATATAATTTACTGTAATGAGTGGAAAAAAAACTAGAGCAAAGCAGAATAAATATATTTTTAAACTATTTCATCTTCAGTACCATCAGATGCATTACTTTAAAGTATGCTGCAAAATTTTCAAGAGGTAAAGAGAGACATTTCTCTTTAAAAATGTAAATAAGAAACATATTTTTCAACTTTAATGGGAATTTGAAAAAATATCTGGGATCATTATTCATTTTAAAATATGCATACAACTTATGATATTTATATAAAAGGGCTCTGTCTTTAATCATTCTGCCAACACATTGCTCCTTGAGGGCAAGCACCAGTTCTCAACAGATACTGTGACCCAAAACATGGCTGAGTCACTTAATCTCTTATAGCCCTTGGCATTTCTCTAAGATTGAAAATTAGAGATGTGCCACTAATCTGTGGCTATGGCAGGAATTGTCACACCAGGAGATCTTAAGAAAGATGAAATCACAGGTCTGTACCCTCCCCACCCCCAAAAGGGCATGGGTGGAATGCATTTTCTCTAGTGTTTCTTTCAATTCAAAATTCAATTATCCTATTATTATTTAGATTTTGTCCAATATAGGGCTCAGTTAACTAAACATCTATACCTATTTTACCCAATGGTTGTAAGATCATCAGGAACTTCAGTGCCATCAAGTAGCATTGCAAATGTTCTTTACTCTTCCTTGCTTAATCTTCTTAGTACATTAGATTGAATCCACAGCCCTTAGTACTGTGTCTAACACATAGAAGGTGGTTAATAACTATGGATTGATCTATTACAAACTCTTGCCAAGATCACATACCACCTTACTCTCCCTGAAAAGAAAAACTCTCACATGGTTAAATTCCTAAAACTTATATTTTTACTCTTTCATTGCTGATATTTAAGCCACTGCAATACTGTTTCTCAGAGACTAAAAACAGTTTCCTACAGCATATTCTCCAGGAGTATTTACAGACTTGTATGGCAATAATGGACAGTGTTGAAATGAGGACTGAGAAGTACTTAGTTCAAATCCTGACTCAGACAGGGGCCCCAACTTTCTAAGACTTTTTGCAAGAATCCAATGGGGTAACATACCTAAACATACTTAGCCAGTCTTAATGAGCTATGCGGATCCCAGCTACTGTTAGTACTCTTCATCTTACCATAAGGAATTGTCCCTTTGATGATTCCATGATGTTTTCTGCTTTTAAGAGAAGTTACATGGCTATTCCTTTTGTCCTCCTGAAGCCTTCAGTTAATTAATGGACATCATACTATATGATAATAATAGCTAGTGATAGCTAATATTTACATAGAGCTTACTATGTGCCAGGCACTATGCTAAGCACTTTACAATTATTGTCTCAATTGATCCTCACAGCAACCCTAGGAAGGTAGATGATACTATTATCTTCATTATATTGATGACAGAACAAAGGCAAACAGAAGTTAAGTGACTTACCCAGCATCACAAAGCTAGTAAGTGTCTAAATGCTGAATTTGAACTCAAGTCTTCCTGAGTCTAAGCCTAATGCTCTATCCACTGTGCCACTTAGTTGCCCCTAATAATAAATCATACCTAGAAACCTTTTGTGCATTTGTTCAGTCGTATCCAACTCTTTTTTTTTTTTTCCAAATTGTTCTGAGCTTTATTTAACATCAGGAGAGAACGAGGAAACTGTTTGGGTAAACGCTAAGTACAGTTACTATATATCAATCTTTTTTTACAAAAAGCCTGACAAAGGTATTGTTGGCTCAGATTCGGGGCCCGCTGGCCAGCTTCCAACCTTCCGGTTTGCCCAACTTCAAAAGGGCCGTGGTGCTGCCCATGTACATACACGCCGCTGCCCCACTGGTATAGCTGTGCATCTGGGCTCTGATGGTCAGGCCGGCAGCACAAGCTCCAAAGAAGTAGTTCAGGGGATCGTCTGGTTTTTCCCACAACTGAGCACTGACACAGGAAGTGATCCCAAATATGGCACCTACAGCAGCCATGGAGAACGTCAATTTCCCAGCCCTTAATATTCCTTCAGCAGTTGACTGGGGTGGGAAAAACACAAGGTTGTAGGCCGATGCTACCAAGCCAATAGTGGTACCCATCTTGGTGGTAACATAAGCCTTGCAGTGGCATTCTTTACCATCAGGACGTCCCAGTACTCCTTCACCAGCACAGACGCTGTGATCTCACCTGGTCCTGCTCCAAGGGCAGCTCTCTGAGAGAGGTAGGCATAGTGTCCAACTCTTTATGACCCCATTTTGATGTTTTCATGGCAAAGATACTGGAGTGGTTTGCCATTTCCTTTTCCAGCTCATTTTACAGATGAAGAACTGAGGCAAACAGGGCTGAGTGAAACAATTTGAACTCATAAAGATGAGTCCTCCTGATTCTAAGCCCAGCACTCTATTCACTGTGCCACCCAACTGCCCAAGAAACCTTCTACCCTTTCCCAATGTTTCTAATCATGCTATCCTTTCTTACTTTCTGAGATACCATTGATCACTCCCTGATTCTCTATTTTTTCCACTTTTCTCCTTATGCTATTATCAGTCTAACACTTGAATAAACTAAGCTCCTCATTGTTTCTAAGACAAAAGAGTTATAGAGTTTAACCACTATCTGGTTATTTTAAGTACCTTATAGCTTCCTTTTTTTCCTTCTCCTCTTTGCTAAGAAAACCCCAAAATGGGGTCATGAAGAGTTGGACATGACTATCCCAAGAACTACAGAATTCAGAGTTAGAAGGAGATTCAGGGACCATCTAGTTCTTGTCTGAAAACAATCATTTCTAAAAATGCCCAACAAGTGGTCATCCAGTCTTTGATTGAAGACTTTCAATGAGGAGGAAGCCACTGCATGCTAAGGCAGCCTAATTTAACTTTTTTGGAGAGCTGCAATTGATATAGCATACTCTATATTATTCATATAGCTATAGATACATATATACATATCTCTTCTATATATCCATATAGCTCTAATTGATACATCATTTTGTACAAAGTTTTACTTTACATCAAGTATAAATTTGTTTCTGCAACTTTTATCCAGTGCTCTTAGTTCTGACCTATAAGGGTCAAAAAAGAAAAAGTGTAGTCCTTCCTGAATGTGACAATCTTTCAAATACTTGAAGTCAGCTCCTACTCTTCTGTCATTTTAGTGCATTTTTGAGGCTTTTCTTTCTGCAGAATCCCTCATTCCATTCCATTTTGATGGTAGCCATCTTTTTTTTTTTTTTTTTGGCCATGAATTTTCCCAATATCCCTATGAGGTCAGGGTTGGAATTACTAGATTCATTTTACAGAAGGTAAAAACTAAGGACAGAGTAAGAGAATTGCCCCTAGCAATGAAATCGGATGAGTTAATGGAAACAAACTCTGACTCACTACTTAAATGTTGTTTTAAGTAGATTATATATTACATACAAAATGCACTATAACATAAATCTCTATGCTGACCCACCTTGATATTTATGCAGGGAATCAATCAACAAGCACCCACTAGGTACCAGGGGAAATGTGAGAAGTATCTATTAATCTTATACAACACTGTCATCTATACCATACTGATGTAGTATTCCAAGCCCCAGCTTCCATTCATTGGTTCCCAGGAAGTCGTCTTGTGTTGTAAGTACTTGGTGGGTCAGATTCCTCTCTAAAGTATAGCTCATAAGCCTCCACCAATATTCTTATCCTTGTCATTTGGAAGACCCAGTCCAAAGTAAAGGCATTTATTTAATAATGTACAGAGTAACAAAATAGCAAAACATTCCTTCCATAAATCTTGAGCTAATATTCCCACAAATACATATGCATTAAATGGAACTTACAGGCCTCCATAGGGGTCCCATGTGGGTCATGAGGAAAAAGTTTTGAGCAAAGGGTATGATGCGTGCCTTCAAAGTTGCACCACCATCTTGTGTTGATGTCACTGATATCTCCTGACCATCATTTCTTGTCTGCTCCTTGTTTCAATTCTAGCTGATGTGTCTGTGTATGTATACACAAACATATACATGCACATAGACATATATATACATATATATAACACATATGTATGTATATATATT
>CM053585.1:135074974-135097502 GCA_028646515.1 Pseudochirops corinnae
CATAAAGGAATTCTGAAGAGATAGATAAATCTGAGATATATACAAATACACAACATACATACATACCACATATATCTTTGGGATCCCTCTCTAATTTATATCAATATATATCTGTATTACTTTAACAATAACTCATTGTCATTAAGTTTGCTATGGTTAATAAAGGTCTTCTCTATAGGTCTGCTATAGTGTTCTCTTATTCTCACTTCGGGTCATCGGATGAAGAACTAACTGATGTGGTTAAGAAGCAAGTATCCCAAAGGCAGGGCTAAAACTTTCTTCAGTTAAGCTTTTAGCCAATTGCTATGAAACTCTTCTCCTCCATCAGGCTCATCAGAGAAGTTGTCAAGATGATCAAGGCAAAGATGTTTCTGCTTTCTGGACTTTTTGTTCCAAGAAAAGATCACCCCTGAGTTCCCCAGTTCTACCCTCATTTGACTGGTGAGAAAGTCAATTTAACTATCAGTCCTTATTCCCAAACACAAGACGAGAATTTCCAAAACTTTATTTCCATGAACAGAAAAAAATAGAGCAGAATTAAAACTGTATTTATCCTCTCAATCATGCCCCTCTGTTCTTCACAAATAAAAAAAGTCATACTAGTTAGAAGTTTAAAAAAAAAACGGCTTATTATCTTTGCCCCACTTTCTCCACCCTCTCCAGCAGTGATTCACAGCCTGCTCTCTACATTCTCTTTCTCAGGACCAACATGCCACACTTGTAGAAGGTTAGTCACTGTAGATCACATATAGCTTTCACTTTTGTGATGTATCAACTCAAAACAACTTTCAACTAAAATCACATATGAAAGAAAAATATTGCCTTCTGAGTTTCGGTCCAGTGATTTTACTGATATAGAGCTCCTGGCGGAGAAATTCCCTTTATCAATGCAAATTATCTATAACTTATATTCTTAGTTGCCCGACAGTGCTGAGACATGCTGGCTTATGCATGGTTCATAGGTTCAACAGGTCAGGGCTTGAATCCAAATCTGTCTAGAAGGCTGGTCCTCTCTAACCCATATAGGCTGCCTCTGACTAGAGATTTTAATTTAATCACATTGAATTTTTGCTACCCAATCAGTTACCCGATCCCCAGTATTACCACACAAGGCTGAGGCTGCTCTTTTTACTCTGATATTCAACAATAATTGGGTTCAAATTAGAGAAATACTACTTTAGAGCATTTTTGAATAAGGATTATCATTCCTTAATTGGACAGCCAAAGCACACAGTTCACATGTAGTGGGAAGTTAGTTCAGTAGTGTATTAAATTTTGCAGAGATGAATGACTACATGATACTAACACATATGATTGATTCAGTCAGTCTAATTTTAAATTAATTATCTGAATGTTTTATCTTAAACATGCCAAGTGATTGGTCTGACCGAAATTGTGATTAAAGAAGCTGATCCTTTGAAGTTGTTTAAAAGATAGAGGAAAGAACTCTGTGGTCATCTTTGGATCTCCTGAAAGAATGATGCCTACCCTGGATGAGTAAGGCATTCAGTCATTAGGTTATTCTATTGGAGGTAGTCTAAATGGATATGTGTATGTGTAAGGACACTTAAAGCATGTGTAGAAAGCTTTTAAAATATGTCGTTGTTCAGTGGTTTCAGTCATATCCAACTCTTCATAACCCCCTTTGGGATTTTCTTGGCAAAGATAATGGAGTGACTTGCTATTTCTTTCTCCAGCTCATTTTACAGTTGAAGAAACCGAGGCACAGTTAAATGACTTGGCCAGGGTCACACAGCTAGGATGTATCTAAGGCTGAATTTGAACTCAGGAACATGAATCTTCCTAATTCCAACCAAGTGCTCTATCTACTGTGCCAGCTAGCTGCCCAGAAATATTAAAATACAGATAACCATTAAAGAACCTTAATGACTTACTTTTTCTAGGGCAGGCAAGAGGGAAGAGATAGAATATGAAGTCTCAGTCTTATGAGAGACAACACGGTACACTGGAAACCATCTCTCCAAGAAGCAGGATATTTGAGTTCTATTCCCCTTCATCCCTAAATAGTTCTGGGCTCTCTCTCAGCTACAGATACCTCATCTACAAAATGAAGATGATGATGTATTTGCCTGAAGATTGAGAGCTAGACTCTGGTCCCTCAATATCCCTTTGAATCCTTGGATCTATAATTAACCCCACTAAACTTTTAGAATGATGGTTAAAAATGATAAAGTATGAAAAATCTCTCCAATCTCAAACTATTTGAATTTTTAAATTACTAAATTCTGTCATCTTTTAGGAGAAAAATTAATTTAACTCCCTGGAGGTACTGTGGAACACTTGCCTGATCCTGTTCAATTACTAGGATCAGGCATGGGCAATCCCACACTCAACCTGCCAATTATATACTCCACCTGACATCAGAGAAATACCAAGATCTCTATGGATTTTTAAAAACTGCCTTTCTCTTTACCCTAGCATTTCTCCTTTCCAGCTATCAGTGCTCATGGAGGGTTCTATTCAGTGTGCTTTTATGTAATTAAAATCTTGGTCCAACACTGGAAAACCTCACCCTCTTTCCTTTCTGATTCTTCTTTCAATGAACCCTGTGAAAAAATGGGGAACTGACCACAGAAATATAAGTAAAAATATCTAATCCTTTGCTTATTTTCTTTAAAGCCAATTAATAAACTTAAGTTATATTAAAAAGACTACCCCATGGGCTACATGGCCATGAGTCATCCCATTTCCATACAGTCCTGAAACTCTCAAACCAAGGAACTCAACACCACTCAGGTGCCTAAACTCAATCCTCTCTGTCAGGTCAACTGCTTCCAATGTAAGATAGCAAATGGCCCAGTGCTAGAATTAGCAAACAGATCCACAGCTATTCCATTCATGGTCTCCCAGTCAATGTACTGGGATGCATATACTGATTTCATCCTCTGTCAACTTTTATTTGTTCACCACTCTGTTCTGGCCTGAGACCTCCGACCCTCCCTTCTGAATGGTTCCCATGATCACTCACTCCTGTATTGGGTTCAGTGAATCCAAAATAACTCCTCGTGCCTTGTTTATCACGGAATGGAGTCAGTGGCAGACCTAGGCACTGAGATCCCCCTCAGGCTTATCACTCATTCTTCCACATGTAACATCTTGGAAGCTGAAGCTTGGTGGGCACAACCACTTGGGACTTTCTTTGAAGAGTGTTCATTCTCCTCCATTCTTCTCCTCTCTCATCTTCTTTGTATTATTTGAAGCCCCAGCCCATTCCTACCCTATGATGAGAAGTAATGAAGTTTGGAATAGTTAAAGAGTGCTACACCTTGAGGGAAAGACAGGGGCAACATGTACCAGGCAGGTAAAAGCCACAGATACCACCTCAACCACTATCTCCCCTGATGCCTAATTGGGGAAAAAAAGTCTAGCATTTATTTCTAAAAATCCCAGAAAAAGCAATATCCCCTATATTACCACCTCTCTACTCCCTTCAGGTATAGAGGGAAGCAAAGCCTATGGGAGAAAGGTCCCATCATCCCCACTACTACCAATAAAAACTGTCAACTACTTGCCAGCTATGAGAATCTTGAGAACAGCAATATCCCTCTCCCTGCACCAGACAGACCCTACACCCAGTCTTCTCCCTGTAGCCATAATCTAGAAGGGCAACCCTTCTGTGACCTGACACTCTCTTCCCTCATGTCCTATATAGCCCCTGATTCCTCAGCAGCCACGAGTACTTGGATGGTGGGGAGGGGAGGGAAAAGAAGGAGGGAGCTCACCCAAATCTTTGGCACCATCAAATGGTTGAACAGATATGGTTTCATAAATGGAAATGATACTGAAGAAGATCTATTACTATCTGCTTGTTGCTTCATTCTAAAGATCCTGGACCTTTCCATTTGACTGGCAGCTAAAAACCCTGGTATGTATTATCTCTCCCATGTAAGCTCCTTGAAAACAGGGATCTAATTGAATCCACAGCATAATCACAATATACTTAATACAAAGAGCCTGGTAAATTTTTTTTCAGATACTTATGCCACCTACTAAGGCTATTTTACAGATGGACATAGAAAAGTCAATTGCTGACAGCCACCTATTTCAGAAAGGGCTCATTACAACAGTGTGACCCTACTAGTCCCAAATAAGGAATGTGATAATAAAGGAAGTAAATGCAGCATGTGGCGTGCCAAAATTATAGCATCCTCACAGTTCGACATCAAACAAACTGTCCTGATGGTGCAAAGCAAAGAAACAGGAAAACTTTGACTACACAGCTTGACTCAGCTGGCTCCAGCGAGTCAGGAGTCCTGCTCCTTCTGAGGATGAAAATACTCTGGGCTTCCTGTATTTCAGGAAGAGCCTGCAAACATCTCGGGGATAGAATGCTTCATCATACTGTAAACAAGGATCCCTCACATCCACCTCCTCAGTTCTGAGAGATGAGAGAAAACACAACAACCTTGAATCCAACTTGGAGAAGGAGACAGAAAAGGAATTAACTCATAGTTATATTAAAAAATAACCAGACAGGAATTATGAGACAGAAGCTGATCTTATGTCAAAAAAGGAAAGCTGTTCAATGCACATTCCACAAAGAAGACATTGGGAAAAGAGGATGAGTCAGATGAACAGAAGATCCATTCTCATGGCCTGAGACTAAATAAATAAATAAATAAATTTACTCAGAGTTATTCTGTAGGGTTCTAAGTTAACATTTTATGATTTCAAAAAATGATTTATGCCTCATATACAAGTGGTATAGACACTAAAGGAAAAATAAAACAAAGGAAATTTTGTGACCATCAGGTTGTTACTTAATTTTATTATTATTTTAAGTAAACCATACCTTACATCCTCAGAGTCATCCAAATTTTGAAGAACCATTGCTAGAAAATTTGATCATGGGCTCTTTCTTTCTGAAATCGTTGTTGACTTAGAAGGAAAGAGGTATGAATGTTTTGTGTAGGTGTTTTTCCCATACTTTTTGTTTGGTTTTCTCCAAGGTGCCTTGGGAAGAAAAAAATGTGAAACAAGTGAGTTTCACTATAGGGTGAGTATATAAAGAACTCAGAGTTTTATGAGCTCCATGTGAAGTGTTATTATCCCCATTTAACAGACCCCAAAACTGAGGATCAGAGTGATTATATGTCTGATCCCAAGCCAAACACTGCTGGCAACAGACCCAAGTACTTCCAACAAAGCCCACTTCTTTCACCTCCAGACCAAGTTTCATCCTCCTACCAACCCATGTTTCTTCCCACCAGGCAACTTTACATGGGACATTGTCCTTGTATGTTCTTTTGGTGCTACAGACAATTTTCTCCTTAATAAAATGTTGAGTTGTGTGAAGTAAGATAAGCAGATTGATAGGTGTGAATTGTGGTCACAGGAAGTATGACATGGAGTACAATTCCTTAAGGAAAGAAGAAAGAAGAAAATTTTTCATTGAGAAAGAGGATACAAGATATTTTTGTTCTAGGCCACTATATTAATGATGATTGAAAGGATATGTTTTAAGGAAATAAGCAATGAGAAATAGCTTATAGATTTAATAGGTAAACAAAGAGATGGTTAATGTATAACATTACTGTACCTGTGATAATGTAGCAAGTATTATCATTTTCCATTTTTCTTATTTTATACTCAATGAAATCAGCAAATTGCCTTAAAATCAGAAGTAATTATTTATGCTTAAATGACATAATAAGAAAACAAGCACACTGATGCCAGAAAGGGGGAGGGAGGGAAAGCATTTAACTCAGAAGCTAATGGTCTTCAGATGGACAGGGAGGACTTGTCCTATTATCCTAATGAAAGCATACCTATATTCCCCCATGGAGAACTAATGTCCTTTGAACACTGACCTCTATACACTCTCATGAAGCCCAAAGTGGATTCATTTGAATCTCTAATTAATTTCAAAGCAGGACACTGAGCTTTGGCTGTGCCATTAGACATTGCTCAGGCCTGAAGGTATTTTTATAAAACCAAAGATTCCTGACAATTCCGGCAAAATTTGGAGTCCGGGTCACAAGGTGGAAAGCAGAAAAGCTTCTGTTGATGATTTAAATGTTAGAATGTGTTAGGGTATCATTAGGTGGCTTACGTTTCCCAACTAGGTCGCTTGTGAAATGAACTCCAGCCTAAAGTGAAAAATACTCCAGCTGACAGTAATCAAAGACAGATGACTTATTAGTGGATGACTTTCAACTTATTGAAACCACCGCTGACAAGAAATTAAAGGCTTACAGAGTAATATCATCCAAGGGCTTAGAACTATTGGGGATGGTTAAGCAACAAAGTCCCTCAACACCCTGGTGCAAATTAAATCCACAGTTTTCCTTTAAGAAGCTTCGTGGTGGGTATTTGTGAACAGACTGAGCTGGAGACATGCCTTTGAAAGCAGCCAGGAGGTAACTGGCTTGGGAAAAACCCTCCCCTTACAGATTGTCAGCACCTAGGCTAGACACAGGGAAAGGAGATCACTTTCTCCATCATTCCCAGCATGTGATAGAATGTAAATCAAGCAGGGAAGTGTTGGAAGGAGAAAGGTCCAGGATGTGAGTTTTGCTGTGACCTTGGAAAGGAGACAACTTCACCTTTATGAGCTACTTAAATATAGTCAACTCAGTCAGCCACAGGTAGCTATACAGATATTTGAGTGGGGTGGTAGCATATTAATAAATTCTTTACTAATAATTTGAAAGACTAGTAAGGAACATAATTTGTAATATGTGTGTAGGGTTCAATACTGCTTCTTGCCTTGAAGGTCTGATGGGATCCATGTAAGTGCTAATCTCCAACCCTATACAATACAACAGTTAGGATGTCATTATTTGGGAAGAAGGCAGGGGAGAACATTCCTATAGATCTTACATGATTCCATAGATTTCTCCATGCTCTCATCCATTGAACTTTTATATGTTTGTCTAGCTATGTGTCAGAATTCTGAGCATCAGGTCCTACTCACACAGATTTACAGGCACCAAATATATGGCCACACATATCAAATCAAACTTCTTAGTTTGAAGAACCAGCCTACCACAGGGGATATGACCATTGGATTTCTTACTTTCTCAGCAAAGGACCAGATCATCCTACCAAATATCATTTATTTGGAAATATCTCCTGGCCTGTACTCAGGCAGACTTCCACACCAGAGGTGGGATGGTTGGTTCTATTAAAGTTGCTGCAAAAGTAAGCATGTTGGGAAATAGCTATAAAAATAGTTCAGAAACTGCTGATACTAGGAGAAACTACTACAAAACACTTAGAATTATTGGATTATTAGTCTGTGCTTTCAGATAAGAAGAAATAAGATAGTTTCCTATATGAAATACAAAAATGTTTTTTTTTTTACAAAAAGTAAAAGTTAAAATATTCAAAGTAAACGTTGTTTAAAGTAAAAAAGTTATTTTTAATGTTTCATAGGAAACCCATTTCTCCTATCTTTTGAATTGGTGTTACATTATACAAATAGATTGACATATATTTTGTATTTTATTTTAAACATTAATGTTTATAATAAGTTGTGTTTTACATTGTCATAACCCTGGATCTTACACAATCCCACAGGTACAGATAAAAATCACAAATGCCCCCAAATACAAAATCATTTAGTCAATTAAGTAAGAATTATTTTACAAATTTTATAAGAAATTACTTCAGGGTCTATCTCGGTGCTAGAAAAACTCTAGTCCAAACCAACAAATGATAAAGAAAAGGAAAAACAAAAGACTGAGAAAATGTAACTTGTGATCTCCCAGTGGTTCTCAACCTTCCTAACGTTGCAATCCTTTCATACTTATATGTGGGCATATATGCATGTGGACAGACCTACCTGGAGACGGATAGAGGAGCAGTGTCTTGGTTCCTAAGACCATCAGAAATATGTGTTTTCCAATGGTCTTAGGTTGTTCGACCCCCAAAGGGGTTGCAACCCACGGGTTGAGAGCCGCTGTCCTAGACTATCCTGTCCTCACAAAACTTCCCAGACCATGTCAGCTCTCCCAAAGGGGATATTGGGACCATGGGTCAACAGGCAATCATCCCATCACCCTCATCAGAGAAGCCAAATCTATTCATCTTGGTGCCACATGGAGCCCTTATAAATAGCTTTGAAGGCTCCTTATCTCAACTCTCACTCTCACTGATGTATTGGGTCCCCAAGAAAGCTGCCTACAGTAGTAAGAATGCAGAAAGCTTGCTCTTTTCTAATAAAAGGGTGTTATTTTTCATTCCCACACAGAATTTTTTCCTCCATAAAGACTTTTCTCCATCTTTTGACAAGGTTCCTTTGAATGAAGTGAGATTATCAAACAGATGAGCTCTTCAGGCCTTCAACAACGTACTCATCTCTGCATCACATCTGTGGTACAGTTCTCTAGGTCATCTCTTTGGATCAAAAATGAAGCTGGCTACCCTAGTCTGGGAGTAGAGTACTTCAAGGGTCTTGTATAGCCCCCAAGAGCTGTGTAATTCAGTAGGGAACCAGTCCAATGTAATTACATGTCCTTGCAGATTGCTGTGTAATTAGATTTAGACCGAAAAAAATAATTGCATGTAACTTACACTGTGGTTTTCGAAGGCATAAATAATCATTTATTTACTATGTAATGATGTGGTGGTTATTCTTCCACTACCATCCATGGTTACCACATATTGAGAAGACCAACTGTTAACACAGAACTTTAAAAAGCACTTGCAACTTATTTGGAAGATACAACTTAAGGAGGTAAATTTCAATAATGTCTCAGGCTGGCCTCTCAAAGTGGTGGCCAGATGTCTGTACAAGAAGATTGTTCATTTTCTTTCTTGTTTAGTTTATGTCTAACTCTATATGACCCTAGGTGGAGTTTTCTTGGCAAAGATACTGGAGGGGTTTGCCATTTCTTTCTGTAGCTCATTTTATAGAAGAGGAAACTGAGGAAACATGGTTAAGTGACCTGCTCAGGGTCACACAGCTAGTACATGTCTGAGGTCAGATTTGAACTTGGGTCCTCCTGACAAAAGGCCTGTTCTCTATTCATTGCACCACCTAGCTGTCTTCTTGTTTTCTTTAGTTTTTTGAAAGTATTTAACCTGAGTACACAGTCTAAATTTCACTAAGGAAGGGATTGTTTCAATGTTATCATCATATATCCAGCAGCACAGTGCTTGGCATGTAATTTTACCCATAACTAGAATATATGTGTCACTTTAAGGTTGATAATACAGTTTATTTCATTTCCTCCTCCCAACAGTCCTGTGAAATAGGTCTTATTATTACCCTCATTTTGCAGACAAAGAAAAGAGGATGAAAGCAATGATTCTTTCCTTCCCAACCTTTCCTAAGGTCACACAGGCACTAAGTGTGTGAGGAAGGATTCAGACTCAGACCTTCCTTTCTCTGGGTCCAAAGCTCTATCCATTGTACCACCTCACTGCCTTAGGATGTTTAAAAATACTTGTGGAGTCCTTGATGGACCGACCTTACCAGTCACTGAGTACAACTTGCTCCAGTGCAGAGATGAACTCGACAGCATCTCCTTCCACAGACTTGTCCAGCCACTGCTTGAAGATCTGGATTCTTGGGGAGGGGAAAAAGGGAAACCTGAGCCAAGGGAGGAAGGCAAGAAAGTGAGAAACCGTTATGAGAAGGGCATCCGTGTTAGAAGGACTGGTTTTCCTTCAAGGGAGCCTCAATCAGCTTCTCTTTAACTCCCATCTATTGGCCCTAGCTCTGTCCTCTGAGAGCAGACAGAACAAGTTCATTTCTTGAACACAGCTATCATGGATAGAGAGCACAAATCTTCTCTTGTTCTATGCTGAATGACCCCACTTCCTTCAAATGACAATGGGGACTGGAGGGAAAGAAATCATGAGATTTCATCCAATTCAATTCCAAAGATTTATCAAACACTGCTAAGAATTCTAAGGCACCATCTAGGCCACTGGTACAAGACCACAGATGAGATATTCTCCCTGCCCCACCATGGAGCTAATAATTCAGCTAGAAAAATAAACCTCACATACAAACAGGTGTACTATAACATAGAACAAAACAAATACATACAAAAGGGGCAAAATTCAAAGGAAGAAAATATTATTTCTTGGAAGATCAGGACAGAGTAGCCACTTGATTTCAGTGAATGTTCTCTTCCCCACCGTATAAGAATCTAATATGGGAACATACAGAGCCTCCGAAAGTACAGTCAGTCATATAGGTCTACTGTTGGAACCTTCAGTCAAATTTATCATCACTACCACTGAAGACCATCATGGCCACATCACATCAGGCTCTAGAGTCTTCCTCTGGCCCATAAATAAACACTGAGCTCCTTAACCAGAAAGATCCTGCTGACCTGTAGGAACACACTTTTACCCAGTTCAATCTGCCCTAAGGCCAGGGCAATGGTCACAGTTGGCAGGTAAAGGCACACCCAGCCTTCTGCCAGAAAAAGCAAACCCCTTAGGGGCAGAGCTCTGCAATCTGCTGAACACTGTCCCCTGACAAGCCAGTGGGAGGACCCAGCTAATTACTAGTCCTGGCTAAACTGGTGCTTTCATGGCCTGGTCTCTGATGGTATCCTGGAGAGGAGCCCTGAAAAACCTTAGAGCAGTTATTACAAAGACAGTCTGCTGTAGTGGGGAAAGCAAAGTTTTGTGAATCTAAATACCTGAATCTCAGTTTGAATCTGAATGAAATGATTATTTCCCTCTCATATTAATAGCCAATTATTAAAACTGGGGAGACCCAAACTTTTTTGTTTCCCCTGTCCTATTTCCTTGTCCAATCTCTCATAGACAGGGCTGGTGGAAGATAGGATGAACATTCTCCTCATTCTGGGTACCCAAGTAGCTCAGACTTGGGTGGGAGACATAGATTCTTTGTATAGATTGCTCAAGGCTGGGAGAGCTCGGGTATAGGATAGCCTCTATTCAAGAGCATCATGAAGTCACTCTCAGCCTCTCATTGTAATGAGCTCACTTCTCTTTGTAAAGTCCACCTCTCATTAATTGTTAACCAATCCGAGTTGCCACTCACAGGAACACTTTTTTTCTTTCAAAAAGGGCATATTAGCCATGAGTTTCCCACCATGATTGTGTTTCGTCTGAGAGACAGTCAAATGATCATCTTTTTATTAAAATGCTGGCATTATTAATAAAATGATTAAATTACCCAGATAGCACATCTCTCAAACCTTTTTAATCTTAGCTCTGCTACATATACTTTGTGATTTGGGCAAGTTTATTCCTCTGCCCCTGTCTTAGCTTACTCTCTTATAAAATAAAGGACCTGGACTAGATTACCTTTAAGAAGGCCCCCTGAAACTCTAAATCTAGGATAGTAGGATCCTTCTACTTCTCACCCCTCTTAAAGGAGTAAAGCACAGTGCTGCCTGAGACTCAATGCGCCCAATATCTACCTTGCAATTGTACTAATTATGAGAGCTAAGCCCTGAAGGATTTCGACAGGTATAGTTAGAAGGAAAAGTTTTCCAAGTAAAATGAAGCATATAAGAGAAAGCAGGAAAGCAAGGAGATATGTTTAGGGATCAGAGGAACTCAGTTCGCATCTAGCAGACTATGAAAATAATAATAGCTGACATTTATACAACACTTTAAGGTTTACCAAGCACTTTAAATATACCTCATTTTATCCTCACAACAACCTTGTGAGGCAGTTGCTTATCATTATTCCCATTTTAAAGGAAACAGAGGCTAAGAGAGGTTAAATTTCACATATTTATTTTTAGTTTAAGTCTTTTTTTTTTATTTTGAGATCCAAATTCTCTTCCTTCTTCCCCCTCGTCCCTCCTTCAGAAGGTAAGCAATTTGGCATGTTATACATGATCAGTCATGCAAAACATGTTCCCATATTAACTATGTTACCAAAAAAGTAAGAAAAAATAAAAGGCCATCCTTCAAGCTTCATTCAGAATTCCTCTGCTCTCTCGCTGTCTCTCTGGAAGTGGATAGTATTTTTTATCAAGGGTCTTTCATAATAATTTTGGCTCATTGTCTTGATCTAAGACTAAGTCTTTCACAGATGATCGTTGTTATCGCTGTTATTGTATACAATGTTCTTCTGGTTCTGGTCACTTCACTTTGCATCAATGCATATGTCTTCCCAGGTTGTTCTGAAACCATCTCCCTCATCATTTCTTATAATACAATAGTATTCCATCACCTTCATACATCACAACTTGTTCAGTCATTCCCCAAATGATGGGCATACTCTTGGTTTCCGATTCTTTGCTACCTCAAAAAAGCTGCTTTAAGTATTTTTGTAGGTATTGGTCCTTTCCCTCTTCTTTGATCTCATTGGGTACAGACCTACTAGCAGTATTGCTGGGTCAAAAAGTACACACAGTTTGATAGTCCCTTGGGCATAGTCCAAAATTGTTCTTCAGAATAGTTGAACTAGTTCTCCACTCCACCAAAAGCACTTTAGTGTTCCTATCTTTCCACCTCTCTTCCAGAATTTATCATTTTCCCTTTCTGTCATGGGAGTCAGTCTGACAGGTGTAAGACAGTACCTCAGTTGTTTTAATTTGAATTTCCACAGTGATTTAGAGCATTTTTTCACATGATCATTGATGGCTTTGATTTCTTTTTCTGAAAACTGCCTATCCAAATCCTTTGACCATTTATCAATTGAGGAATGGTTATTAGTTTTTTAAAAATAAATTTGGCTCAGTTAGTTCCCTATATATTTGAGAAATGAGGCCTTTATCAGAGAAACTTGCTTTAAATTTTTTCTCCCCTCTTTCCTGCTTTCTTTCTAATTTTGGCTGTATTGGTTTTATTTGTGCAAAAAAAAAAATTTAGTTTCACATAATCAGAATTATTCATTTTTCTTCTTTTTGATCTTCTTCCTCTCTTGTTTGGTTATAAACTCTTCCCTTATCCATAGATTTGACAAATACATTTTTTCTATGCTCTCCTGATTACTTACGATTATCACCCTTTATGTCTAAATCATTTACCCGTTTTGACCTTATCTTGGTATATGGCATGAGATTTTTATCTATGCCTGGTTTCTGCCAAACTACATTCCTGCTTTCCCAACAATTTTTGCCCCCAAAGGTTATCTCCGTGGATTTATCAGACGCTAGATTATTACAATCATATACTACTGTATGTTGTATAACTAATCTATTCCACTGATCTATATTCCATTTCTTAGCCAGCATCAGATTATTTTAATGATTACTACTTTGTAATAGAGTTTGAAATCTGTTATTGCTACGCCCCTAGCCTTCCTTCATATTTTTTTCATTGATTCCCATGATATTCTTGACCTTTTGTTCTTCCAGATGGAATTTATTATTAGTTTTTCTAGACCTATAAATAAATTGTTGGTAGTTTGATTGCTATGGTATTACATAAGTAAATTAATTTAGGTAGAACTGTCATTTTTATTATATTGGGTCAGCCTGCCCATGAGCATCTAATATTTCTCTGGTTGTTTAGATCTATCTTTATTTGTGTGAAAAGTGTTTTGTAATTGAGTTTATATAGCCCCTAGCTCTATCTTAGCAGGTATACTCCCAAGTATTTTTTATTGTCTGCAGTTATTATTATTATTTCTATCTCTGCCTGGTGGATTTTGTTGATAACATGTAGAAATGCAGATGATTTTGGTGGGTTTATATTATATCCTGAAACTTGGCTAATGTTAATTGTTTCAACTAGCTTTTTAGTTAGTTCTTTAGTATTCTCTCAAAATATCATTATATCATTTGCAAAAAGAAACAATTTTGTTTTCTCATTGCCTTTTTTATTCCTTAAATTTCTCATTCTCATCTTATTTCTGGATTTAACATTGCTAATACAATATTGAATAATAATGGTGATAATAGGCATACTTACTTCACCTCTGATCACACTGAGAAGGTTTCAAGTTGATCTCCATTACAGATAAGGGTTGATCTTGGTTTTAATTAGGTACTATTCATTTTATGAAAGGCTCTTGCTTTGGAGTTGGAAAATCTAGGATCAGATTCCATCTTCAACACTAACTGTGTGAATTGAAGAAAGTTGCTTTACTTATCTTGGTCACAGTTTCTTTATTTGTGAAATGAAAATGGTACTCTACAGAGCAGTGGAAAGAGTTCCAGATTTAGAGTCAGAGGACCTTGGTTTAAATCCTGTATCTTCTTTTTTAGTGTGTGTGTGTAAACTTGGACAAAATACTTAATCTGTCTAGGTGTCAGTTTCCTCATTTGTAAAATAATAATAATAACAATTTTTTTAAATGAGTTGGAACACAGGGGTGGCTAGGTGGCGCAGTGAATAGAGCACTGGCCCTGGAGTCAGGAGGACCTGAGTTCAAATCCCACCTCAGACACTTAACACACAAAAAAAACTAGCCATGTGACCTTGGGCAAGTCATTTAATCCCAATTGCTCTCCAAAAAAAAAAAAGCAAAAATATAAATAAATGAGTTGGAACACGATCAGGATAACACAAGACGTAGCAGCTTCTACATTAAGGGATTGAAGGGCTTGGAATATGATATTCTAGAGGTCAAAGGAGCTGGGACTAAAACCAAGGATCACCTACCAGCAAAACTGAGTACAATGCCTCAGGGGAAAAAATATGGTCATTCAATGAAATAGAGGATTTTCAAACATTCTTGATGAAAAAAACAGAGCTGAACAGAAAATTTGATTTTCAAATACAAGAAGAAAGAGATGCATGAAAAAGTAAACAGGAAAAAGAAATCATAAGGAACTTTTTAAAGTTGAACTATTTACATTCCTACATGGAAAAACGATCATCGTAACTCATAAGACTTTTCTCAGTATGAGGATCGTTGAAGGGAATATATATATACACACACACACACACACACACACACATACATATATATGTATGTATAGGAGGGTGTATGTGTGTACAAATATATATGTGAATATGTGCATATGTATGTATACATATACATAGACAAAGGGCACAGGATGAGTTGAATATGAAGGGAGGATATCTAAAAAAGTAAAATTAAGAGGTGAGAGAGGAATATATTGGGAGAAGGAGAAAGGGAGAGCTAGATTAGGATAAATTATCTCATAAAAAAGAGGCAAGAGAAAACTTACAATGGAGGGGAAGAGCAGGGAGGTAAAAGGGAATGGGTCAACCTTGCTTCCATTGAATTTGGCTTAAGGAGGGAATAACATATATACTCAATTGGGTATCTTACCCTACAGGAAAATAAAGGGGAAGGAGATAAGAGGAGGAATGATATAAGGGAGGGCAGATTGGTGAAGCATTTGTTAGAAGCAAACACTTTTGAAAAGGGACAGGGTCAAAGGAGAAAATACAATAAGTGGGGAGGCAGGATAGGATGGAGGGAATTATAGTTAGTCTTTCACAATATAACTACTATGGAAATGTTTTGCATAACTACACATGTACAACCTATATTGAATTGCTTATCTTCCTAGTGGGAGTGGGTGAGGAGGCATGAAGGGAAAAAATCTGGAACTCAAAAGTTTTAAAAACAAATGTTTAAAGAAAATTGCATTTTACATGCAACGGGGAAATAATATATACAGGCACTGGGGTATAGAAATCTATCTTGCCCTACTAGAAAGTTGGGGGGGAGGGGAATTGAGGGAAGGGGTATTCAGTAGGCTCACTATTTTGGGGTGGTGGGTAGGGGAAAAATGGGGAGAAAAATTTGCAACTCAAAATCTTGTGGAAATGAATGTTGAAAACTAAAACTAAAATAAATAAATTGGGAAAAAAATGAGTTGGAATATAGAATCTCTGAAGGTCTCAACAAGCTTTAAATCTAAGATCATATATAGTGAAATGCTTGTAAGATATTTTTCAAAATACTGACAACCAGAATACTCTACAAAAAAGAAACCTTTCTTGGAGGAGGGCGAAAGGAGAAGAAAGAAGTGAAAAACAATGAACTTTAATCCAGAACCTCAATATTTGAATGTTATATGACATAGAGTAGGTACCTTTTTATAAGTGAATAAATTAATGCATGAATTTATAAAATGGAGCAGCTTTCTTTACCATATAGGACTATTCTTATGATTAAATATTGTTTATATGTGGTGTTGGAATTCTTTGATGAGAGGATTGATATGAATATTAGGTATTATTGCATTATATGATTGGATTTAAAGTAAGATGAGTTATGAGGAAGCGTGAATACTATTCAATAGTGGATAAAGTACTGACCTTAAATTCAAGAAGGCTTAGGTCCAAATCTTTCTTCTGATGAAATCTTTGTTAGCTGTGTGACCGTAAGCAAATCACTTAGCCTCTTAGGGGCTCGGGAAACTCCCTGGTAGCACTTATACAGGACTTGAAGGCTTGTAAAGCATTTTATAGATGTTATATCATTTGATTCTCTCAACAATCTTGTAAGGTAGGTGCTACTATTATTTATATTTTTTGGATGATGAGAATGAGACAGAGAGAAATTAAGAAACTCCCCCAGGGAGCCCACAACTGAGTAAGTGTCTGAGGCTGGATTTGAACTGAGGTCTTCGTAATTCAAAGGCCATCCCTCTTTCCCTTGTGCTATCTTGCTTCTTTCATAGATGAGTTGCAGTCTGCTTTAACAGATGGCTAAAATCCTTACCTTCTACAGGAAGCCTTCCCTAAGCCCTTTTAACTTCAGTGTTTTCCCTCTTTTAATTTATTTCTCATGTATCCTGTATATAGCTCATTCTGTATATGTTTATTTGCATTGTCTCCCCCATTAGACTATAAACTCCTCGAGGGCAGGGACTCCCTTTTTTCTAATTTTGTGTCCCTAGTGCTTAGCACAGTGCCTGGAACATATGAGATGCTGAAAAAATGTTTGTTGAATTGAATTGAAATAAAATGAAGTTTCCACAATGAGAGGGCCCTTTGCACTGAGGAAAATTGCATCAAACAAATAAAAAAGTTACACATTTTCTGACCTCAAGATTGTTGGAGGAATGGGAGGGAGGGGGCTTACAGAGTCTTCTTTATTTTAATAAAATGAGTAAAGATGCAAACAGTAGGAAGGCTCTTCTCTAGTTAATCTTCTTTGTGGTTCCAAATGCTTAAGAATCTCATCTTATCTGCTTGAAAAGGCCACATAATCAAGCTCATCATTCCATTCAACAAAATTTCTTCCAGTTCTAAAATCTATGACCCTATGAATGTCAAAGAGTCAACTTAACTTGGTGGATGGGTAGAAGATTGGTTAAGGAATCAGTAAGCTTAGGATTCGAATACTGCCTCTGGTAAATATTGACTATGTCACTGTAGACAAATCATTTAACTTTTCAGTACCCAAAGTCAACTCTCTACAACTACCAGTTACTGAGGAATTGTTGGTCTTCAACTGTAGACCATTCCTCACCCAAGAGTTCCCTACACTGATAAAAATCACAAATATGGACCAAATACAAATATAGTGTCCTAAAACGTGCACAAAAAATTTTTCATCTCTGGTATTGAAATTTATGTAGGGACCCCCATTGTCTTCAATCTGGCTAGTTTTCTGAGTGTTTGTAAATCAGTATTGGAGGAGATGTCACCCAGTCTGAAGCTTTTGTATTACTTGTTATCCAACACATAGCAGGTCATACCCTACATGTTAACCAACACATAGAAGTCCATTCCTCTTATCTAGAATCTCATTTTCATAGGATACAAAAATTGGGGAGAAGAGAGTGTATCAACAATGCAGTATTCACAATGCCTACAGTAACTATAAGTATGCTGACATGCTTACTAATCACAAAATGTAACAGGCTCTCTACATGAGAAATATAGCTAGAACATTTATTCAAATACCAGAAACCTGAGACCCAAAACCAGAAAGTCAAAGCCAATACAGTAGTTATAAAGTTGGCACATGTAGTTAAAGTAGTAAACACCCACATTCTCAAGCCTTCAAAACAGGACAGACTACCTCAGGCAAAGATCCTCCTCTCCTCACTCACGCAACTGCTCAATGTCCAGGCAGCTTGCTCCCAGCAGCTCCGGCCCCCCGCAGTTCCTGTCCCTGGCAGTCTTTGGCAGCAATCCTTGGCAGAGATTCTGACAGGCTCAAAGAAAAAGGAGTTCACGCTGCAACAGCTGCTCAGCCAGTGCTGCTGCTTCCAGTCACCACTGCAGAGATGATAGCTTGGCTCCAGCTTTCTCTTGCTCCACCCCTTCCTGCTACATCAGCAAGATAAAGGGGCATGGAAGATCTCCAAATGCCAGTATCGTTACAGAAGGACAGCTAGATGGCACAGTGACTAGAGTACAGAGCCTAAAGTCAGGAAGACCGATCTTCTTCATTTTCAAATCTGGCTTCAGCTACTTACTATGTGACCCTGGGCAAGTCACTTCATCCTGTATGCCTCACTTTGCTCATCTATAAAATGAGCTTGAGAAGGAAATGGCAAACTATTCCACTATCTTTGCCAAGAAAATTCCAAATGGAGTCAGAAAGAGCCAACAACTGAAGAAGAAGTTTTGGCCTATCCCCTTTTGCTGATGTGGATCTATCCAAATTGTCTTCATCTCATTACGAAAGTCTTCAATAAAAGCTGGTTCCATTTTGAATCCCTGGCTGCTCTCTAGTGATCAGCCCATTAAGGTGTTGCTACATTTTTTTTTTTACAAATACCTTTTAATTCTCCTTCTTCTTGAGTTTTTCCTTGTTAATCAGTGAAAGACCAAAGAATTTCCCTTTTAAGACTAGCCTTAAAGATATATAATTAAAATTCATTTCTAAAACCCTTAGAGAGAACCACAACATTCCTTTTTCTGTAGCAAAGTATGTGAGGTCTAGCAAAAATTCTTATTCTCAGAGATGTACAAAAAATAGGGATATTTTCCTCCAAAGTTTCTAAGTACCCACCTCTCCACTATTGCATGATTATTATCAATGGAGCACAGGGCAGGTGCTCAGCAATGCAGAGAACACCAAGGAATAGACTTGAAATTTTAATAAGGCATACGCAATAATTAAGACATAAAATTGTTTCTGCTTCTAATCCCAAGCCAGAAGAGCATTGCAGCATGTAATAGGAATGACTAAATGCTTTCATGTTCGAATTTATGCCAAACTATAAAATATATATGTATGTAATATATTACATATTTATATATTTACATATATATACATATATATATAAATATATAATATATGCAGCGCTTTCATTTGTCTTAACTTCCTCAGGCAAAATAAGAACTGTCCAAATCATCTCTGAATGAAAATGGAGGCTAAAACTATGGTTTCATCAACCCATCTCATAGAAAGCAATCCCATGTGCCATGACTATGTATCCATTGGGAAGAAAACTAAATTCCAACAATGAAGCATCATTAAAAAATCTGTTATTTCCTAAGTGAAAGGCAGTGCATAACAACAGACAGGCTACTAGGTTTGGTACCAGGAGGACATGGGTTCTGTTCTTGCTTCCATTATTTAGGAATAGGCATGACTGCTTGTTTTCCCAGTGTCTCTCAGGAAACTGGCTAGCAATTCCTCATGAAGTTATAGGTGGATATGATATGTGCTGGTAGAAAGAATATTCACACTTGGACATCTCTAGGCCAACGACACCGAAATTAGGTCCCCAAGAAGTGAAATTACTTTGATAAGGCCATAAAACAAGCGGCACAAGCAAGATTCGAGACTTAGTTTCTCCTTACTCTAATAGCTAACATTTAAATAGCACCAACTACATGCCTGATAATATGGTAAGAATTTTACAAACATGATCACATCTGAGTCTTCTAACAACCTTGAGAGGTAGAGGCCGTCATTATTTCCATTTCACAGATAAGGAAACTAAGGCATAGGGTGGTTGAATGATTTTCTCAGAGACACACAGCTAGTAAGTAGCTGAGAGACTAGATTCCAATTCAGATCTTCCTGACTCTGAGCTTGACCTTCTGTCCACTGTGCTACCTGGTTAGAACTCTTGCCATAAGGCCACTTTGATGCTCCCATTAGTTCTAAGCACACTAGATATCACAAAGCAGGGGTGATAGGATCATTCAGAACTTGAAGAGACCTTGGTCCAAACTCTTTCATTTTTAGGAGGTCCTAGGCAATAAGGATCAATAGATTTAGATATGGTAACAACATTAGAGGACATCTAGTCTATTTTATAGAACAGGAAACTGAGGCCTAGAAAAGTGAAATGTCTTATTCAAAATTCTACAATAAGTGGAAGGGCTGGGATTTGTGGCCAGGCTCTTGGAACTCCACCAGGCAATCAGTCAGTAAGCAGGCATTTATTAAGAGCTTACTTTATGCCAGCCACTACGCTAAGTTCTGGAGGTATCGAAAAGAAAGAAGAAGAAAAGAAAGAAACAGCCCTTGTCTTCAAGGTGCACACATTCTAAATGGAGGATACAAAATGCAAACAATTATGTACCTATAAGGTATCTACGGGGTAAATTGGAGGCAATCTCAGAAGAGAGACACAAGCATTGAGGGGACTAGAAAAGCCCCTTTGCACAGGGTAGAATGAAGGCAGGGAAGGAAGGAGATAACACTGAGGAGATAGAGCATCTCAGGCAAGCGGGACAGCTAAGAGAAGTCATGGAATCAGGAAATGGAATACTGTGTGCTAGAATTTCTAGAGGGTCAATGTCTCTAGATTACAGAATATATATAGAGAGAGAGTAAAGTATAAGCCAGGAGACTGAGTAGAGAACCAGGATGTGAAGAGTATTAGAAGATAAAGATAAGATTTTATAGTTCACTCTACAGCTGGTAGGGAGTCACCAGAGTTCACTGAATAAGGGAGTGAAGCAACTGAGGAAAGGACAGCCCAGAGCGGAGAGAAACTAGAGGTAGAGAGGCCAACCAGAAGGTTATGGCAACAATTCAGTGTTCTTTCTTTGGAAGCACACCTGAGAAAAATAGTGCCTAGAAAACACAGGATTTCTTGAAAGTCACTGAATGTCAGGCTAAGGTATTTATATTTTATTTAGAAAGTCATTTTGTAGGGTTTTTCCCCCTTGGTTAAATCTGATTCTAATATTGTCCAAGCAAAGCTTTTAAAGGATTAATCTGTCAGTGATGTACAGAATGGATCACAGTGTAGCATAGGCATAAAGCTGACAACTAATCATGTTGCCTAAGGGACTCACATGCCCCTTCTTGATTTCCAGGCTGACTCTCCTTCAATTTGAACTCTGAACTCTGTTTGACAAGTCTAGGGGTGGGGAAATGGGGAAAGTGAAGAGGCTTCCCAAAGGGTAGGCCAACCATTGTCACAACCACGCTGCTAAGTGCATTCTTCTGTTTTTAGGGATAACCCTGATATGGAAAAGATACATTCCTAGTACTCATGACTACAGCTTCTGAGCCCCCACCAATGTGCTTTATAGAAATCAGCCAGAATGACATCATTAAATTTTAAACACAAAGCATGTACAAAATTAGAAAATCAAATAAATAACAATTATGATGAGATTTACTCAAGAAGAAAAAAGCAAAAATGATAAAAACATAACAGTTCACCCATAAATCTAGGTTACATTCTCCCACCAATGCACATAGTATCTACAAGGGACTGTGGGGTATACACTTCTGGAAACCTAGCAGTAAGACATGAGCAAGGGAACTCATATGCTGAGTACAATTCATGATTCTGGCATAAAGGCCTGGATGTTGATGGTATATTTTAGGGAAAAGTCCTCACCATGGGCCACCTCTCCTTTTTCTGAGCCTCTCTGGTCAGAGGTTCAGGCAAAGCCTGGTCTTTGTCTGGTCAGCTAGACAAAGTCATTTCTCTGCTGCTCTCAGGTTATTTTTTTTTTTTGAAAGTGTTAAATCATTTTAATAACAAGCAAGTCCCTTAAGCCAAATATTTGCAAGTCTCCTTAGATCCACTGGGTCTTAAGAAGTTCCTCCCTTTCAAACTACAAGCCTCTGCAGGGCTTTCCCTCACACGTACATCATTTTAACAACCCCCAGTTCCCAGGCAAGATGATTCTGCTTTCTTCATTCAGCTTCCAGCAGCTACAGAGCTCTCCCCCAATGAGAAAGGCAGAAACAGAACTTGTAGGAGCCTGTAGCTTAGTCAGTCAAGTTCATTGTGCTCCCTTTGGAGCTCACTGGGCCCAAAACAACTGTTTTTATGTCCAGATTCTCCTCCATTGACTTCAGTTCAAGCAGTAGAGAGAATTCTCTGCCATTGGTTTCTCTTTTCAGATAGATACTGTGTCTTCTCACTCTTTGTATGTCTGGCTTCTCATCTGTCTTTAGCTATCTTCATCTATCTTCTGATGCCTCACATCAGGACCTCCTCATAAGTAGGGAGCTATCTCTTACTTACATTGAAACCCCAAGGTCCACAGTTCTATCAAGAATGGTACAAATACAAGATATACAAATTTTCCTTAAAGGGTTCTTTGACATCATTTTTCTCTATATCTTTCAAAACCCTGAAAGCAGTCACGTGTAAAATAACCAATGAACAATAATGCACTGCACCCATCTCCACTGATCTACTTCAAACAGGTCCTCGTAGTACATACATTTATTTGAGTACATTTTTTTTCTCAGATCCTCAGAACTATCTCAAGCTACTTTTCTCACATGAATGGCTTTTTTGGGGTC
>CM053585.1:135098002-135127658 GCA_028646515.1 Pseudochirops corinnae
GTTTGTAAAGAAAACAAATCCAGATAAAATATTTTAATCGTTAAAAAAAAAAAACACAGGGGAAACTACAACATATCCTATGTAGACCTGATGGTGTTTTCTTTGTTCTTTTTTACTCCAAGATGAAACAGCTGTTGGTTGTTTAAAATAGCATCTCCCATTTAGGTCTTTTTTTTTCCGCGTCAAAAGGAAGCCATCTTATCCTTCCAGTTTGCTAACATTAGAGAGGAGTAAACATTCATTTCCTACATATAGCATTTATAATTGAAGACTTGTGAACTTTGGCATCTAAAAGTCACACTGACCTCTTCACACCAGGTCTTGAACCTTCCACCCCAAGACCCCACCAAAAGACCACAGTAACCTGAAGGTCACCTTCCTTTAATTCAATTTCACAAACTCTTCCTTATTCCATTCTCTCAAGTCTGACTAAGCCCTGGGCTGGTGCTATAAAGGGTGGAGACAGTAGTTATTTTATGATACCTTATCAGTGGGCTGATACCAGTGTCTCAAAAGAAAAGTCTTAATGGCAGCAAGATCTTTACAAGTTTCTCATGTTCCGACTCTTTAACTGAGTCCCCTGATCTGCCAGTACCTACTGGTTTTCTTTTAAAAACCACATCATAGTTGTTGGGGGAAAAAAATGTTTTATGAGTCCCAGTCCTAGAGCAACTTAATCAACATAGCATGATCCATGGCTGCAGGTCCTTAAGGCAGAAATGCAGGGGGAAAGAGCTCTTTCAAATGAGCCATTTAAAATAAATTCCCTACCTTTAATTGGAGGGGGAGGGGAAGAATGGGGTTAAAACCTGTCACACTTAAAACTGAAATGTTCTCTTGGATTCAATCCAAGTCTTACCCTTTCACC
This sequence comes from Pseudochirops corinnae, assembly GCA_028646515.1. Taxonomy (NCBI): domain Eukaryota; kingdom Metazoa; phylum Chordata; class Mammalia; order Diprotodontia; family Pseudocheiridae; genus Pseudochirops; species Pseudochirops corinnae. The sequence goes on from CM053585.1 coordinate 135,098,871, forward strand.
CCTCCCTTTTTCCCTGATAAAAGATGAATAGTTACACTTCCATGATATTTTTTTTCCCAAAGACTCTAGAAAATGTTTAGCAGTTATTAAGCAAGAGCCAATGAATTGGCTGCCTAAATATATTCAGCTGGTGCCAGAGGATGCCACAACAAATAGTATTCTTAGACACAGGTGCTCCATGATCACAAGTAACCCAGAGACTTTCAAACAGATGGTGCAAATCCCTATCTGAAAAAAAATGGTAAAGCTCTCTAAAAGAAACATAAAACTTAGAGATTTATAGCTAAAATGGAACTTGAAGTTCTGATCTATCCTTGTTTACAGAGGAGTCTCTGAGATACAAAGAAGTCAAGGTATTGTATCTCCAAGGCAATATTCACAGCACCTACTACTACTGAGTAACCGGGATAGTTCTATTGCAAAATATAACAGACTCTCCATAGAGAAGATAGAAGCAAAACATTTATTCAGACCAGACAGCCAAATCCCAACACCAGAAAACCGAATCCATCACAGTAACAAAGAAGTTAATACATATTATCACTACAGAGAGCAACACCATCCCAAAGCCTTCCCACAAACAAACACTCACAAACCTAACTTCTCCTTGCCTGTGTCCTCTGTCCTCCCTCCATTCTAACTGCTCTGATTTCCAGCTTCCTCTGGGCTCTGCTCCACCCATTGAGTAAGCTCCTCCCACCACAGACTCCATGTGATTACATTCGGCCTATTAAGAGGCAGGGAAGATCTTCAAATTCCCTCAGGCCTATTAAGGGTCAAGGAAGATCTTCAAATTACCATTACCATTACAGGTACTTGCTCAAGGTCACACTTATCCTGTTAGTGAAAGAGCCAAGGCTAGAAGTTACCTTCTTGCTTCCAATCCAACGCTTCCCATTACCATACTCTGACCTTCTTGTTTGCTCATATATGTAAAATATTTATCATAAAGCTTAAGATAGATGACAGATTATTATATTTCAAATGACAATAAATAAAAATAATGACAATTATGATGATAAATGATAACTATAATTTGATCCATCAATGAAGATTTAGTAGGTGCTACTTGATCAGTCAGTAAAGATTTATCAAGTGTCTACTGTGTGTCTAGGGCAGCTAGGTGACACAATGGATAGAAGACCAGGCTTGGAATCAGGAAGACTCATCTTCCTGAGTTCAAATCTGGCCTCAGACACTTATTGGTTGTTTGACCCTGGACATGTCATTAACTTTGTTGGCCTCAGTTTCCTCATTCGTAAAATGAGCTGAAAAAGGAAATGCCAAATCACTTCAGTATCTCTGCAAACAACACTCCAAAATGGGGTCACAGAGAGTTATACATCACTGAAACAATTCAACAATGCCAGGCACCATGCACTATGCTAGGGAATCAAAGGTGAATCTCAAAGAGATCGGTCTCTCAAATCTCAAAGACTGGTCAAGATAACATCAAAAACTTGATACATCAAATTGACGCACAGGAAACATAAGGTAATTTGGGAGCAGGACTTTAAAACTGCTGGGAGGAGAGGAGGCTTGGAACATTGGAATCAGTGTTTTTGCTGAACTTTAATGGAAACTAGAGATTCTAAGAGGCAGGGATGATGAGGGAGAGGAGCCCAGACATGGAGTGGAATATCTGCCTTTGCAGAGGTGGGAGATGGAATGTTGCAGGTGAGCAACAGCAGGAAAGCCAGTCTATAGAACCATAGAATTCATAAAAAGAAACTGTACATGATGAACCCAAAAGGGAGGTTGGATCCCTTCTGTGAAAGGCTTTTTAAATGCCAAAGAGGGGAAGTTGTAGAGAAACAATCTACCTTTTTCTACAAATAGCCTTTTCTGATCTCTCCCAACTGCTCCTGGCCCCATCCCACACTATCCTCTATTCAACTACCTTCTATTCATTTTGCCGTGTGTGTGTGTGTGTGTGTGTGTGTGTGTGTGTGTGTGTGTATACCTCCTTGAAAACAGGAATAATATTTTTTTAAATTTATGAACAATACCTGGCACTTAGCAGGCATTTAATAAATTATTATCAATGGATTGATGAAGAGATTTAAAGATATAAAGGTTGAAATGAAAAGATCTGGCAACTATTTGGACATTTGGAATGAAGGAGAGTAAGAAATCAAGGAGGGCTACAGGGTAAGGAACATGGGTGACTGAAAAGACTGTGTTGAATCACCAGAATTAGAGTTTAGAAGATGGATTTGGGAGTGGGAGGAAGGAGGGAAATAATGATTTTGTTTTGAATACATTGAGACTATCAGTCTATTGATGAAGAGGATCTGGAGCTCCAGAGAAAGACCACCAATGCTAAATATTTACGTGTATAATTCATCTGCATAGAAGTGATAATAAAACTCAAGGGAAATGACAAGGTGGCTGAAAGAAAATAGTCTTAAGATATTACCACATTTAGGAGGAGGAATATAGATGGTGACACAACAAAGGTCACTAAGAAAGAATATTCAAGCCAGTGGAAGGAGAAATAGAGAACTAAGGGAGATAAGTACCACAAAAATCCAGAGAGGAGGAGGTGGAACCAAAATGGTGGAGTAAAGGCAGAAACTCACCTGAGCTCTCCTCCAAACCCTTCCAAGTACCTTTAAATAATGACTCTAAACAAGTTCTAGAGTGTTAGAACCCACAAACAAGACATATTGAAATTATTTTCCAGTCCAAGACAACTTGGAAGGTCAGTAGGAATGGTCTTTTGCACCTAGGTAGGAGTGGGGCACAGTTCAGCATAGGCCTACCTGCATATCTTTGGTCACAGCAAACCAGAACAGGTCTTGGGAGCCACTGAATCAGCAGTAGTTTCATTTTGATGTGCTTTTGTTTGTTTGTTTTGCTCTTCTTAACAAGTGACTATATAATTATAGCCATTTAAGAAAACAAATGGCAAGTACAAGTGGTATTAGTGACTCTTAGAAATATAGATTCATTGGTTCACATAATGTTAGAAATGAAAGTAACCCTAGAGATTACCCCCAATTCTCCCATCTTACAGATGAGAAAAGACCAAAAAAGAGTAGAAAAACTATTTGAAACATATTAATAATGGACAGTGATTTATCTTTTCCTTTGTATGTGTGTGCACATGCATTCTGATTTCAGAGAAGGAGAAAAGACATTATAGTAATGTGGTCCAACCCATAAAACATTCAGTTTCCCTTCCTGGTTCTGGTTGACAACATGGGAGCTTTTAGGGCAGTGGTTCTCAACCTGTGAGTTATGTTTCATTTGTAACAATGAAAATACATCCTGCATATAAGATATTTACATTACGATTCATAACAGTAGCAAAATTATAGTTATGAAGTAGCAACAAAAATAATTTTACGGTTGGGGGTCACCACAACATGAGGAACTATATTAAAGGGTCACAGCATTAGGAAGGTTGAGAACCACTGTGTTAGGGTGTGATTCTGACCACATGTAACTCAGAGTTTAAGGACACACATTTTGAGAAGAATCTCCTCATCAGTTGTACATCTAGAAATTCAAATGACCAGTGGAAATTTAAAAGAGTGCAGTCTCACCTTTCCATTTTTTTTTTCCTTTCTGGATATGATTTGTGTTTTTCTGAGATGAAGAGTGCCTCTCTACAGTGCTTGGGAAAGACCTACTGGAAAAAGGATTGCCCAAGTCTGGTCCATTTTCCAGGAGACATGGTTGACAATTGATTGGACAATGCAGAGCCAAGATGAAATATAAAATGCCTAATTAGCAATCCTTCAAACCAATTTGTGTATAAATATTTTTAAGTATGAACTTGGGGTGATGGGGAGAGCTGTTAACTAGTTGTCAGTGTTACTTGTTGAATTTAAATCTTCTAAGCATCTATGCATTTTTGTAAGTCTAGTTCATTCAATATTTATTTTGCGTGTAGGAAACAAATACTCATATTTGCTTTATATTGAGTGCTTTTCTATTCTATTTCTAAAGGAAAATTTTAGTCATGATCCACAAGCCAATATATAAGTAATTTTTCTTTAGGGTACTAGGTTTGTTGTTTAACAAGTCAAAGATTATGAGAAAAAGGAGTCTAGTCCCCCTTCTCATTAGAATGCAGCCTCCCCAGGACTAAATCTAGTCTGGCATATTCCCATTTGTCAGTAGATAGGTTCCTTAGTATGACCAATGTGTGCAGTACTCATTACCTTCAGAAAAATCACTGGTCTCCTAAATTTGGACAAAAAATAGGAGTCATTTATTGATTCAAGGTCTAATTGAACGTAGGAATAATTGATGGAGTGCTATTCATCACTATTGTCTTCCTAATTGGTCAATCTCTGCTGTTTGTTCACATCTATTTTTGATGAGGAATACCTCTGAAAATGAAAATAACCATTTCTGAAGAATGGTAAGTCATTATCATGCATTTTCATATTTTCTTCTAGTAAAGTCCTACTCTAGTGCAGGGTTGGGGAAACTATGACCTTGAGACCACATGTGACCTTCTAAGTCCTTGAGTGCAGCCTTTTGACTGAGTCCAAGTCCAAATCCTTTTGTGAAGGAGATTTGTTCTATGAAGTTTGGATTTGGTCAAAGGACCATACTTAAGGACCTAGAAGGTCACATGTGGCCTTGAGGTCACAGGCTCCCCACCCCACTCTACTGTCTTATCATGCTATGGAGGGAACACTGGAAGCTTGGATGGTTCTGGGGTCTCTCTTGGCTTCAGATGCAGAACCTAAAGTGAATGTGCTTCTTTTCTATCTTAGCCTTTCAGAATCTTTTATCTTTCTTCAAGGCTCAGGCTTCTTTCTTATAATCTTTTATGTATTTCATTAAATATTTCTCTATTACATGTAAAAAAAAATTTACCATTCATTTTCTTAAATTTAGAGTTCCAAATTCTTTCCCTCCTTCACACCTTTTTCCCATCTTTGAGAAAGCAATCGATTTGTGTCAATTATATATGTGAAGCTATGAAAACATATTTCCATATTAGTCATGTTGCAAAGAGAAAACACAGACCAAAGAAAAAACTAAGCTAAACAAGAAAAAGTATGCTTCAATTTGCATTCAGAGGTCATTGGTTCTCTCTTTGGAGGTGGATCATGGGTCCTTTGGAATTATTTTAGATTATTGTCTTGAGCAGAGCAGCTAAGTCTTTCACAGGTGATCATCGTTATAATATTACTGTTTCTGTGTACAATGTACACAGTATATTCTTCTTAGGTTTTTTGAAACCATTTCATTCATCATTACTTATAGCACAACAGTATCCCATCACAATCATATACTACAACTTGTTCAGTCATCCCCCAATCGATAGGTATCCACTCAATTTCCATTATTTTGCCATTACAAAAAGAGCTGCTATAAGCATTTTTGTACAAATAAGTCTTTTTTCCCTTTCCTTTGATCACTTTGGGATTTGGGCTCAGTAGTGTTATTGCTTGGTCAATGAAAATTCAGTTTTATAGCCCTTTAGGCATAAATGCGAACTATTCTCCAGAATGTTTGGACTAGTTCACAATCCTATCAGCAATGCATTAGTATCCAAGTTTTTCCTCTCCAACATTAGTCATTTTCCTTTTCTATCTTATTAGCCAATCTGATATGTGTGAGGTAGTATCTCAGAGTCATTGTAATTTGCACTTCTTTAATCAATAGCAATTTAGAGTATTATTTTCATGTCAGTATTGATGACTTTGATCTCTTCTACTAAAAATTTCCTATTCAAGGCAAACTTCAGAAAATCTTGGAAAGACTTATAAGAACTGACACTGAGTATATTGAGCATAACCAGGAGAACATTGTAGATAGTAACAGCCACATTGTGCAATGACTAACTTTCATTGACTTGGTTCTTCTCAGCAACGCAAGGATCTAAGACAACTCCAAAAGACTCATGATGGAAAATGCTATCCACATCCAGAGAAAGAACTTTGGAGTCTGAATGCAGATGGAAGAATACTATTTGCTCTTCTTTTCTTTTGTTGTTTTGTTTTGTTTCTTCTTTTTCATGGTTCCTCCAACTAATTCTAATTCTTCTTTACATCATGACTAATGTGAAAATATGTTTAATATGAATGTATAAGTACAGCCTATATCAGATTGCACACTGTCTTGGGGAGGGGAGAAGAGAAGGAAGGGGAGATAATTTAAAACTCAAAATCTTATGGAAGTAAATGTTGAAAACTAAAAATAAATTAATTACACACACATACACACACACATATAATTGGATATATGCTTTGACCATTTATTAAATGGGGAATGGCTTCAATGGCCACCTCTAACCAAGATGTACAGCCTTCAATCATACCCCACCCCAGATGTTAGTCTTCTCTCCTTTCTCAAACGACTTTGTATTTACATGTGTATGTTTGTTTGTGTGTATGTGTGTGTGTGTATGTGTGTGTGCCTTCCTACCACTTCTGCCTCCTTAAACTTCCTTGAAGGTAGAGTCTGTCTCACTAATGCCTTTATAACATTATCATCTTGGCATATGATGGATGCTTAATAAATGCTTAATTGAATCAAATGGGTTGTGACCATCTTTAAAGGGCAATGAAGGGATCAATGGGTCCTCATGACTAGAGTGGGTTGTACCCTGGCAAGAACAGTTACCTCACCTTCTGAATTTCTTTCAGAATCAGGCAGAGCTAATGATTCAACCTTTCCAGTAGCTTTTCCTGTTGTGAAATAACCACACCTCATTCATGCAGAGAGTAGTAGATTATCATTCCCTGAATAAGAGATGGCCAAGAAAATAAGCCACAGTCAATTCAATTCAACAAATATTTATTAATCATATTATGTGCAAGGCTCTGTGCTAGGTGCTGGGGAGGTAAAGATTGAGATAACACAATTTCCGGCTCAGTTAAGCATATTATAAGCAAATTAGTGTGGTGGTAGAGGGGAGGTAGGAGCTGATAGTTGGACAAATTATTGGACAAATTATCATGATATATAGAATAGTTTCAAGAGAAAAGTTCAGAAAAATGACCATGAGAAATTTTAGGAGGGAAAGACTACTTTCATTAGCATAAGTATGGAAAGAGTTATCAGAGAAGGAGACCTCTTGCTAAAGAATCTATATAAGGCCCTAAATAAAGGGAGGCAATCCAACAGATAGAGATGAGATGAAAGTCCATTGCAAATCTCAAGGATGGCATGGGCAAAGATAGGAGAGGACATGTTAAAAAAAATGGGGAATGACGGGCAGTGGTCTAAGGGTTATTGTATAAGATGAAACTGTAAAAATAGGATTTGAGGCCAAAATGTGGAGGATCTTGGATACCAGAGTCTGAGGTTTATTCTTTAATTATCAGTCAATGAGGAGACATTGAAAAAATTTTAGTAGTGGTATGGCATGAACGTAGAGACACATTAGAAAGGTTATTTGGGTAGCATGTAGGATAGATAAGACAGAGAGTAGGCTACAGACAGGAAAACCCTTTTAAAGTAGCCTAAGTGAAAAGAAAAAAAAGACCTGAAGGCTGGGTACAGTGGAAAGGAGAGTATGGGGCAGATGTGGAAGAGATTACATTAGAATCAAGCAAATTTGGAAGCGATCCACACTTATGTGTGTGGGGTCAGAAGGAGGGAAGAGCCAAAGATGACTCCAAAAATAGGTGGCCTCTTCCTTGCTTTTAAAGTTTCTACTTTCACCTGTACATTCAATCCCATCCTCTCCTGTTCCTTCCACAATCTTTTCCCATCAATTATCTACTCTCTCCTTCATGAACTTTCAATAATTCCCTCTCTACTCAATCTATTCTCTTACTTTACTAATAAATGCAGTTCTACCCATCCCAAAGAAATTGCTTTCAATCCTGTAACTCCCTCAAACAATTATTAACTCAAAAGAAGGTTTCAATATAATCCATCATCCTAGTACCTTTTAAATCATACTACCTCATCCTGGCAGCTAGGGGCCTGGAGTTAGGAAAACCTGAGTACAAATCTGGCCTCAGATATTTGCTAACCATGTGACCCTGGGCAAGTCACTTAATCTCTGTTTGCCTTAATCTACTGGGGAAGGAAATGACAAATAATTTTGGCACTTTGCCAAGAAAACTCCATGAACAGTATTGGCATGCTATGGTCCACAGGTCACAGAGTCAGACATAACTAAACACTCATCTCCTCCTAGACCTCATTTCCTTATTTGTGTTGTCACCCTACCTTTAATTCATCCTGCAATGTGAACTCCTTAAGTGCAAAGACTATATTTGCTTCTAATTTTGAAGCTCCAGAATTTAGAACAGGTCTTGGCACATAATATCGATTCATTTATTCATTAAATTCTCTGATCTCATCACTTCCACTTTTTCTTTCCCCACCCAGTAAAAACTGATAATGAGGCTTTACATCTCCACCACAATACTGAAACAGCCCCCTCTAAAGTTATTAAGGATCTCACTAAATCCCAAGGTAACATTTTAGGGCATGACCCACCAACTCCTTAAAAAAAGCTTTCTTGTAATTACTCGTTATCTCCTTCTGGCTTCCGTAATACTGTCCTCTCATGCTTCCTCTACCCCTATAACTTATTTCTGTTTTTATCTTTTTGCAGATTACTTATCATCTCCCTATTCCTCACATATTGTGCTGTCCCTTAAGGTTCCTTCCTAAACCTCTCCCTTGATGAGTTTATCTATTCCCATAGATTCAATTATCAACTCTAAGCAGATGATTCTCAAATGAAGTCAACAAACAGCAAAACACAGTGGGATTTTGTACTGTACTCTCTACATCTCTGAGGCAATGCATTGTATGATTATGAAGGTGTGGTCTGCTACAAGAAAAAATCTGTAAAAACCTGCTTGTTCCCTTTCTATATCTTGATCATGAACACCCTTAGTACACATGCATCTCATTCCCATGGCATTTTTTTATAGAGATGAGAATGTTGGTATATATGTGAGTAGTCAGCAATTGATTCTCATTCACCTTTGGGGTTAATTATATCATTAGTGATTTTTTTTTAACATTCTTTTAAATCTTTACATCCACTCATTTTGTGACCTTATTAGCTCTGAGGGATTGAATATTCATCTTGATGCTGATGATGCCTAGACTCATCTATCTGATAGTCCAAGTCTCTCTCGTGGACTTCCAAGTCTTGCATCACTCCCATAGATATCTTAAACTCAAGACATCCAAAACGGAATTCAGGATTTTTCCTACAAAACTCACCTCTCTTCTGATCTTTCCTATTAACTCTGAAGAACATCATCTTCTTCCAGTTGCTTAGGTTTGTGACATAGATGATTCCTTAATTCCACACTCTTTCTTCTCAATTAGTTGCCAGATCTTGATGTTTCTATCTTGACAATATGCCAAATACATTTCCTTCTCTCCAATTATAAGCCACCATCCCCACTCTTGTCTCTACTATTATAGTAGCCTACTATTTATTGTTATTATTGTTGTTGATCTACCTGTCTCAAGTTTTTCCTCTCTTCCCAACCACCCTTCACATAGCTTACAAAATAATTTTCCTAAAATTTAGATCTATCTATGTCACTCCCCTACTCAATAGATGTTAATGTTTATCATCACTAACATAAAATTTAAACTCTAATGTTTGGTTCCTAAAGATTTGACCCCAATCTTTCTAGTCTTGTTTTAAAAATTATTCTGTGGCAGCTAAGTAGAAAAGTGAATAGAGCACTGGCCCTGGAGTCAGGAGGACCAGAGTTCAAATCTGACCTCAGATACTTGACACTTAACTAGCTGTGTAACCTTGGACAAATTGGGGACTTAACCCCAATTGCCTTGCCTTCCCCCTTCAAAAAAAATTATTCTATTTTACATGTTATGATTCAGTCAAATTGGCTCTTTACTATTCTTCTTATATAATACTCATTTCCCATCTCCATGCCTTTTCTCTGACTTTCTTACATGTCTAGAATATCCTTCCTTCTTACTCCACCTTTAAGAATCCCTAATTTCTCTAATTAAGAATCCCTAATTAAGTATCATATCAAACATTACCTTCAGCATGAGGCCTTCCCTGATCTGCTTCAGCTGCTGACATATTGTTCCTAAAAAAATTACCTTAAATCTACTTTGTATATATTTTATATAATCCTATACCAAGGGTGTGCTAGAGCCAGATTGTTCTGACTTTTGTACGTTGTTAAATTTTCAGAGTGAATATTTATTTATATCTTGAAAATCAACAAATACTGTAAATCACGACTCAATTTATTATTTTCTTGATTGACTAGAAGACTTAGGAAAGTGATGACGAAAAGTTTAATATCTAAATTCAATTTTAAAAGTATATTATATATACATTTCTTTAAGAGCCTATTTTTAAGCATTTATCTGCATACCACCTACCTATATATGCACATGTTCATCTCCTCTGGGGGAATGTAAGCTCTATGAGGGCAAATATTGTTTTCACTTTTGTCTTTCTATCCATATCTCCTGGTACCGTGTTGCACTCATAAGGCTGATTGCTCTCAAAATTACATTGCTTCCAGCATAAAGCATATACATTTATGTGTTTGTATGTGTGTGTATGCACATACACGTGTGTACTTGGCCAAGTCCAAACAAGTCTTCCTATGTGTCATTTTCCTTCATCAGGAAACAAGATGATCCAGTCTCATTAATCAAGGTAAGACTATATTGATAAAGAGATGCTGACAAATTCATTCCATCTACTTGTGGTCCACTTTCTAGTTTCTTCTACAAATGCTCATTGGATGATTTTCATTGCATTGTACATCATTTTCTAAAGGTTCCTTTTCCCCAGTGTTGTTTTTCATAGTTTTCTGATGTGATACTATTTTAATCTTTAGCCATGCCTATGTCTAATGTTTTTCAAACAAGGTTATATTCTTCCCAACAGGTGTTGTCCTTCCTTGACTACTTTGTCTCTCTAATTTGCAAGAAAATCAAGTCTGTACTATGTGAAAAAGTGTTTGTGTTCTTTTGGCTACCTTATTGTAGAAATTGTTTTATGTGAATTAATGAACTCTATGAAATAGTGATCATGAGAGTCAATATCTTTACTTTTGTCTGTTTCTCATTTTTTCAAAATAAACAGCTAAAATAGCTAAAATCCAAACTGACATTAATGAAAGCAGTGACTTCTCATTACCAGTTTCTGCCCCCTCCCCCAATCTGGTGTTGATTTTGACCTTTGTTTTAACTAGTTGAAGGTCAGGCTGCCTACAGACAGCTGATTCTGAAGTGAAGCCCACATTAGTTAGCAGCTGCTTTCAATCTATTAAAGTACTCTTCTTGAGTATTTTCAGTTATGTCCAAATCTTCATGACCCCATGTAGGGTTTTCTTGAGAAAGATAATGGAGCAATTTTCAGTTTCTATCTCCATTGTTAAAGTATAGATAATTTCATTTTCTGAAATGTTGTGCACTGCCAATGCCTTATAATTCTCTTTTTAAAGATATGCTGCCCTTTATTTCCTTTAATTTATTATGAAGTAATATGAAAATATGGAATTACATATTCTAACACTTTTTGCTATCTCGCTCTGTACCCACCTTCACCCTAAAGACAATGAAGATCAACAAGTAGATTAATTTGGTTTGTAAGGTCTTGTCAAGTTCTTCATTGACTTGCCTTACTTCATTTTTTACTGTGGTTAGAATTCCAACATGTCTAAAACTGAACTTCTCACATTCTCTCCTGACTTCTTTATTTCAGTTAATCACACTACCTGCCTCCTAGTATGCTGTGGGAGAGGCCATAGGAGGATGATGGTGGTGTCACAAGTGAAATCATGTTAAAAAGAGCAGCAGTAAAACATTTTAATGATGAAAAAAACTCCAACTTGAGTTGACCTTTTCCAGTCATCCTCCCACACTGTAGTGATCTCTCCCTAATCAAAATTCTCATATCAATTTCTCTGATTCTTTTATTTGCACTCCCCTCCCTTTCCTCTGTATTGTAGTTGTTTATGCATTTGTCCTTGTTCCTATTAGATTGTAAACTGTTTAAAAGTAGAACTTTTATTTCATTTATTTTGCATCCCTAGCATATAGCACAATGGTTTACATTTAGGAGGTATTTAATATGTGTTTGCCCAATTAGGTCAGTTTAATGGAATGACTTATATATTAAGGTCATGGAGAAGAATGTAGGGATTCACAGACAGAGCACATGGAGGAGGTATGTAGACACCATGTCAGTACAGCAATACTTCAGTCTATTTTTTAGTAAAGAAAAGGCTTGTCTATTGGGAGGATGTAAACATCACAACTGGGTTTTTGGTTGATTTTCTTTTTGGTTTTTCAATTAATTATTTAAGTATCACAAAGCCACAGCCCCAAACCACAGACAGTTTAATGAGTGTTACAATAAAAGAGTTTTGCCATTCACTCCATACCTTATGCCTAGGTTGCCATTGAATGTTTGCATCATGCAAATCTGGCTTTCATTTACACTTCAAAAAGTAATTTCAGTTCCCTTTAATTTAGGTTTTAGGATATATATATCCCAAAAATCTGCAAGGATGGGAAATGTGGAGGTGGAAATATTGAAAAGAAGTAGTAGGGGGTCAATTCTTTTATTCTTCTTATTATTTTGTTGTCTATACTTCTTCCTCTTTCCTATTCTGCCTCCCAATGAAGCTAGCCAAGGGTACATTTTTTTCCACTACTTTTGTCCAGTGGGAAAAAAAGGTGGGGGCTCTAAAAGAATGGTGCCATGTCTGGGATCCTGCTGGTTCCCACCCTATTGAGACCCTGTCTCACCCACGCTAATGGCACTCTATAACCTTACTTCCAGAGTCTTTATTGTTCTTTTTTTATATCTTGGAAAAATTGGGTGCTAGGAAGTAAGTACACCCTCAGGATCTTGGATTTACCCAATCAGGCCTTACTCAGCAGCTCCATGTCTCAATGACCCTGGAAGAATGACATGGGTCATATTTTCACATGGATGAACTGTTCTTGAACAATTTCTCCAGTGTCTGAGACACAAACAGGCTTTTCTTCAATATCAGGCATGCATGTCTTCTCCGCCCCTTGCTTTTTAACAAACATATGTATTGTGGCCAGTAGAAGAGAAGACATTCCATTCCCCCTTAATATTTGAGTTTCTTCACCCCCTCCCCTTTTCCTTGCCCCCTTTTCTGCCTTTTTCTTCCTTGGTATCTCAGGATAACGGAGAAGTGAAGGCCCTATATTCACATCTGTTTTTCTTGGAGGTGTCCTCTCACTGTAAGCCTCCTCTGCTATAAGCTGGGATGGTTGATTTACTTTTTCTGCACTTGTTCCCATTTAGGAATGAGGAGAGAAGTACCATCATATATCATTCCCATCTGAGCACTTGGATAAACTGGGGATCCACATTAATGTTTAGACCAAAGGATTTAGAGAGGCCTTATAGACCATCTAATTTAACTCCGTAGGTTTTCAGATAATTCAATTGAGGCCAAGAGATGACTTGTCCAATGTAACCCAGAGCCAGAATTTGTGCTTGGGTCTTCTGAATCTAAAAATACCACTTTTCTGACTATCTCACACTGTTCTTTCTTCCCAGACATGCAGACACCACTTGGGGTCATGCTTTTCCACACGACTATTTATTTTGAATTTAGCTCTATCTGAGGGTACGTAGTTTACATCAAGAGGTGTGCTGGTAAATATATAACAACTGATTGTGTTGTGGGAAGGGAGAGAAGGGGAGAATATAGGTAAGATAAACTTCTAAGTTCAATCTGTATTATTATATTTTCTCCATCACTTTCTAGATGATCAAAAAGTCTAATAAACTGAGCTCTGATTTTTAGCACTTGCCAATTTCTAAAGTATAAATGAACACTAGAAATTTTAATAGTTGTTTTTTGCAAGCCAATATGAGCTGGCTCACACATATCTACTAATTTGTCCTTTTCTTTAAAAGAATTATCCAATGAACCTCATTCCTATGAATCTGCATGAAACCAAAGCATCTTGTTACATTTAGTATAGTAGTTAGAGTGTTGAGCTTGGAGTCAGAAAGACCTAAGGTCAAATTCAGTCTCTGATGCTTCCTAACTAGCATGGTGATCCTGAGTAAGTCACTTAACCTCCATGTGCCCCAGGCAACTCCTTGGGGCTTACTTACTATATTAAAAATGGGATTTTGGCCTCTCCTAACAGAGAGGGTTCTCACATTATAAGCTCTCCGTTCTGATAAAATTATAGGTCCTTTGTATTCACCTATCTTTAGCAATTATAGAGGAAATAGAAAGAATACCCAGACCAAAATGCCAAGATGGTAGCTCCATGAACGTCTTAGTTACTTCATTAAATTACCTGTTGCTTTTTTTTATCTTAAAAAAAATTAAAACTGGGCATCCCCATCTCACTCAGGTTGGAAGCAAAAGAGTTTGACCTCCTTACTGATGAGCATAGGAACTTGGACTTGCTTCTTTTCCAACAAGGGCTAATTCTCCTCTCCTAAAGTAATGATTCCCCTTTCCCCTTTTCTTAGGTACTCATGCTATTGGTACTGAACTTAGTTTGGGCACCTGATCATTGTAGCCCATTACAGCACCAAAGAGATACTTGAGCCTCAGTCTCCCCTATAAGCAAACTTTGTGCCACTCCACCCAACCACCTATTCTCATTTATACATCAAACATCCAAATAATCCACAGATATTCTTTTCTGGAAAGGTCTCCTTCAAGGAGAAACTCATTTTAAAAAAAAAAGTGCAATGTATTTTCATAAATTTCTGACAAAGCCACACAAATCCCTGTGTCATTACCATATTTCAATTTACTGCTCATACATTTTGACCAGATTCTATTCTTGATATCACAAAATCACAGACCTCAGAGTTGGAAAAAAACCTCAGACCGTCTCTACTCTAACATAAATCCTGTCTATAAGATCCCCAGCCTGAGAGCTTGAAGACTTCATGTGATGCAAACACACCTCCAAAAGCAACCTATTTTATTCACCTTAAGATTGTTCCCATTTTAGCAAGTTTTTCCTCATGTCAAACTTAAATTTGCCTCTCTGCATCTTCCACATTGCTCCTGATTGTGTCCTTTGGGAGCAAGTTGAGTAATACTAATCCTATGACTGCCCTTCAAGTACTCTGGTTATAATTATCATGAAGTTTTGCGGTGGAAGCAATGAGAAATTTAGTCTTTTCTTCTTATTTTACAGATGAGAAAACTATTATAGGATCATAGATTTGAGAATTGGAAAGGACCTTAGTGGCCACCTATTTTCACCCATATATGAAGGAATCCCTACTACAACATCCTGGATAAGTAGCTGTCCAACCTTCACCTGAAGCCCTTTAAGAAAGTAGCACCCAGAAGCTCTTGAGGCAGGCCATTTCACTTTCAGATGACAGAATTGAAGAAGATTTTCCTGACATCAAACAAATTGATCTCTTTGAAACATCTAAACATTTTCCCAGTTCTGTCCCTCTTCCACATGACAGGCCTCTAGATACTTCTTGAATCTATATAGGTATTATGTAACCCCTGCGTCTTCTTTTATTCTAGTCTAATTATTCCCAGTTTCTCTAACTGATCCTCAAGTTGAAGTCATGAACTCAAGACCCTTCACTATCTTGATCATCCTGCTCTGGATATTCAAATATTCAAAGATACTCAAGGTCAAACAGGTGGTAAAGAGTAGAGATACAACCTGATCCCAGATTCTTTGACATAAATGTGGTGCTTTTTCAACAACACAATGTTGGTGATTGCCAATAGATTACCATAAGTCATCTCTTCTCTGTGCTAACCATCACTAGTTTCTTCAATTAATCTTCCTATAACATGGTTGGTTTCCAGTCCCTTACCTATTGCTCCCTGGTTTGCCCTTTGGGTCCAAGCAGAATAAGTCACCATTTGGGTTATCATTGTGTATATGTTATAAAACTACTTCACCATTTTATGACACGTACATAGATATATGATAATTGTATCAAATATCTGATATATAATATATTGTTGTTAATTTATTCAGTTGTCTGACTCTTTGTGACCCCATGACCTATCTATCCTCCATTATCTCCTGAAGTCTATCCAAGTTCACGTTCATTGCTTCCATGACAATGACATATATATTGATATACATTTACTGGCACTTATCCAGTGAAGTGGATAGAGTTCTGGCCTTCAAGTAAGGAAGACTTGAGTTCAAATCCTACTTGAGGCATTTCTTAGCTGTGTGACCATGGGCAAATCACTTCACCTCTCAAAATCAGTTTCCTCATCTGTGAAATAGGGATAATAATAGTACCTTACCTCATAGTATTTGGTGGGAACCAAACAAGATAACATATGTCAGAGCTTTCTAAGCCTTAAAGTACTTTACAAATGCTAGCCATTATTATTATTCTATTTCTCTATGAGTCTGTGGCATATTTATGTGCACACATCCATAGTGGTAAGGCTCATAACATCTAAGAAAAGGTGACTATTCAGAAAGGTGCTATAATCTATGGTAACCAAACCATATCTTGAATGGATTTTTATATTCAATTCTGGGTACTATATTTTAGGAAGAACGTTAACAAGCTGGAATCCCTCCACAAGAAAATTAAAACTAGGATGATAAGAGAATTGGGGAACATGCCACATAATGATATTCTGAAAGAACTGGGAATGTTTCATCTGGGATATGATAGCAAACTTCAAGCATTTATTTGCAAACCTATCACAGGAAAGAGGGGAGAGAATTATTCTGCTAAGCTGCCAAATACAGGACTACCCCAAAGTGGAATGGGCAGGCTGCCGGGCTATCAGTGGAGGTCTTTGACCAGAGGCTGCATGTTGTCAAATATCAGCAATGTTGTCAAAGGGATTATTGTTCAGGTATGGATTACACCAGCTATCCTCTAGATGCCTTCCAACTCTGACATTCTGGGATGCTCTGTTCTTTGATCTGAAGGAAAAGGAACATGCACAATGTATATTTCTGTCTGCAGGACAGAAAATACGGCAAAGGGAAAACACATTATAATGAGGATGATCAATCCTTCCCACAGGGCAATCACATGACAAATCACATGCGTTAAAGAGAAAGCTATTCATTTCTGAAGAAGTGATTCTTGAGAGTGAGATTTAAGTGAAGAAAGTAGAAGTCGACCCTCTGAAAAGTCTACTTCCTCCCCTCATAGACATACTGAATGCAACAGAGCATTCTGTTTTTCTTCTGTCTAGTCTGCCCTTCCTTGGTTTAGGCATTGACATTAGTGCTCAAACGATCCCAAAGAGATTTCCCCATCATCGGTTTTATGAGCCAGTCTGTGTGACTGCATTCCTGGATCTTGCTGGTGCTTTCTAATATCAGGTGTGAGAAGGTAGAAAAGACCACATTCCCATTGGCTTAGGAAAGAAAGGTCTCCATGTGAGACTCATTCTTTGCTGAATTCCTTCTCTAATGAATGAATGACTTTCTGACTCAGTTAAAAAAAAAAAAAGGCAGGAGGAGGTGGGAGGGCATAGAAGCAACTAGATCTTCCTTTTCCCAGTGATGCAGCATAATAATTGCCAGAGTTAAGATAGCCACTGTGCCCCAAGCAGCAGGGATGAATTCTTCATTATATCCCCATAACTGAGAGGAATATTCATTTCAAAGAATTCAGCTAGCTACATTTTCCTGAAAAGAAAGTGTTTAGACATTTACAAAACCATAGAGAAGTCCAAGATGGGTTTTGACCAAGGCCTCCCTTACTCTGAGTCTACCACTTTCTTTATTACTCCATGAATCACAAATAATTTAACTCCAATACTCTAGTTCTATAATGGATCTGTGATCTCACTAATGTGACCATTTCCTCCAGTGATACAGAACGTAATATATCCATATGTGCCCATCCTGGAAAACTGTTCATATCCTCCAATAAGCAGCGCATGGAGGTCCACCCAACATGCTTGAGGCTCTCCTG
This sequence comes from Pseudochirops corinnae, assembly GCA_028646515.1. NCBI lineage: Eukaryota > Metazoa > Chordata > Mammalia > Diprotodontia > Pseudocheiridae > Pseudochirops > Pseudochirops corinnae. The sequence goes on from CM053585.1 coordinate 135,116,728, forward strand.
ACTTTCTCCGAGCATTATGAGGCTACTTATTGTTCAGTTGTGTCTAACTTTTTGTGACCTCATGGACAATAGCATGCCAATATTGTCCATGGGGTTTTCTTGGCAAAGACACTAGAGTGGTTTGCTATTTCCTTCTGCAATGGATTAAGACAAACAGAGGTTAAGCGATTTGTGCAGACTCACAGAGCTAGTAAGTGTCTGAGGATGGAGTTGAATTCAAGTCTTCCTAACTCCAGGTCCAGTGTTCTATCTACTAAGCCACCTAGCTGCCTCCAAAGCTACTGGTGGAACATTTTAGTTATCCAAAAAGTGTCCTTCATTCTTGACATATGACTAACCCATTTCCTTTTTCCATCGTATGTGTATTTAGGTAAGTGGTACATTAGACAGAGCAACAAATTTAGAGTCAGGAGGAACTGAATTCAAATCTAGCCTCAGACACTTACTAGCTATGTGACCCTGGACAAATTATACTCTGTCTGGCTTGGTTTTCTCATATGTAAAATGAAGATAACAATAGCACATACTTATTAGTTTTGTTTCGAGGATAAAATAAAATGATATTTGTAAAGGACATAGCACAGTACCTAGCACATAATAGGGATTTTTAAATGGTTATTATTATACACATTTTATATTGTTTCTGTTACTAAGTTCTTTTTTGGTAATATATTTCATCCTATTCCTCTCCACTATCATTGCCCTCAAATTTAATTCTTCAGAAAGCATTGTGCTTTTTAAAAACACAAAGCAATATAACATCACCAGAAGAATATTGATAATAAAAAGATGAATTTTTGTTGCAAGGACAAATTGTTATAATATAAAAGAATGCATAAGTGTACAGGCTTTGAACAAAATGTTAAGGTCTGAGGTGGCAAAATGTCTTTAATACCAATGGTTTAAGAAAAGGAAGACTTCATGAAGGAAGTAGCCTTTGGGAGGAATTATAAAAGTTGGGTAGACAAAAAAATAAAAAATTAAAAATTGGGTAGACATTCAATAGGACGAGAAGGGAGGTAGAAAGCTTATAAGATCATAGACTCTAGAGGTCATAGACCTGGAAGTCAACTCCATCATTTTACAGATGAGGAAACAGGCCCAGAGAAGTTTTGTGAAAACCATGGTCCCACATATACTAAATGTCTGAGGCAAGATTCAAACTCAGGTGTTCATGATTCCAAGACCAGTGTTCTATCCCCTAAGCCACAAACGTTAACAGGCATAGGAACAGTGAGATCAAAGCTGAAAAGCAGGAAAGTTGAAATAGGGGTAGAGGGTAAACAAGCCAGTCTGACCAGAGTACTGGGAAGAGAGTAGTATAAGATAAGGTTGAGAAAGTAGGGTGTGGTATCTAGAAAACCAAGGGAGGAGAGAATATGTAGAGGTGGTAAATGTAGTCTGTGATTAATTACGTGGGCACTAAACAGGGCAGAAGAAGGAAGAACACCTCCTTTGGCACCCAGACGGAGTGACGAAGGGGAGTTAAGCTGAGTGTGTTTGGCATTGGGGGAAGCGTGAAGGGGTTTGCCCAGGGAGGTCTTAAAAGCAGGGGAAAAGGTATGATCTTGAGACCTTGAACCCTCAGTTGACAGTTTGATGTTTTAGCGACTAGACTGGAAATCTGAAAGGAGATTCTCTACCCTCTTCCTCTCTATGTAGCCTTTTACTCCTTACCTTCCCACCTGGTCTTTAAAGAACGCACCCAACATCAATGTGAGGTGAGTAAGTGAAAGAAGGGCCTTCTTATTGAGTGAGTCTTAACCCACCAGACCAAGCATCCTAACTTTCTTACCCCAAAATTCCACACCAATAGAAGGAAATAGAATAGGAAATAGAAGGAAAATCTTACCTCTTGCAAAAAGCATTTCCTGATCTCTTTTAATATTAGTGTCTTCCCTCTGTTGATTATCACCAATTTATCCTGCATAAATATTTTATTTGCACATAATTCTTTGCATGTTGCCTCCCCCATTAACTGAGGGCAGGGACTTTATCTTTTCTTTTTTTCCTTTCTTTATGTCTCTAATGCTTAGCTCAATGCCTGCCATATTGTAAGCTCTTAATAAATGCTTGTTAACTTGACTTGAAATGGAAAGGATTCTGAGTGTATATTTGCTCATATATGTATTATATATGTATATGTGTGTATAGACACATACATATGTGTGTTCGTGTATGTAAGTATATGTAAGTACAAAGTTACAAATTATCCATAATCATGTATTAAAATTCTACTAGGTTTCAAACACTGTGCTGTATGATGAGGCTACAGAAAAGAAAAAACAAATACTGAGATAGTACCTGCCCTCAACAAGCTTGCATTCTATCAGTGGAAACAATCTGTACACACATAAGTACATGTTGATGCCAAATATGTACAAAGTAAAAACAAGGTAATTTCCCAACGCGTAGGCCATAGTATTGGCAGAATCAGGGAGAATCGACTTGAGTTGAGCTTTGAAAGAATCTGGAGAGTGGAGAGAAGTTTATTCCAAGCATTGGGAAATTGTCCTGCAAAAGAACAGAAATGGGAGATAGAATGCCACATGAGAAAAGACACAAGACCAGTTTGGTCACACTGAAGTGTGTGTGAACAATAATTACCTTTTTTTTCTTTTTTTTTTTTTAGCATCTATAATGCAGCAGGAACTATGCTAAGTGCTTTATAAATATTATCTCAGTTGATCCTTACCACAATCCTGTAAGCCAGGAGTCATTATTTTCCTCATCCCCAGATGAGGAAACTGAGGCAATTTGAGGTTAAGTGATTTGTCCAGGGTTACTTATAGCTAGTTAAGTGTCTGAGGCTGGATTTGAACTCAGGTCTTCCTGACTCCAAGCCAAGAACTCTAGCCACTGTACCACCTAGCCACCCCTGTGAAAGGGAGTGGTAAGCCCATAAAAAGTCAAGTTGAAGCCAGGTTGTGAATAGTTTTAAATGCCATACAGAAAAAATATCACACTAGAGGCAATAGCAAAGCCTTGGGGCTTATCCTGAAGGAGAGTTACATTATGCATGTGTGTGTACATTAATAAATATAGAATTGATACATAGACTGAAATGTAAACCCAAAGATCACTGAAACTTTTCTGTTTTAAAGTATCTATGTTCTTTCTTACTTTTCTTCAGTGTTTTCTATCTCCCATTCTGAAAAAATCTAAACCCTTCCCTTTCTATTCAGGTGTAGTCCCTTTTCTTCTCAAATTCATTCTCCCAGAGGTGGCTAATGGTGCAGTGAATAGAGCACTAGCCCTGGAGTCAGGAGGACCTGAGTTCAAATATGACCTCAGACACTTAACACAAAAACTAGCTGTGTGAACTTGAGCAAGTCACTTAATCCCAATTGCCCTCCAAAAAAAAAAAAGCAAAAAAAAATTCATTCTCCCCTATGAACTGTTTTTGCTTTTCTTTATATACCCCGTGCTTAGTATAGTATCTGATACATAATATGCATTTAATAACATTAATATCATTTAATTATTTAATCATTATTTATTTAATTTTATGTATCTATATTATTTATTTAATTTCATTTTATTTATTTGATTATTTGATGGTTATTTAATTATTTAATTATTTGTTTATTAATTAATGTTAAGTGACTGACTGGCTCCCTCAACAATCTCACCCATTGGCCCTCTCCAGCCCAAGCCTTACCCTAGCAGTGGTTCTCAACCTGTGGGTCGTGACCCCTTTGGCGGTTGAAGGACCCTTTCACAGGGGTCGCATAAGACCATTGGAAAATACATATTTCCCATGGTCTTAGGAACTAAGATACCTCCTTTATCTGTCTCCAGGCGGGTCCGCCCACATGCAGACACGCCCACAAGAGGCTAGATTAATAAATCCTTGGGGGAAATAGAATCTTATTCATTCAATAAATAGGTATTTCTGGCCTGATGAGGAACTCTACCACTCAAGAAATTTCTGTGACTTCCTCCTGCTTCTCATCTAAAGACAAAGTCCTCAACCTAGCATTCATAGCCCTTCACAACCTAGTTATGGAGCTTTTTTTTTCCCCCATAATAAGAATGCTTTTCTTGTATGGATTTTAAAAGGATCAAATGTCATCGTATATCAATCTCATTACAGTAGAGTTAACAGTTTTTGGAACAAAGGTCATAGGATCCTAGGCTATGGAGCAAGAAGACAACCTAGAGATCATCTAGTGCCATTTCTTCACTTTATAGAGGAGGAAACAGACCAAAACAAGGTTGAGTGGTGCGCCTAAAGTTACAGAAGCAGGTAGTGAGCAGTGGTGTAGAATAAAATACAAAATTCAAAAGCCCTCAGACATGTAGGTCCAACCTACTTCTCAAGACTGATTTCTCATCACTCCCCCCACTGGCTCTAGGTTCCACCCTAGACTACTTCCAGGACATTAACATTCCATTTCCTGCCTCTCTGTTCCTTTGCTCAGACTGTCCTCCACATCTGGAATCCTCTGCCTTTTTGAATTTATAGCTCTCTTCAAAACCTAGCTTAAGTATCTCTTTCTACCTGAGACTTTCCTTAATCTCCACTCCTCCACACACCATGGGTCATTGGTGCTCTCCTCCCTAAAATTCATTTGTATTTACTTGGTATAAATTTTGCAAATGCTGCTTTTCTTCAATAACACATAAAGTCCTCATAAGCAGGTATGATTCGTGTTTTGTGTCTCTATCCTCACTGCCCAGCTCAGTTCCTGCTTGTTGAATTGAATTAAGCAAGACTGAATTGAATTAGAGTGTTTAGTAGCCTCCCAAGGGGGCTATTGTGAACAGCACCACTCATTTGGGTGGCTTAATTTCTTACATGTTTATTTAAGAATCAAACTGTAATATGACTACATAGTAACATTTCATAGCAATCCCAGTAGAAATTTGTTTTTAAATTTCAGAGTAAGACTAGGCAAGTCAAGGTTGCCAGATTTTCTATGGTATTTACTCTTTTTTTTTTTTTTTAAGTGCTGAGCATTTGCTTCCTACTCAGCCAAGCTTGAGAAGATCAAATCAAGGGGGTTTTGTGGTCCAGTGAGCAAAGGATGGGAAAAGAAGGAAGACTCTGAGTTCTAATCCCAGCTGAACTGTTAAGTGACCTTTAGGCAAGTCACTTGACCTCCTTCTGCCTCATTCCTCCAGCTGGAAAATTGGATAAGAGCAGCAGGATATCACTGAATACCAGATGCTGCATCTGAGATGAGATTTCTCAGTTAAGTTTTTAAAAAAAGACAAAAATCTCTAGCCTATTTGAAACATAGCCTTTAAGGGCACAAGGTTAGTGCCATGTTATTCAGCAGCTCATATAAATAAAATGAACTGTTAAAGGAGACACACCATCTTTCACCTTCCCCAAGATGCTTGGAAGTACCAACTCGGGTATGTTTTGTGAACTAACTTTGAACCTTGGTGTGTTCAGACACCGCTCCTGGCTCATTACATCTTTCCAGAGTCATTCAAGCAAATGTCATTGACACACAGCTTGAGTAACAAAGAAAAGGCTGAAATAGGATTGAGGAAGGGAGAAGTGGCCTCTCTCCTGCTTATCTCCTTCCTTCAAACTTTGCCATTTTTTAGGGGAGTAAAAAAGACAGGGAAAATTATCTTTGTGTTTATATTATGCTAAGGGATCCAAATGAAAAGCACAAAATTACATAAATGTGCATCCTAAACACCTAGATGTTGAAAACCTCTAGTGGACCAAGTTATCTTTTCATGTTTCACTTTGATGTTTCGGCATCCCATAACATAGCCATGGAATGAGGAGGAGAAAAACCACCAATGCTGAAAATATATATATAAAATAGCATTATATATACTCTGAATATTACATGAAAGGCTAGGCACTATCACCTCATCAGCAGCATTCATTATGTCTCTCTCTATTCAGTAGCGCTCTTTGCAAGAAGCTCAATTTATTTAATAGTCAATTTTCTCTGTCCACTGGAACATTATAGTTTTTAAAAGAAAACATTGATTCAGGCTAGGTTGCATGAAAAAAGATTGGATTTTATTTTTGTCTTTCTTCTTTTAGTTCAATTACTCTATAGCTTATGGAGAGCAGGACCTAACATTAAGGTTTATCCTTAAATTTTTCTGTGACACCCCTTTTTTGGTCCTGGTTCTTGAGCCCATAAAGAATAGTTATTCTAATGGAATTTTTCACAGAATTTATACAAATTTAATTATTCAAACATTTACTATGCACTTATTGCATACAAGGAAAAATGAAATTTTCCCAACCTTGTGGAAGTTTACAGTCACCTGTAAGGCAAAACATGCACTTATATAAGTAAGTATATAAGGTTATTTATAGAGGAAAAGAGAATCAACAATTAGAGACATCAGGAGAGATAGGAGATGATACCTGAGATAAGATTTGAATGAAGATACATAGTCCAAAAAGCAGAGGTGAAATGGAAACATACTAGGAATGGGTATGAAGGTAGGTGGTGCATGGTTAGAGTACCAGGCCTGGAGTCAGGAAGACAGAGTTCAGACATGATTTTAGACACTTACTAGCTGTGAGACCCTGGACAAGTCACTTAGCCCTATTTGCTTCAGTTTCCTCATCTGTAAAATGAGCTGGAGAAGGAAATGGCAAATCACTCCAGTACCTTTTCTAAAAAAAAACCCAGATGGAGTCATGGACAGTTGGATACAACTGAATAATGACTGAACAACAACAATAACAGAGGGTATGGACTATATAAAGATATGGAGATAGGAGAGGGAATGTTGAATTGGATGGAACAACAATAAGCTAGATGAAGGATGATGAAGGCTTCAACTAGGGTGTTGGCTGTGTGAGTGAAGAAAATGGGACCAATTCAAGAGATGCCCCGGAGGAAGAATAAATCAAACAGGGCAATTGACGGAAGAAGGGGGAAGGGGAGTCAAGGAGATAGAAGAGGCAAGAATAATGCCAGAGTTCCAAACATGGGGGACTAGTAGATTAGTGATGTTCTTGACAGAAATAAAGATATCTTATGGGGAGATATGAAGAGTTCTATTTTAGACATATTGAATTTGACATGCCTTATTATACATCTAGAGGGAAGCTGTCTAGCAGAAATTTGGCAATGTTTGACTGGAATTCAGGGTAAAAATACATAATGAGTGTATACACACATACATACATAATATATACATATGCACATATAAAAACATGTATACAGGAGTGTCAGAATTTATATATGTCAGATTTTATATCTGTACACATATATGTGTATATGCATACATGTATATGGGGGCAGCTAGGTGAGAAAGTGAATAGATTGCTGGTCCTAGAGACAGGAAGACCCGAGTTCAAATCCAGCCTCAGACACTTACTAGCTGTATGACCCTGCACAAGTCACTCAGTCCCTGTTTGCCAAAAAAAACCCAAAACCTCCCAGATCACTGCCTTCTTAGGGCAGTGAGACTTGCATAACTTAATGAAACTATAAACTCGGATATGCAGGGTTGCCTGAGAGACAGATCGTAGTGGAGAGCTCCAAACACAAAAATAGTGATCCACTGGAGAAGGAAATGGTAGACCACTCTAGTGTCTTCACTAAGAAAACACTGGAGAAAGAATGTTTTATTACATGAATTAAAAATAAAACAAATTCTTTAAAAAAGAAATGTTAGCTATTAATTTTAATATTAATTTTTGCCATGACTACCCTACCCTAATTCTGTAACATTTTTTGCTTTTGTATGTTATGGATTCAACAAGATCAACAATGTGGCAATAGTAATAGGGAATTTTTGAGTTTACTGTATTTTTTGAGTAGGGTCAAGTTAGGCTAAAGAAAATTTTCAGAGGGTACAGTAAAAAGAAGATTGGATTTGAATTGTTGTGTTCTGCCACTTAATAACTGTACAAATTTGGGCAAGAAATATCACTTCAAGGATCTTTATTTTTCTCTTCTGTAAAAGTGTGTTCATATGTATCTTTGGTGCCTCATAGGGTTGTTGTAAAGATCAAATAAAATAAAGTGAAAATGCTTTATAAAGTGCAAAGCTTTAAAAAAAAAAAAAAAAGCAGGAAAGATAGTCCAGGGGGTCACAAAGAGTTGGACATGAATGAATCACTGAACAAAAACAATATTTGTTTTTGTGTGTGTGTATATGTGTATATAAACACATACATGAATGATATATATGTATATATCAAATGATAAGATATGCATGTAATGATATATATCAGATAAGATGATAATTACGTATATGTATATATATATACTCATACACATACACAAAAAGTGTGTGTGTGTGTGTGTGTGTGTGTGTGTGTGTGTGAAAATGATGATTGAACTCATGGGAGTTCATGATATAGCCAGTGTTAAATAAGAAATAAAAAGGGTCACATATGCTTAGAGAGTAGCACATAGATGACAAACCAGCAAAGGTGACTGAAAAGGAAAAATCAGAAAAACAAGAGCAAAACTAATAGAGCAGCATTACAGAATCTGGAGGAGGAAGAAAGAAAAGGTGGTTGACAGGATTAAGAGCCACAGTAACTTCAAGGGAGATGATCACTAACAAAAGGCCATTGGATTTATCAGTTAAGTTGTTGGTAAACAGCAACCGGGCTGTTTCAGTTGAGTAGTTCAGTCTGAAGCCTGATTGTAAAAGGTTGAGAAATGAGTGGGTGGTAAGGCAGTGGAGCCAGTGAAAGGCAGCTCTCTCCAGGAGCTTGTCAGTGAACTGAAGGGGAAAGGGAGATATAGGATTATGACTTGAGTGAATAGCAGGGTCAAGTGAAAGTTCTTTAAGGATGGGGGAAACTTGAACCTATATGTTAGCAACAGGAAAGGAGTCAGGAGGAAGGAAGGGATTGAAGATGAAAGAGAAAGAGGAAAGGATTGATGAGATAAATTCCTGGAAAGGGAGAGGGGGAGGGGAACCATTGAATCAAGAACACCAGTAACAAGATCAGCTTTGACAAGAAGAGTACATCTTTCTTTGGATGTGGAGAAAAATAAAAGGAGGGGACAAGTGAAGATGAATACAGGTTACAGGGTTATGTGGAAAGGAAATGAAGTAACTTGTTATAGACAGTTCTGATTTTTCTTGGTAAAACAGGAAGTGAGTTCAACCTGACAAGAGAGGTAAGGGCTAAGGAAAGCATATGATGCTTGAGGGTAGAGAAAACAATATTTAGGAACACTTCAGATTTCAAAAATTAAACAGCTAAAGCTTGTGTAACCTCCATCTTAAATCTCATTGGTTACTGTTTTCAGACAATTCTGGGAGGTTTTACTGTGGTAGGAGTAAGCAAACAGCAGCTTTTCACATTCTTCTTGTCTTTGAAGGTAGAGAAGATCAGTTTGGTGTCCTGGAGTGAACTGGTCTGGAGTTAGTTTCTAAAATGATCTAGATACTTGTGGATCTGGAAACTCTGATAATCTAAGGTACTACTCTGAAAGTATCATGGAGAAATTCAAGAAGACTGTTCATGGACTATGGTTTTTTTTTTTTGTTGAAAATCTAACATTATTAGGGGACTTAGACTCCTTGATAGATCTGTGATTTCAGTGCTCAACTGGGATAAAGCTTTACTATTTGGCAGGAAACAGTAGACTTTTTAATTGAAAAAAAAATTAAATTTTAAAAAGTCACACAAGAATGCAACTACAAAAAAAAAAAAACCCCTCACTATTAGACAAAAAAATCTGGGAAGTCTAATTAACGTCTTGTCAGAAATCAGGTTTAGATCAACACTCCATACTACATGCCCAGACCATGATCCTGTGTTTACACTCACAATACTCCTATAGGTTTAAGGACCTCTTTGAATACAGAACCATCATATCACATTGCCTCATAAAACTTTCCCAAAATTTGGGTCTCCATTTTGTTCAGATGTTAGTTAAAATTTTACTTAGCAAATCATTACTGCTAAAATAAACAGCCAAAGAAGAAAGAACAGAGAGTAATAAAACAATGAAACAGTATGCAATACTATTAAAAAGAACCATTACAAAATCATGCTACTGTAGATAACAATTGTAGCATGATATAAGCCATCCTTGAGTGTATAAATAGACATGTATCAAATCAGCCAGTAGCACATGCAAATGGGCAGGAAATTGTCAAAAGCATATAACTTTTAATGAATTAAGAATGATTAAAAGGCACAAGCACAGTGGATTTCTAATCCTATGAAGTAGAGTAGACAATAAAGAACATCATCATGTGAAATAAAAAATAAATATTTTTGTTTATAAATATGAAAAAAAACCAGGCTAAAAAGAAACAGTTCCAGAGAATAAGCAAGAAATGTTTCAAAATGAGAATCTAAAAAGGAATGAAAGAAAGAAAGAAAAAATCCCCCCCCCAAGACTGAAACGGCATTCAGCTTCAAATTCGGGATTGTTTTTAAAAAATAATCTATGGCAAGTATTCTCAATTGTTTCTGTTTCACTGAGGCAAATCACTCCAAGTGGAAACAAAACAAAAAAGAGAAAAGGAAAAAAAAAAAGGGGGAAAAAATCCAAAATACCCTGATCAGGTTCTCACATTTGACAATGGTGTAGCCTAGCCCAGGCACAAGTTGAAATGCCGCATAACATTAGCAGCACATACCTAGCTTATTGCCCTGATTTCTGGAACATACAGGAAAATAGTCAGTTATTTATTGGTTGGTTGAAACCATTTGAGATGGACTCTGCAAACAGCATCTGGGAGTGTCAGGTTGTTATGAGAATCTGAGGATGTTCCCTGCCCCTCGTCCCTTTGCTGGAGTGGTTAAGTGACTCTGAGAACCCTCCCCTATTTGAAAGTATACTCTGCCCCCTAATAGGCTGAATGTGGTCACGTGGAGCCTGTGGCGGGAGGCTTGTTCTACGGGAATGCCTGCGCCATGTAGCTTTGTGACTGGGCAGTGGGTCAAGAGGCCTGTGACATTCTCTGAGCCAGGAGAAGGCTATATATACGCCCTGATGTGAGGTTTTGCT
>CM053585.1:135128158-135158298 GCA_028646515.1 Pseudochirops corinnae
CTCTGCCCCCTAATAGGCTGAATGTGGTCACGTGGAGCCTGTGGCGGGAGGCTTGTTCTACGGGAATGCCTGCGCCATGTAGCTTTGTGACTGGGCAGTGGGTCAAGAGGCCTGTGACATTCTCTGAGCCAGGAGAAGGCTATATATACGCCCTGATGTGAGGTTTTGCTTTGGGGCTCACTTTGAGAAGAGTTGTGTGATTTGGCCAGATGAGACTCTGGGAAGCCGTTGAACCCCACCCCCACCCCCCAACCCTCCACCTTCCCTGCCCCCTCAAACCCCCCCACCCCCGGCTTTGAAAAACCCAGAGGTTGGTGCTTCCCTCTCTGGTAACTGAATAAGTAACTGATGTAATGATCAGAGGGTTTGGAAGCCCATCTGTTGATCTATTTCTCTGTCTGCCTGTAACTTGTGCTTATAACTTGTGTTTGTATTCTCTGAAGTTCAGGGTGCTGACTTTTTCCCCTGAACTAGGTAAATGATATATGTTTGATTGATTAAAGTGAGACCGTTAAGCCATTTTGAGTTGCTTTCCTTTAGAAAAGCAGATCCCAGAACCTGTGCTAGCAGCCATCCTGGGTATGCTAGGGTGCTTGCTGATACACAGGTAAGAAGGCATCATGTAAAAAGTGGTTCTTGGGCTGAACTTTGAAAGAAGCCAGGAATCCTAAGAGATGGAGGTAAGAAGGAAGTGAATTCTAGAAATAAGAGAGAACTGTGAAAATGCCTAAGAAGGGATATGAGCTTTGTATGAGAAGGAAACCAACTAGGCCTGCCTTGCTGGTCTGTAGAATGTGTGGCTTATGTAATAAGACTGGAAAGGGTAGGATTTGGTTAATTTAAGTAATTACACAGGTTGCCATAGCGAATGAAAAGCTGACCTGAGAGTCAGGAAGACGTGTGTTTAAACCCACCTCTGATATATACAGGCCGTATGATAATTAACAGGTCACATAACCTTTTAGTACCCCAGAAAACTCTCTAAGAAAAATAAATAGAGAATAGTTGTTGATCTAGGGATGGCTAGGCACTGCAGTGGTTACAGCGTTGGCCCTGGAGTCAGAAAAATCAGAGTTCAAATCGGGCCTTAAATACTTATTAGCTGGGTAACTCTGGGCAAGCCACTTAACCCTGTTTGCCTCAGCTTTCTCATCTGTAAAATGAGCTGGAGAAGGAAATGGAAAACCATTCCAGTATCTTTGTCAAGAGAATCCCAAATGGGGTCATGGAGAGTTGGACAAGACTGAAACAAGAACAAGAGTTATTGTCCTGCACTGATAGAGGCAATAACAGATATGACATAATCAAGAATCTCATCCAAATATTGTGAAGAGTTGCATTGGGTTCTTGAAGGAATGGTCCTACAGAAATCCTGAGTGTAATTTTAGGTGATCCCCATTTTTATGATATGGTACATCTCTAGAAAATATATTTTAAGGAACCAAAAAAATTATTTTTATACCTAGAAGGGATCTTACAGATAATCTGGAATCATTCCTTAGTTTGAGGCAGTGAGGTTGATGCCTAAAACAAAGCAATAGATTTGGAGTTGGGAAGACCTGGATTCAGATCCTGCCTCTCTGACACTTATTAGGTATGTGACTGTAGGCAAGTCCTTTGACTTCTCTGATCCTCAGTTTTTTAAATTAATTAACTAATTTTTAATTAATTAAAATTTATTATTAAAATTAAAAATCTAATTAATTTTTAAAATTAAAATTAGAAATTAAATTAATTTTTAAAATAAGATCAACAATAGCTCCTACCTTCGGGTTGTTAGGGGGATCAAATGAGACAGTGTGTGTGAAATGTTTTGTTAACATTAAATTACCATAGAAATCAATTTCAAAGATGAACAATTGGAGTCCCAGAGGAGTTCAGTGACTTATTCAAAGTCACCCAGACAGTTAGTGGGAAGTCCAGGACTAGGAATGTGGTCTCTTGAGTCCCTTAGGATTTTTTCCACTGCATCAGATATAGGCTTATTTGCAAAGCAGACTAAGTACATGCTGAGTATTTGTTCAAATGTACTCAATGATAGACAGAAAGCATTAACAAGCAAAAGTAGTTTGAAGTGAAATTCTTAAGCAGAATCAAATGGATTGAACAGTTGAAAGGAAGGATTCTTTATAAATTATGTATATATATTGTGGGTGATTTATATAATGGTATGTAATTAAATCTAATAATTATATTACATATCTGATATAGTATGATATATAATGACACGGATATATAATATGACATATATAGGCTCTGGGAGGGGTTCTTTCTTTGATGAGTTGGGTCCCGAGAATGGTCACAACTTGATATATCTATGCCTGTGATAAATACAAATATATCTACGTACTATTCATAGTATATATGTATATATGTATATATGTATATATATACATATATATATTTATACATAGATTATTATAAGACAGAAGAGGAACAATAATGAAATTATAGAATAGTTTAAAAAAATGTGTTGACTTAAAAAATGTCATTTGCCCATGTTAATAACAGTGTTAGTAAGTTACAGGGCTGGCATTTAAACCCAAGCCTTCTGATTACATATCTAGGACTCATTCCATTGTGTGGTGATTATAAGATAACATTAGAAAGACTACCTGAATAGGTTTTGCTTAGCATTAAATAATGTTTCTTACTTTCATTATATAGAACTATCAACTAGATCATTTCAATTTTTCAGTCAGTGATGATACTATATTTTATAATTTTTTCTTAATGATTTCTCATGACATTTATCTTTCTATCAACTGAGGCACAGTAATTGTATTTAGTAGGTTTTTCTGTTCATTTGCTTTGTTTTTTAGTCAAGCTCTTTTGACTCATAAAGATCAATATCACAACAGTAAAGCTGTCATATATTTTAGGCAGAATTTATGGGTGTGTAGAGAAACACATTGTGGGTACTCAATAAATAATTGTTGGGTTGAATGTAATATCTCCTTATGTGATATACACACATAAAATGTTGATATAAGGAAGAGTTATATGGCCTAGTCATGTAATTTTTGATACAAGAGAGCTCTAGTATAATGAAGGAATTTGAACATCCCTTCAAAGTTTATTGTAATAAGATTCAATATATGTCTTATTTTTTAAATTCAGATACGAAGGCCATGCGTACATGACACTGAAATACTTAGATGGAATCATAATCTTATTTATTTGGGAGTTCTATCCAAAGAAAAAAAATCATAAGCCATCCCATGCTTGTTCATCCTGTGTGACTCTTGCCTGTGTCCTCCTGAGTTGGCTACAAGGGTGTATGTACTCAGTGTGCTGCAGGCCTTCCTTACATTTTCTTCGCACCATGAAAGTACCTGCAGAGTATCATTCTCTTATTCTTACCATGTGAGCAGCCTCTCTTCTCTTCCTATTACATCTTTCCTTTATAACATCTTTTATCACTGCCCTTCTTTGAAGTATATCATTGGTTATATTTATTTCTATTACTATTTTTAACTAATCACTAATATTATGATTATAGTTATTACACTGGTCATATTATATTAGATTAAATAATCCTGCAACCTAATCACACCCAGCATGTGCCTCTCCATAACATCAAAATTATTATAAAAATTTCATCAAAACAGAATTCAAACCAGAAAGTTGGAGGGGCGAGGGGGAGGATATAGGAGAGAGCAGATTGGGGGAGGGGTTATACAGTGGTATAGCGCTGTTTTGAGGCGTTGGGTAGGGGAAAGAGGGGGAGAAAATTTGTAACTCAAAATCTTGTGGAAATGAATGATGTAAACAAGAAAGTAAATAAATAAATTTATTTATTTAAAAAAACAGAATTCAATAATCTCTCTCTTATCTAACTGTATTCAGTCACATTGGTTTGTTTGGGCAAGCAAATCCTCATTCATAAAATCATAGATTTAGAGTTAAAAGGGACCCTAGATTTAATTGAGTTCCAAACCCTCATTTAACAGATGAGAAAACTGAGACTCAGAGAAGTTAAATGACTTACCCAGGGCTCCATAGCTAGTAAGAGTGTGCAGCAAGATGCAAACCCAGTTCTTCCTGACTCCAAGCCAAGCATTCTATCCACTACACAATGCTGACACTTTCCTACTCATGCAACTACTTAATATGCTATAAATAGACTTGTCAGAACTTGGGAAGTTCCCATCAAAACCTTTGGGAGGCCTGAAACATTTCATAGATTTGCTTATCTGTTTATTTATTTGTTTGTTTGTTTATTCATTCATTCATATTTATTTATTTCTTTTTTGTGGTAACTAAAGAATGCTAATGTTTTCCAGTTGGCATGTCCACCAGCTTCTGGTATTTAGCCGAGAGCTAGTAACATTTTTGACTACATAAAAAAGTTTTGATGAGGCAGTATAAACCGCTACACTGGCGCCCGATATAGTCTTGAGTTAATAATATGTGTTCCAAAAAAGAGTGTTCCAAAGTGTTCCAAAAAAGAGTAATAGATATTTTATGCAATAGGTTGCATTGACTCTGGAAGAGTATATGATCAACGGGATTATTATATGGAAGATTTTGGTAGAGTAAAAGCAATAATTTTCCTTCAATACAGATTTGTGCGAGCTGGTACCATTCTCTCCAATACTTTCTAAAATATTCATGTGAATATAAACTGCCAAGGTGATTTACTTAAAAATAAGTATTAATGTCAGTCAAAATCAAACTTGTTTAGCTAAAGCATTTTAGAAATAAAATCTACACGGGTGAGTAGATGAGATGAAATACAATTTGGGTCTTAAAAATTTGGTCAGTTTGCCATTAGGCAAATTTTTCAGACTTCCCAGACTATGTATTTCAGGCCAAGTTTATACCCATACACACACACATGCACACACCAAGTCACTATATATGTATGCATATATGTATGTGTGTGTGTATATATATATATATATATATATATATATATATATGTACACATACATTTTTATCAAGTCATTATATATACAAATGGAAATAAAGGGAGATACTTATGGTTATAGTGGTTTTGCTTCAATAACTGATTCATAACCTATTTTCCTATCTCATGCTTCATTTTGCCTTTTGCTGTATTCTCGAGGCATAGAGATAGCCTTGGTTACAGAATGCTTTGACATCACAGAACAATGCCTAGTAGGTTCTACCAATCTAGAACAAGGTCAAGTACAGGCAGTGGTAGATTCTATGCCTCTTTTCTTAAAATCAAGTTAAGCTTGGAAAGGTTCATCACCAAGTTGGTCACTACAATTCTCAAAAACCATCTACTGATTTATAGAATGGTTACAATCTATATTGTAGAGAGAAAGTACCCACAACAATGAAATGACATGTTCTTGTAAGATTTAAGGATATGCATGGCCAATTCCTTGACTTGATGACACATCTCAAAGCACCTTAAGTTCCTATTGAAATGGAAAATACAGAAATGTATGTAGTGGCTTAAGCATACTTTTAACCATGATTCAACTTCTCTTTTCCTATGCAGTTTACATATCATATTATATAGTTTTCCGTTTTAACAAGAGTTGATCACTGAAGACTTATGATCAATATTTAGTCTGCTTTGATCCCAAACTTCTTTTTAGATCATACATCTCTCTTATAGCATCATTTATATCAATTTTCCTGAGTAATTCCTTGTTTGTAATGTGTTGGTGAGCTGCTCACAACCATCATGCCACTTTCCATTTTCCTTTGGGTGAATCTCACCTTTAGTTCCTTGAAGAGTACGTGTTCCACAATTGACAGCAATGCAACATCATTGGATAAACCTTAATGTTAAAAAAAAAAAAAAGATGGACTTTTACTTTAGTGGAAAGACTTTGCAATTTCCCAAAGGCATTCCAGGCTGATTTCTTTAAAAGCATATCCAGGATTGTGACTTCAAGATCCAAGAATGATAATTTCACTATCCTGACTAAAATAATAGTTGTGATGATTTTTGCATTTTTTAAATTTTCATTCTTTTTTTTTTGTCCTTGTATTTTTATCCTTGAATATTCTTGGGATAACTTTGCTGGGTTGAATATCTTGCAAAGTTTCCTTTCAACTCGTTTCACTCCCCCATCCTCATCCCTTTTTTTTTCCCTCTGCTTTATGAGATACCACCATTTTTAAAAGTTTATATTCTAATTTATTCTTGCTTTTGTTAACCTTTTCTTTTAGTTTGACAAGTAATTCAGATATTTACTGACTAAGGCAATTTCTGGGCTCTTTTTTTCCTTGTTGGGGCAATTAATTTACAACAATAACACTTCTGGATAAAAGTATTATAGTTGGTGTCAATATAATTTGTGTTGTACATTTTCCAGTTTTTCAATTAGATGTTTAAGTAGTTAAGAATTGTTATTGCAGTTGTACCTCACATTCTTTTCTCATTATTCTCCTTTTTTTAAAAAAAAAATTCAATTCTTATTTCTTATTAAGTCAATGATCTAGCTGTTCACAGATAAATGACTCAGGAATAACTTCAACATCAATAATAACTATTTTTGTCAGTTAAAATAAAATAAATTTTCCCTACAAAACTTGTGTAGCAAGGTGTCTATCTGGGACAGACAGTACAGATGGATATGTTGGCTATAAGTCAAACAAGAGGAAGATATGGGCTAGAGTACCTTCGGAAATTGCAAAGCTCCTTTACTTACCCTAGCTTCCCATAAAAATCAAAGCCCTCTTATTTCGATAATAATATTCTACAGGATTTGGCATATAACAGTGAAACACAGAATGAAACTGTCTCTAAAGAACTAAAAATTAGTGTCACAAATGGGACAAAGTAGACATTCATAATGGGCATAAGCCAGCTGCAGGTGTAACCAATTAGGATTGTTTATTCAAAAAATAATGGGAGAAAAAGACATTATTTTTTTAAATTAACTTATTTATTTTTAGTTTGCAGCATTCACTTCCATAAGTTTTAAATTTTCTCTGCCACCCTCCCCTCCCCCTTCTCGAAGAAGGCGAGCAATATGATATAGACTACACATACATTCTTATTAAACATATTTGCACCTTAGTCATGTTGTATAGAAGAATTAGAACATATGGGAGGAACCATGAGAAGAAAAAAAAAAAAAAACAAATAAAGAGAGCAAATATTATGCTTCAACCTGCATTCAGCCTCTATATTTCTTTGTTTGGATGTGAATGGCATTTTCCATCATGGGTCTTTTGGAGTTGTTTTAAGTCCTTGTATTGCTGAGAAGGGCTAAGTCTATCAAAATCAGTCCTCGTACACTGTAGCTGTTACTGTGTACAATGTTCTTCTGGTTCTTCTCACTTTACTCAGCATCAGTTCATATGAGTCTTTCAAGGTTTTTCTTAAGTTCGTCTCCTCATCATTTCTTATAGCACAATACCATTCTGTTACATTCATAAACCACAATTTGCTCAGTCATTCCCTAATTGATAGATATCCCCTCAATTTCCAAGAGCTGCTATAAATATTTTTGTATGTGTGGATCCTTTCCCCATTTTTATGATCTCTTTGGGATACAGCCCTGGAAGTGGTATTGCTGGGTCAAAAAATATGTAAAGCTTCATGAATTTGCACATCATCCTTGCATGGGACCATGCTAATCTTCTCTGTCTTGTTCTAATTTTAGTACATATGCTGCCAAAGCAAGCACAGCAAAAGACATTAAAGGAATTGTTTGAGATGAAGCAAAGATCCACTGATACCTTCATGAAATAAGGAGAAAGCAAGGAAAGACTCTAATACATTGAGTAAAGTCCCTGTGGTGAATCTGTGGAGGACATCGACAAGAGTTAGTGCAGCTGAGCAGGTATCAATGGGTTGTAACATGCATTGCTGGAGGGAAACTTCAAATTGATGGAATCACAGATCATTTGAGTATTAATCCAGAACAGCCTTACCCTCCTATTCAATTCTAGGCCCAATTCATTGTCCATTTACATCAGTTATGTGAGCCATGAATTTTTATGGACGAGATATGTGGTTGGTCCATATTATAAAACTCTGTGATTGGTACATAATGTAAACTGGAAAATAGACATTATTCATCCATTTTATTTTTTTCTGTGTGGCTAGTTATGCTAGCTGCAATGGACAGAACACATGCCTCATTGATTTCCTTGAAATCTCAAGAGAATGTGTGGAAGGCCGTCAGAATATTGAGTGGATCCCCAGTGGCAGTGGTTCTCAACCTTCCTAATGTTGGGACCCTTTAATACTAATATGTAGGTGTATCTATCTGCATGTGGGTGGACCCGCCTGGAGACAGATAGGGGAGGTGTCTTGGTTCCTAAGACCATGGAAAATATGTGTTTTCCAATGGTCTTAGATGACTGTTCAACCCCCAAAGGGATTGTGACCCATAGGTTGAGAAACGCTACCCTATGGCAAACTATGAAAGGACATGAACAAGAACTACAGAGGATGGAAAAATATAGGTGGCTTGTAATCTACATTGCTGGAGGGAGTACCCAAACTGATGAAATCACACAGCTATGGAGGACTGGCATATCAAACTGTTATAGTCAGTTTGTCATTTTTTTTCTTTACATCTCATTCAATGCCTTGAACAATAATTTGAATATAGTAGATGTGTATGTGAGAATCCTTGAACTACTTTTAAAGGTATTGAAGGCATAAAAATTTTAACCTAGAAGCTAAGAGAAGGCTCTCTACCCCCTAGAGCCATCAATTTCTCTTGGAAACTAAATTCTGAGCTTGACATCTGAGGGAAGAAAGATTAAAAAATAAGCCAAACAGTTTCCCCTGATTTCTATCATCAATCAAACATTCACATGTGAATTATGAGTATTTTGTGATTGTGTTTTTGTTTTTATAGTGCTGTGATCTTTGGAAAGTCACTAAAATTGCCAGGTGTCAGTTTCTTCAGTTGGCTATCCCCCAAAGCCCAAAGTACCCCTTGGACATCAGAAATAGCATTTCAGTCAGGAGACCTGGGTTCTGATCCAGCTCAGTCACACACTGAATGAGTATAAGGAGAGTATTTTAATCTCTCTGGGCCTCAGCTTCCTCCTCCACAAAAATAAAGAAGCTGAACCAGAATCTAGTGCCCTAAGCACTCTCCCAGCTGTAATGTTCCATGATCCACAAACAGAAGTAAGAAGCTAGTATAACAAATGAGCCTTCTTGTGCAGATTGCTAAATTATGACCATTACTTTGCTGCTCTGGGATCTCATTTGCCTGATACAGTGCTGATTAGTTCCCCCTCCCCTTGGCCATCTCCACCCTACCATCTTCAAATGCCAAAAGAACCACAAGCTCAATGCAGCTTTGTAAAATCCAAGATGTGCCTCAAGTACTACTTGTAAAAAATCTTTATAAGCTAAGTAATTGCTTAGCAAAGTATCTTTGATTGAATTTAGCTGTTATAAAAATTGACATCTGGGAGGCCAACATCCTCATTTCCTCAGAGCAGAGAAGTAGATCACAGTCAGCAACATGGCAAACTTCCTCATGCTGGCCCCGGAGGAAGCGTAGAAACAGAAAAGGATGGTTCAGTCTCCCTGCCTACTCAGGCATCAGTCTCTCCCAGCTGAACTTGCCAGCAAACGGACAAATTATATGGATTGTTTCTGTCCGCTGGAGGCTGGTCAGCTAGGTTCTTGACTCAAACCACCAACTCATTTCACATAATCTACTGTACACCTGTCAAGCTATAACAACTCCCGCCAGCTACCCACATATTAGAGAAAGACTGGATTTGAATCAGTGGCCTCTGGGCACTGAGTTCTAAAGAACATTATAAACAACCCATGCATTCCATTTGTACTACATAAGGCCCTGAGGGCTTGGTGACAAATTCCAGGTTACTTCTGTTTGCATTGGCAACAACATTGTTCAGAGAAGCTCAGGTAGACCAGTTCAACCAAATCAAACACCACAATCATGCCTTTGTGGAGAAATGATTAGAAAAAATGACCATGGTGAAATATTAGGAAGTCACAGGTAACCTAGAATAATAGATGATTACCATAGAGGGATCTAGAAATGAAATGACTTGCTGACTTCAAAATCTAGCTGCTCACCGTCAGATTTTAAATTCAATTCAACTGAACGTTCATTAAATGCTCATTATGTGTTATTATATTATATTCTACTATTCCTTCATTATTCTTATTATAATCTACTGAGGGAATTCAACATAACATGGATAAGTAAATATGAAGTATATATGAAATATTAAAAATAATTTCAAGAGGTAAAGAGTGCTAATAATGAGTGAGATTAGAAAATGCCTTCTGCAGGAAGTCAAGTTGTGTCTAGGAGACAAGGTAATGTTTGACTGAAATTAAGAGTGTATGAAGCGAAGTGCTGGGAAGTAAGACTGGAAAGTTAGATGATAACAAGACTGTCACATGGATTAAAATGCCAGGGTGAGGAACATTCATTTTATCACAGAAGTAATAGCAAGGCACTGATGATTTTTGAGGGAGAAATAGGTCTGTGTTTCAGAGACTGCAGCTTGGCACCTGGGTAGGGTAGGGCTTGGAAAGGAACTGGAGGTAGGAAGTTTCTGTGCTTTGATTTCCCCAGATGTGTGACAGGGATGACAATATCCTTTTAACCTCCAAGAAATGTTACAGGAATTGTGAGACTTTTAAAAAATATATTTGGAATTTCTTAGAGAAAATTGATCACTGTACAGAATTACAAACTGGTTTTAAATTCACTGTACATAACTAGCCATGTGGAAGCTCCATAAAATGTTTCGTTATTGTTGTTACAAGGTCTTTCCTTGTCCTGCTAGATGTGAGCACTCTCCTGAAATTATTTTGAATTTACCTTGTATATAGATACTGTGTACTTAATTAACTGCTTGCCTATGTTTCCAGGCAGCTCCCTTGCCTCCACTCTAACTGCTTGAAGAGCGGGATAGTTAGATTTTTATCTATCACCAGCCCCTAGTTGTGTGTGTGTGTGTGTGTGTGTGTGTGTGTGTGTGCATGTGTATACACCCACAGAGTTGGAACTTATCAAAACTTGTTAAACTTTTGAATCAACTACTATGAAAAAGCACGAGAAAACAAAATACAGGATATTGGGGTTTAGGTGAACATAATCGTAGTTAACATTTTCAGTTTAAGTGCTCAAATCGACACAAAATGTTCATTTTCCCATATATTGTGATATGTTCATAGACAATTCTGAGCCCATTCTCCCTATTATTCAGTTAAGTTTTCCTTTTGACTGTTTTTGTACATTTCCCCAGATCATATTGTATTTCACTACTGATTATATAGGCAAGCATTTTGAAGAATATCAAAGAACTCCTATGTGTCCAAAGACTGATTTAATTGTCACTGAATGAGTGACAAAAACATAAATCCAATGAACTGTGATGAGTTTTATAGAGAGTATTCTGAGACTGAAGCATTTTCTAGTATAATTTGTGAATTCATTAAGGCGATGCAGAATTAGAATTTCTTAGAGACACATTGAATTTGTCTGAAAAAAATCACAAAACTGGGGAAATTACTGTTTTCAAATATCCTCATATTAACAAAAAAGTTGCATGAAGGTGACTATAAAGAAGAAAAACACATATTTAAAAAAAAACTTTTCCAACCATCTGTTCCTGTAAGCATCTTTCCCCCATATGTTTGGGAAATGTCGCCAATTCTCCACAATCCATAAGCCCGCCTCTTTTGCAAACCTGGCATCTTTTACTTGGAAATTCAAAGCCTTGAGAACCCTACATGTCTCATTCCTTCTACTGGAACGTTCAATTGGAAAAATTCCTGAAAGAAATAACTTCAACTCAATACCCTTTCCTGGAACCCATATTTCCCATAATAAAATGTTTGATGCATTAGAATAAGTGAATAGCTACCATTAGATGATACACTTTATGGTCTTAGAATGCACTGTCATTTGTGATGTAATTAAAAGCTAGACCCTCTTCAAGGAACCCCCCAGGTATCAGAAGACCACTTCCGATTCAGTGTAATGGTTTTACATTGGGTGTAGTAATTTGGTTGCATGTTTTAATTTATCTGATGTGGGAATTACATCTTTGAGACCAGAGCTATTTGGACGGTGGAATTGTCACCACCGGTATCAGGTTCATGATCTTCAAAGTTCACAGATCAAGTTCCCATCTTCCTATGCTTCATGTGAAAACCGCAAAACATTGTTTAACTTACACAAAAGTGTTATACATAGCAAGACTTGCTCCTTTACTGGGTACAAAGAAGGTAATTCAATCTTGGAGTTGTCCTGCTGTCATAAGTGCTTATGACATCACCAAGACCTTGCTGCTGAATTGTGTCTTTGTATGCTTTTTGCTAACATGCATTATTAGAGATGGGCAGTCAATAGCTAGAATGTCACTTTAACCCCTCCTTTGCCCCAAAGTTGCTTGTGAACAATCCCTTAAGTTGGCAGGATAGGAAAACAAATTTCCTGCTGTGGTTCTGGCTAACTATACTAACATAGGGAGACCCCATTTCTTCCTGTTAAGATTTTTGTACTCACATAAAAGTTTGCTTTTCATCTGCTCGTCTTGAAGCTCCTAATACTTACCGGTTATGGTACACTTTGAAATGAACTCCTTTCAACAAGTTTTCAAGGCCTGGATCTGGTCCCACCTTCTCCACCATCACTCTTTCCCAATGAACTTTGAATTTTCATAGCTACTGCTCATTAATAATGCTAGCATTTGTATATCATTTAAGGTTAATAAGGTTAATAAAACTCTTTATATGTTATCTCATTGGAACCTCACAAGGACACTATGAAGCCAGTGGTTATTATTTTCTTCATTTTACCAATAAGGAAATTGAAGACCAGAGGTTAAGTGACTTGTCCAGGGTCAGACAGTTAGTAAGTGTCTGAGACAGGATTTGAACTCCTGACTCAAAGTTCAACATGCTATCCACTCCAGCTGCAGCTAGCTACACAATCTAGAATATGGTATACAGTCATTACAGTTTTATATGTATATATAGATAAATAAAATTATATAATATATAATAATTAATATTGTATATATATTGCCTATTTTCCTAGCTAGCTTCTAAGGTCTCTGGGAGCTGGGGTTATGTTTGTGACTACTTTATATCCAGAATTGTGTCCCCTCTCTATAAATAGCAAGTACTCAATAAATGTTCACTGGTGGTATTGACCACCAATAAAACTATAAACATCTATCAAATATGTACTGTATACCAGAAACTACAGAAGCAGGATGCAAAACAACAACAAACAACAATGAACCCAATTACTATGGAATGCAAGAATGGGATTAATGTATAATAAGATAGAAAGATAGCTTGGGGCCAAGTTATAAAGGACTGAAAGTACCAATCAGTCATTCAGTCTGCTTGGTTTCTATCCCAAGAACATCATGCCTTCCCCAGGATAAGCAAATCCCATCAGCCTGGAGATGGATCCGTCACTGATGTTCTAGACCTGCTCATCCCCCAGACTTGAAGGCTGGTGGGTGGGGCAGTAGCCTCCTCCTAAAGACTTTCCAGCTTACTTCACTTTCCATCAGCAGCTCTGTTGGCTTCAGACTCCAGGGACACCCATGCTAATGCCGGTACACTCCCTCCATGCACTTTTAAGCTTCCTTTATGTCTGCTCCCATTACATTATAAGCTCTTTGAGGACAAAGATGGTCTTTTCTTTCCTATTTGTATCCCAAGTGCTCAGCCTGGTGCCTTACCCATAGTAGGCACTTAATCAATGTTTATTGACTGACTTTAATGTCAGAGGAGTTTATATTTTATCCTAGAGCTAGAATTCTTAACCTTTTCGGTGTCAAGAACCCTTTTGATGTCCTTGGGATGATGTTTTTAAATATATAAAATGTATAGAATCAAAAAAAGAAACTGATTATGTTAAAGCCATACATACATATATCTACAGATATGTATGAATGTATATGTATTTGAATTTGATAGATAGACATGTGTGTACATATATGCGTGTGTGTTTAAATAAGTTCATGGATTTATCCAGATTAAGAGTTTCTCATCTCCCTTTATACTACTTCATTTGGTTATCTCATCAGAACCTATGCTTTTAATTCCCATCTTTATGCAGATGATTCTCAAATCTACCTTTCCTGTGCCATTATCTCTTCTGACCTCCAATCTGCCTGTCAGACATCTGGATCTAAATGTCCAGTAGTTATCTTAAAGTTAGTATGTCCAAAACAACACTCTCAATCTTTCTCCCTAAACACTCTCCCATCTCTTCCTGATTACTGTAGAAGGCATGACCATCCTCCCAGTCTCTCATGCTCACAATCTAGGAATCATCCTGGATTCCTCAATATCTCTCACCTCCTGTTCCATATCTAAGATGTTGCCAAGACCTGCAGATCTCACCTTTACATCCCTAATATGTCCCCTTCTCTTTTAACACTGCCATCACTCTAGTGCAGGCCCTTAGCACCTCATGCCTTGATTAGGCTAATAGCCTGCTGGCAATTTGTCCTGTCTCAAGTCTCTCCCCACTCCAATTCAGTCACTAAAGTGATTTTCCTAAAATACAGGCCTGATGATGTCACCACCACCCCTACTCAATAAACTCCTTTTATTGCCTCCAAGGGTATATACAAAATTTTCTATTTGGATTCGAAGACCTTCATAACCCAGCCCCCTCCTACCTTTCCAGTCTTCTCACACCTTACTCCTTGACATGTACTCTTCCTTCCAGCAACACTGGCCTCTTGGCTGGTCCATGAACAAGATACTCCATTTCTTGGCTCCAGACATTCTCTCATTCATGTGCCCCAAGTCTGGAATGCTCTCCCTCCTCCATTCTGACTACTGACCTTTGTGGCTTCCTTTAAGTTCCAACTAAAATCCTACCTTTTACAGGAATCTTTCCTCAACCCTTCTTAATTCTAATCTGCCTCCCCACTATTCAGTATTTCCTAGCTTGCTTTGTAAATATTTCTTTACAAGTTGTCTCCTACAATTGATTGTAAACTCTTTGAAGGCAGAGGGCTGCTTTCTGCCTCTTTTTGTATCCCTAGTGCTTAGCATGGTGTCTGGCACACAACAGGTACTTAATAAATGTTATTAATTGATTGATAGGAGCAACCCTGAAGACTTGGATTTTCTATTGCCTTTCCTCATGAGCACCTATCCAGTGCATTTCCCAACAGTAAAGAGTTGACATCAACTAACTTTTACAAAGGGAATTTATGAAAGGACACAAACACACACACACACACACACACACACACATATACACACACACACTCTATAGGTTGCCTATCTAAATAAATATCATTAAGTATTAAAGGTATATAGTGTCATTAGGCCATGAAGATATTTCTCATCCGTATTTGTTTCATGTACCTCATCCTTGCCTAGAATGTCTGCCACCTTTCTCCCCATGTAACTTACTTGCTTTGAAAAAGCTAGTTACTTATTATTAGTGAGAGAATGAGTGAATGAATGGATGGATGAAAAAGCATTAAGTGTTTACTATGTATTATGTTAAAAGCTGGGGGATGCAAAGACACTATTTAAGACATTATTTTACCAACACATCACATTTCAGAGCTCTAAATGAGATCTCATAGGATGTAAATGTTCTGCAAGAAAACATAATATTTAAAGGATCCATAATCTCATTGATTTGAGTGTTATTTCCATTGATGATGACAACCAATTCAACTATGTCTTTCCATCCTGTTTATTTGGACCCTTCCACAGAGAATCTCTCTAATAATACCCCAGAGGCCTTATTCACATTCTGTGGGTACTGGGTCATATTTTATGCCTTTAATTTTTTACTCAATAGCTTACTCACATCCTTTTCCAATCATAAATTTCTTGAATTTTATCCTTTACCTGACTTCATGCAAGTTGGAAATCACTGGATATATGCTACAACCTGTTTGTGTCCATTAAGTATTTCAGTGTTTTTCTTTATCTTAGCTGAAACTGATTCTTCCAAGACTTTGGTGCTCCAAGAATATAGAAACTGAAAAAAAAAAATCACCTAATCAAACAAGCATATATTAAGTACCCATGTCACTCTTCCAAAAAGTGTTGGCAAAAGACAAAAGCAAAAGATTCTCTTCCCTCAAGGACATTCAGTATTTATTGTAAACCCAATATGTATAAGATTATATGCTAGGCCCTTTTAAATATCCAACAAAATAAAAGACATAGTCCTTGCTCTTCGGGGCTTACATTAGATATGGGAAGAGAAGCTATATAAAAGAAATGACTTGATAGATAACTAACTATATAATTCAATTTAATCTAACCAGCATTCTTTAAGTACCTACTAAGTACATGATTAGCATTTAAATTGTGCTTCAGGCCGCAAATGCAATCCAGAAGAGGAGACTTTACAAAGGAAAATGGTTTTGCGCTACGTTTGAGTAGGGAGAAATTTAGGAGTGATTTAAATAGTTAGAGAGGAAGGCAGATGGCATTCTAAGCAAGAATGAGGTAGATGAAGCAAATACATATAAAGAATGCCTATGGAGAAGATTATGCCATATGGATGGTAGATGACAGATCAAAGGTCAAAGGTGGAAAAACTATAGAGATCATCTAGTCTGATCTCCCTCATTTTATAGATGAGAGAGCAGAGTAAAAGTAAACTTAATCAAAGTCAGAAGATAGTATGGATAAATTAGTGAGAGAATGAGTAAATGAATGAATGGATGTAAAAACATTAAGTGTTTACTAAGTATAAAGCACTGTGCTAAAAGTGAGGGGATACAGAGAGAAAAGAAAAACAGCCCCTGTTCTCCAATACTTCCTATTCTAGTAGTGAGAAGGCAGAGAACAGAGATTTGGGGACTCCAAAGACAGTTGTATTTAGAGAGTTTCATGTGGCAACTTTAAATTTATTTTTTTAACATTATCTTTTAAAAAAAATCTTTGAGCTCCAAATTCTCTCTCTCTTTCCCACCCCTCCCCCAGTCATTGATAAGGCAAACAATATGCCATATTTCCACACACATTTTTAACACATATTTTCCTATTTGCCATGTTATGCACAAAAAAATAAAAAGCAAGAAACACAAAGAAAGTGAAAAATGTATCCTTCAGTCAGCAATCAGTTCTCTCTCTGGAGGTGGATTTCATTTTTTACCATGGGTCCTTTGGAATTGTCTTAGATCATTGTCTTGATCTTAGCAGTTAAGTCTTTCAAGGTTAATAATCGTTGCAATATTCCTATCACTCTGTACAATGTTCTCCTGGTTCTGCTCACTTCACTTTGCATCAGTTTTAAAAAGTCTGCCTGGGTTTTACTGAAACAATCTTGCTTTCTTATAGCAAATAGTATTCCATCACAATCATATGCCATAACTTGTTCAGTCATTCCCCAATTGATGAGCATCTGCTCAAATTCCAATTCTTTGCTACCACAAAAAAAGTTCCTATAAATATTTTGCACATATAAGCCCTTTTTCTTTTTTTTTTCTATCTCTTTGGGAGATTTAATAGTGCTATTGTGTGGTCAAATGTTATGCACAATTTTATAGCCTTTGGGAAAAATTGTAAATTATTCTTCAGAATGACTGGACCAGTTCCCAACACCAGCAGTGTCCCTATATTCTCACATCCCCTTCAGTATTTTCTGTTAGGTTAGCCAATCTGATAGGTTTGAAGTGTTACCTCAGAGTTGTTTTGATTTACCCTTCCCTAATCCAAAGGGACCTAGAAACTTTTTTTTTTTCCTGTGATTATTGATAGCTTTGATTTCTTCTTTTGGAAACTGTCTGTTCATATCTTTTGACCATTTTTCAACTGGGGAATAATTTTTATTTTTATAAATTTGACTCAGTTCCCTATATATTTGAGAAATGTGGCCTTTATGCCATATGTATATATATATATATACACTCAGATTCCTGTTTTCCTTTTAATTTTGGCTGCATTGATTTTCTTGGTGCAAAACCTTTTAAATTTCATGTAAACAAAATTATCCATTTTACTTTCTGTGATCTTTCCTATCACTTGTTTACTTATAAACTCTTCCTTTATCCATATATATGACAGGCAATTTTTTCCATGTTCCCCTAATTTACTCTCCTTTTTTGTCTAAACTACTGACCCAGTTTGAACTTATTTTGGTATACTGTGTGAGGCATTGGCCTCTGCCCAGTTGCTACCAAACTAGTTTCCAGTTGTTTTTGTTGTTCTTGCTAGCAATTTATGCCAAATGGTTAGTTCTTGTCCCAAAAATCTGTATCTTTGAGTTTATCAAATACTAGATTAGTGTGGTCATTTTTTATTGTGTACCTAATTTATTTCACTGATCCACCACTCCATTTCTTAGCCAGTACCTGATTATTTTCATGATTGTGAGTCGGTAATATAGTTTGAAATCTGGTACTGTTAACTTGCCTTCCTTCACATTTTTTTTTCTCTGATTACCTGACCATTCTTGAATTTTTGTCCTTCCAGATGAAATTTGTTAATATTTTTTTCTGGATCTATAAAATAATTCTTTGGTAGTTTGATTGGTATGGCACTGAATAAGTAAATTAATTTAAGTAGAATTGTCATTTTTTTATTATGTTGGCTCAAACGTGGGCTCTTTAAAATATCTGCAGCTGGAGAAAAAAAAAACCTAGTACTTTAATTAATTAGAATGTCATTTATATTTAAATTGTCAATTTTAATTATTTGTCTTTTAAATTAATCTCTCTTGACTTTAGCTGACTTCTGACAATGTTATATTTGAATTCCTACAAATCAATTGGGATTGAATTTATACTTCAATTGTCAAGCCTATTCATTTGTTGTTTTGAATTAAACTGTTTTACCTTGAGTATATGGGTATGAAAAGAAAAATGTATTTGAATTTCTATGAATGAATTCAAATTCCACACCTGAATTTCAGTTACAAAGAAGTTGGCTTAATTTCTATAATTATACTTTAATTGAAGTCTCCTATCACCTAAGACTATGATTATCCTTCACAAAATAAAAAAAGGATCTAATTAATAAATATGTTATTTGAAACTTGTTCCTGATAAACAGAGAAGCTTAGTTTTCCAATGAAGAAAATAATAGCACTTCCTGCTCCCCACTTATTGCTATTTTCTTCCCATTCAAATATATACATACATATACACACATTCATATATGTATCTATTTATACATAGATGTATATATAATATTCCCCCACCTTGATTTATCCAAATTTTCTCCCCTTACCACATGTCTGAGGTTACTATAAATTCCATCTTAATAGGCTGTAAGCACTTAACATTTTTATTAAAATACTGATGTTACCTAATAATATTTTAATCAGCAGTAGTCACCTCTGAGCTCTGCTCATGAAGTTACTTATTTAATCCATTGTCTAATGAACTTGTATGAGAGATTCATTAAAAAATCATGAATCATTGATTCAAAATATTCAGGAGTATATCAGAATGCTAAAACCCTGTTCATTTTTATTTGATATGTCAGTTTTAAATTTGGTCTAGGAAAAATGCTAGAAAAATCCAGAATTGGCACAAATCTGAAATTTAGTTTTTAAAATCAGCTAACAAATGCCAATTAAACACCCAATAAGTACAAAATGTTGCCCTTGACATTAATGGACCATTTAGAAGCAAGTTTTTGGGGACTATAACTAACTGCCCTTAAAGCTAATGATTTTTATGCAAACATTTAATTTGCCTAGAAAAGGCAGAGTATGTAATCACTTGTGTAGTGTGATATGAGTTATACCAGGAAGGTCTTCTTGACCTCCAGAATGGATACCCATCAGTGCCACCCAGCCTGAATTTTTATTATTATAGAGACACTATTTTGGCTTTTTCTGCCTACGGTTCTTGAAAAAAAAAATCGGATCTGCCAGAATGTGAAATGGCCAGAATAATTCACAAGTCATAACTGAGAATCGTTATTTAATCATTTCTGCTTTTCTCCTGAAAGGACACACAAAACAGCATGAGAACACTTGGCATGGAATAAACAGTGATGATGAGGAATTCAAAGAACCATGGGAGGATGTGTTTGAAGTGATCCATAGTAAAGAATGCAGATCCAAGAGAACGGCCATGCTTGAGAGCTATAATAATGTGCCTTCAGTGTTATCCTTGACTCTTCACTTTTCCTCACCCACCATATCCAATCAGTTGGCAAATTCCTCAACATCTCTCTCTCTGCTCACATGGCTACCACCTTAGTTAATTTAGGCCCCCATCATCTCCAGAATGGATTACTTTCCCCTCTTCAATCTGTTCTCCGCACATTTGCTAAAGTGATTTTCCTAAAACAGATTTGACAGGATTTCTGCCTTACTCAGTAAACTCGTATGGCTCTCAGTTGCCCCTAAGATGAAAAAGAAACACATCAGGTTAGCTCTTAAATCCTTTTACAATCTGTCCTCTAACTCACTACTTTTTAAACCTTATTATATATTACTTTTCTCCAAGCATACCATGGTCCAGTCAAACTGGCCTATCTCCTGTCTATTCTCCACCAACAGCTCTCCATTTTCCATCCATGTGCCTTTGGTACCATCTATTCCTTTGGCCTGGGATGTAATCCCACATCACCTCTTTTTAATATCCTCTGTTTCCCTTCAAAATATATCTCAAGAAACACTTTCTATATGAAGACTTTATTGATCCTTCTGGCTATCAAAACAAAACAAAACAAAAACAAACAAAAATAAAACCAAGGAAAGGAAAGGAAAGAAATGATCTCTGTGCTGCCCTCCAATCTTGCATGGGCACCTCCCTTTCAGACGTCTCAAACTAGATGTCTTGTAGACATCTGAAACTCAGTATGTCCAAAACAGAATTTCTTATTATCTTATAGGCTGCAAACACCATCCTCCAAATCTCTCAGTCTTACAGTCTTGAAATGATCCTGGATTTTTCACTGTCTCATAGCCCCTATATCCAAGCTGATTCCAAGGCCTGTCGATTTTATCTTTGTATCATCTCTCAAATACACCCCCTTCTCTCCTCTGACACTTCCAACACTCTGGTGCAGGTGGATCTGCCTTCCTCAAGTCTCTCTCGACTTGATCCATCCTCTATTCAGCCATTAAATAGAGACTGGAGCATCCCTACTTGATAAACCCCAATGCTTTCTTTTTGCCTCCAGGAGCAAATAAAAAAATATCCCCTTCGTATCGTAGCCCCCTCCTACCTTTCCAGCTTTCTTACATCTTACTCCAGACAGTACTCTCACATCCAGTGACACTGGCCTCCGAATGGTAACTCAAGCAAGACATTCCATTTTCGCTGGCTTTCTCCATGCCTGGAATGCTCTTCTTCCACTCCAACTACTGACCTCCTTGGTTTCCTTTAAATTCCATCTAAAATCCCATTTTCTATGAGAACACTTTCCAAATCTCTCTTAATCCCAGTACCTTCTCTCTTCTATTTACTTCCTATTTATCCTATATATATCTTGCTTTGTATACAGTTGTTTGCATGTTTTCTCCCCCACTCAGTTGTAAGCTCCTTGAGGCAGGGGCTACCTTTTCCCTCTTTTTTGCATCCTCAACTCTTAGCACGGTGCCTGGCACATACAAGGCGTTTAACAAATGTTTACTGAATGAATGATTTATTTAGTAAACTTTTGTGTGCATATACATTTTTTTCCTCCTTAGAATGTAAGCTCCTTGAGGGCAAGCAAGGGCTCTTTCATTTTTATCTTTGTATTCCCAGTGCCTAGCAAAATACCTGGCACCTATTTGACCCTTAACAAATGCTTGTTCATTTAGTGTTGTATTCATTCATTCATTCATTCATTCATTCAATCAGAGGCAACTGAGTTCAGATCAATTGCAGTGAATAATCATGGTTTTGGAGAACAGATGATGAAGCAAATTTCCTTCCTCTCAGAAGAGAGGTACAGAAGGTAAGAGTACAGAATACTGCATTCACTGACAGGACAAGTTATTTTAGAAGTGAGTTTTACTTAACTGTTTTTCTTTGTTTTGAGGGAGAGTCCCTGGGGGTTTGGGATGTATACCAGGAAATGACTGAAATATTTTAAAAAGTCATTAAGAAAATGGTTTAAAAAAATAAACACTGAGTAGAATAGAGTTGACACTGAAAAGGAGAGAAAAACAGAGAAAAGATTGAGAGGGAATTGCTGAAAACGTGATTCAACTGTTTATTCATTTTGCCTAAAATTGACCCTGATTTTAATCCTTGATTTTAAGCCCTTTGCATTCAGTCTAATCTCTCTACCTCAACGAACACTTGACAACTGGTCACTATCTGCCTTTTTCTGTACCCCCAGCGCTTGACACATAGAAATATGTGAATGACCAGCTACTTCATCTTAAGCAACTACTCCTCTCTGCTTCTCACTTGGAGATCCTGGGAATGAGAAGGTACATGAATTATAATATCCCACAAGAAAATGTCACACACTGGGCACACAGCCCAAGCCTGCAAGATTCAAATGTCACAGTACACATACTGTGCCCCCTCCCCCATAAAAAAAGTTCATCCTTCTCTTCCCACAGAAGATTAAGTGTTTATCTAGCAGTACAGGAACTACCAAGGGGAAAAAGAAATCTCTCCCAAGTACCATGAGGATTGACGCTGTCCAAATCCATTGCCACCTAAATCATAGTGGCTCTTCCCACACTCCAGAAGTCTTGCTGTAGCTCCTTTGTCATAGAAACTCCACCCAATGCACATCTCCTAAAGCCTGCTGCCATCTGGGCTGGACTTGTTTTATGAACAAAGAAGGCCATCAGGGTAAAAGCATGTCAGACCGGCAATTTTCACAGAATCTGCAGTCACCACGCTGTTTCCCTTCCCACCATTTGTGAGTGTGTGTGTGTGTGTGTGTGTGTGTGTGTGTTGTTTTAAAATTGTAAACCTGGATCTGGTTTGGGCTCTTCAAGTTTTGATTTTCCCAAACTTTTGATGTTGTGGGTTATCTGAATTATGTATAGCTCCCCCTTGCCCCCACCCCCAGGTTTGAGCAGGCCCTATTCAGGTCTCCAGCACTTCAAAAGCCCCATTCTGGGACTCAGACCATGATGTGCTCCAGCATCAGGGTCTAGGGGGATGCCTATTGAAATGGGGCCTAATGCTTTTCTGTAAGAAGATAGGAGTGACAATACTATACTTCTCTCAGCACCAAATAGCGATGGTAATTTCTGCATCCCAGGCCACCACGATAAAGCCTCTAAAAAGCAGCAGTGTTCTCTGAAGTGCTTCACGAGTATCCTGTTGCAGGATCTAAAGTGCCTTCTAACTGAATGCAGTTGCCTAATTTGTTAAAGGTGGTGCCAGAAATGCTAATAGATTTCAGATACATTCCCTGGATGGTGGTGGAAAATTCTGTTTTAAATGCATCCAACAAGAAGCTGGGCTGGGGAATGTCCGCTTGCATTTCCATGCCAGGGTTTCACCTTTGCTTTCTTCACCCATTTGGATCCAAATCATGTGACTTTTAGTCAATGTCTGCTTTCTACCTCCCATTCCCAACCCCCAGCCCCATACACAAGAGTTTGTGGATATGTAAACACACACATCCTTTAAATACCCCCAACAGGGGATAGAATCACTTTCCTATGGATTCTGCCAAAGTCACTTGGAAAGTTGATTCCAGTAACTTATTGCTTCAAAGCTCCCCAACACTCGACAAGTCTAAATGATCGGGACCTGAAAAAGAGGAGGGAGGAAAAACCCCGTGGAAACTGACTATAAATCTTGAGGGAGAGGAAGAAGAAGACAGTGGAGTAGAATAAGGCAATGAAAGACTTTCTCTGGACAGAAATGAAAGTCAGCTATAGGCCATGCAAAGACTCACGGGAATACCAGTATCAAAACATGGCAGCCTAGAGCCTCCAGCGTCTTCCCAACGGTCTGAGAAGTCTAAATTTTTTCACTTCTCGGAATTGTCTTCCCCTTGCTGAAAGCTGTCTAGGTCTCATTCCTGCTCAAGTAACCCAAACAGGGCTTTATTTGTTAGGGTTTTCTTCTGTTCCTGCCCCTTTACCCCTGTTTGTTTGTTGCGTTCCTCTGGAAAGAAATTCACAAAGAATGGGAGAGGAAATCCATCCAATGCACTATGAACATCCAGAGCATTCATGCAGGTCCAAAGCGCTTTCCCTGAGAAGCCACAGGATAATAAGATGAGGCTCCAAGAGAGGTGTGGATCGCCCACAAGAGGACTGCACAACAACATGTATTTTTATTGGCAGGCTGCTAACTAGCCAAAACCTTTGGAAAGTCATGACACCAATTTGGCAAAGCACTATCTGTCTGCTTTATTGAAAACATCTTAGGCAGCATAATA
Organism: Pseudochirops corinnae; assembly: GCA_028646515.1. Lineage (NCBI taxonomy): Eukaryota > Metazoa > Chordata > Mammalia > Diprotodontia > Pseudocheiridae > Pseudochirops > Pseudochirops corinnae. The sequence goes on from CM053585.1 coordinate 135,152,376, forward strand.
AATAAACTGCATTTCATTTTCATGGTTTGAGCTTGTATTTCTGTTGGCTGGCAGACTGTTAGAGAGCAGTTTGGTCTGATGAAATAGAAACTTTACTGAGTCGTCTGTTTCTCAATAATATACTTTCAATTAGGACATAGAAAGTATAAATATATATGTATATATATGCATATGCATATACATATATATATACATATACATATATATATATATATATATACATGTATGTACATATATGTGTGTATTAAAAGGCAGGGGGTGCTGTTTCCTGAGAGTATAATCTTTCAGGAGTTTAGTGTTAGAAATAATTTCCCATTTCATTCACGAACAGGACAGCTGTCACAGTTCCTCAAACCCTGTTTCTTTACTAGGAATATGTGGTATGCCAATGAAGATGTCAATCCTCAGACATGTCCATTTGAAAGACAAGATTTGGATCCCATAATCTCCTATCTGAATATTAAATTGTAGGAAAAGGGGGAAATCCTGACAGGTTTTGGGACTGGTGCAGTCAGTCAGTGCTATGGTATGGTGTTCCGGCCTTCTGCTTTGGCAGAGTAAACACAATGTCATTCAGGGCCTGAATACCCTGATGCCAGTAGGGATGAGCCATGGCAAGGCAACACTGTGCAAGCTTGGAAAGAGGTAGAGGAAATGATGCATGTGACTGAAAAGGGTGGAATTTTTTGTTGGCCTAGAAAACAGAGCCTTGGTCTCCTTGGGAGAGTTAATGGTTCCAAGAGCAAACGCAACAATAAACATGAGAATAGGAGGCAAAGACCAGGACTAACGAAGCTGGATTTCCTATGGATCACACCCAAGAAAGAGCAACAACAGCCAAGAAGCAATTCATGTAGGCTTCAGCTATCCAGAAGCAACAGTCCTCATGAGGTCCATCTGTGACATCACAGGGAGACTAGAAGACTAGCAGAGTGACTGAGGAAATAAAGCAACTGTAATTGGTTCCATTAGCACAGAGACTCAGAAAGTAACTACATGAGGGACCTGGAAAGGGCTCCCACAGTTTTGATGGATCAGAAACCAAGACCACAAATTATTTTCAAAATTTTACAATAAATTGTAGACTTGATGGAAGAAAGTTAAGTTGTGAAAAAAGTAATAATCCAAGGAAAAAAGAACACAAAGGTGTTGGACTGTGGGGCCCATTTAAAAATAAGGACACATTTTTGTGTTAGAGGCTCTATCCTGACGGAAAGGCACTAAGGACACTGTAGGGGACTCTCACTTCTCTGGGTCATTTTTCCTACTCTGATAATCTGAAGATGCCATTACTGAACCTTTCTCTGCCCCTGAGCCACAGTCACCAGTTCCCCTTAAAAGAACACAGGCTCAAAAGGCTAAAAGCATAAATGTGTTTATTTATAGATCAGGAGAGACCAGACCCATATTGGAACACCTAGAAAACATCATTATCAATCAACAAACAAGAAGATGAGGATATCAATTCTATTATTTGGCATACGGTCCTGGGCAGGGATCTAGCAAGGGGTACCCCAAGATTGTTCATCCATATTGGCACCCCTGCTTGATATATTGGCTTTCCCATCATTCATGTCTCATTGCTCTCAGTAGATGATGTCCATCAGTGTTCCTTGTCATTTGTTATCAGTCCCCTTCATTATCCTGTGTTTCTCCATTGATACTTTTCACAGTTCTCAGATTCCAAAAAAAGGGCAATCATTGGCTGTTGCAAGGAATCAATTCCCCTCCATCTGGAGGAGGATGAAATGTACTATGGAAACCATTCCTGTCTTCACTGGGTGTGTTTAGAGTTCAAAATGAAATCCAAAATTGGGAGGCCTCCATTTCACAGAATCAAAGAATTTCAGTTAGAAGGAACTTTATCTGCTATCCTGTCCAACTTGTATCCAAAAAAAAGTAATCCCTACTATAATACACTTGCCAAGTACTCATCCAGACCAGGCTTGGAAAACCTCTAATAAGTCTGCTCACTGGCTGGTTGCTAAGTAGCCAAAACTTTTGCAAAGTCATGACGCCTTTTCGACAAATCTCCTACCTATTGATCTATTACCTCACCTATTTTGGCTAATTTTAATGTTTTAAAAGGTGTTTGTTGTTGTTGCTTATTTTCCCAACATCAAACAGATGATATTTATTTCTTTTCAACTTCCACTCATTGCTCCTGATTTTGTCCTCAGGAGATAGAGAACCTCTTCTATATGACAGTCCTTCAAACACTTGAAGATAGCTGCTATGGCCTCAAGTCTCCTTTTTTCCAGGTTAAACATCCATCTCCACTTTCTTCAACCAGTCCTCATATGGCATATTCTCAAGACTTCCTGGTCATCTCACTCTGCACAGTCTTCAGCTTATCAATGTGCTTCTTAAATGATGGCACCCAGAACTTAATACTATACTACAATGCCCCATGACTAGCCTGGGTTTAACCAGTTAATCAGTTCTTCATCCATTAAACTGTGTTATTGTCTAATCCACATCTCCCTACTTTTTCCACGAGAATAATGAGGTATTCTTTTTTTTAGATTTATTTTACTTCTTACTCTAACACCAAACTAAAATGGACATTTATTTCCATGTAGGGAGAACAGGGGAATAAAAAGATTATGCCTGCAACTGCAGATCACTATTATATACAGTTTACTTTTGTTTAAAAATATATCATAAATTCAAACTGTACTTTTTAAAAGCTGTCCTGTTTGTGGTTATTTCTGACCTTCTTTCTCTTCTCTTCTGTGTACTTTTTAAAAGGATGCTTCAATTATGCTCTTGTCTTTTTTTTCTTTTCTATTTTGTGACTCTACCCTTTCCCGACCATATGTCAGTACCACCAACCCCATTGGAAGGAAAGCAAAGATAATTCATTGTAACAAATACTCGTAATCAAACAAAACAAATTTCCACATTGGCTGTACCCAAAAACATGCCCTATTCTGTACTTGAATTGATTGCTGTCTGTCCTCTGCTGTTTTGAAGACCAGTGACAAGATGGAGTGATGTCTTGACTGATGCATGAATTGGATTTTAGTGAGGCAGAGTTGTACAAAGTCATCAATCTCACTGTCTCTTCCAGAGTCATCGAAGTCCAGTGGCAAGACAAAAGGTAAGATGACTGGCAATGGCCCAGGAAGCAGTTGATAACTTGGTGTCTTTGAAGTCTGACCAAGTCCTAAGAACTCCTCGGAACCTGCTCCAGTCACTTCTTTGTCAAGAGGTTGGTAGCATGCTCCATTATTCATTCTCTAAAATTATGCTTTATCATTTTAGCAGAATTCTCAAGTCTTTCTAAGTTTGTTTTTGAAATAAGATTGTTATTGTATAAATTGTTCTTTTGGTTCCACTCACTTCACTCTCCATCTCAAAAAGCAATCTTATTCTGGCTTTGATCATCTTCTTTTCCCCAATATTGATATAAAACAAAACAAAAACAACCCTAAATAGTTTTTTTTAATTATCTTTAGCTTTTCGTGACGGTTTCTATTCATTCTGAGCTTTAGCATTCCTAACTTCAATATTCTTCAAGCACCTTGCCTTGCTTTCATGTTCAATCTGTTACATGCCCTTGCTCCCATCTTTTAAACATTACTTTGGTTTGTGAGGTTTTTTTTAAATTTTGCATGCATATGTGAACACAAATTATGTATACACAGAGACACATAGTAATTTTTCTTGTTTACTGTAAACATATCCTAGCAGCTCCTAGCAGTACAACACTATGTACCAGTGCCCTGTGGCTTGTGTTTGTGTATGTGTGAGAGGAGAGGGAGAGGGAGAGAAAAAGAGAGAGAGAGATTTCATCAGATTGGGGGGCTATCAGTATAACACTCTCTCTATGCCTAGGTACAACTAGTCTGCAATTTGTAATTGGAGAGAATTGCCCAGGGTCAGGTGACTTTTTTCCATGGCCACATAGCTAGTATTTCAATGATAGGATTTAAACCCAAATCTTTCTGACTCCAAGGTTAGCCCTCTACCCACTATAGTATGCTGCCTTTAGGTTTAATTAACAAAAGTTGAAACATAAAGGAGAAAGTCTATACAAATAAATAAAAGAAAATATATGTTTGTTGTGCTAATAGATCATAAGTTACAAAGTCATCTAATTTAAAAGATGGAAAAATCTTAAAGAGTATTTTGTTCAAATCTCTAATTTTGCAGATAATGCTACTACAACTAGTAATAATGGATTATATGGTACTTTGAAAAAACCTGTGATTTGCCTGGTATAAGTAGTGATGTTATAAGTTTATAGATTAGGACATTGGGGCACATTGAGGTACAGTGACTTTTCAAGATCAGACATCTAGCAGGTGCTAGGGCCAGAACTCAGTCCCAGGTCTTCTATCTCCTAGTTCAGTTATCTTTCAAATTAGGAATATCCTCGAGGTGGCCAGGTGGCACAGCGAATAGAGCGCCAGTCCTGGAGTCAGGAGGACCTGAGTTCAAATCCAGCCTCAGGCATTTAACATTTACTTGCCATGTGACTTTGGGCAAATCGCTTAATCCCAATTTCCCTGCCCTCCTCCCTCCAAAAAGTAAAAGAAAAAACATTAGGAATATCCCAGGCAGTAAAACTAGGTAGCTTATATAAGTATTACTATCTCATTTTAACTAAGGTTGATCTCAGCCAGATAATGACCCCTTTGGGCCAGATGGTATTCCTAAAACTCAGGCTTCAAAGATTTATTAAGAACTGGGAGGCCAATTTATAGAAAATAAAATCTGGCCTGAGCTTGCTCATTCCCTAAATAGGAACCATTCGGGGGTGATCGCAAGGAGTTAGGGAAAGGGGAGAGAGTGGAAAGCATATGTTTCTGGGCCCCTCATGCTCAGCTAAACTTTGCTGTAAAAGGCTATTATTCCCAGAGCGTGTTTCCATCTAAAACCAGGGAGGCTTGCCCGTTGTACATTTCTAATCGAATCTTTTTCCTGCATTGTTCATCAGCCTGTGAAGAAAATGGAAAGGAACTAACTACCCTGGGGTACTAAAGTAAACGAACAATAGCAAAAACACTAACTGACCTTAATACAGCGTTGTGAAGTTCACAAAGCGCCTGATACACATAGGCTCCTTTGAGCCTCAAAACAGCCCTGAAATAGACAAGTTAGAGTTCCTAATCAGTGATCAATAAAGGGTTGGGGAACAAATGTGTGAGCAAAATAGATGAGGAGACTGCTTTGGGTCAGTCAAGTGATTTGCCCAAGGTGACCCAACTTCTAAGTGGCATGAGTAGGTTGTATTGTATCAGACTGTAGGATCAGCACCAGGATTTAGGGGCTTAAGGGAACCAGACAGTTGAACATCACCTACAGCCAAGAAAATGACCAGCATGGGATTTGAAAAGGAAAGTGATTGGACAACACCAAGGAGGTTGCTGTAGAAGCAAAAGGCATGTAGAATTAGGCGTATCAAGAGTATAATTTAAAGACTTTGGTGGCTCTACCAGTTTGCAATTAGATGCACTCCTGACTGTGTATTACTATAATTCGAAAGACAGCAGACAGGCTGATCACAGAAAGGAAGGTGAAGAAAACACCCGACTTCAATAAAGGAGAAAATGTCGACATTCTCATCAAATGCTCTTTTCTCTGACCTTTGCAACTTCCTTTTCAACTTACTACACCCTTCCCATAGACCCCCTGTTCATAAGAAATGTTTTTAAGAGTTATATATGCATAAGTTATAATAACATATATAACATGTATTCATGTTTGCTGCTACATAAATTTACAGTTAAGATCTGTGTGGAGATTTATATGTATGCACGTATTGTGTACACACATTTACACACACACACATATATATATCTACAAAGACGTATGCATGTATTTTTGGTGCTATATAAATGTATTTTCTATATATGTACACATGTATATGTGTATATAAATGTATATCTAGAGAGATAGAAAGATATGGAGGGAG
>CM053585.1:135158798-135179014 GCA_028646515.1 Pseudochirops corinnae
AGAGAGAGAGACAGAGAGAATGACAGAAAGACAGAGACAGAGAGAGAGAGACAGAGAGAATGACAGAGAGACAGAGACGGAGAGAGAGAGAGAGAGACAGAAACAGAGAGACAGAGAGACAGAGACAGAGAGAGACAGAAAGACAGAGAGAGAGACAGAGAGAATGACAGAAAGACAGAGACAGAGAGAGAGAGACAGAGAGAATGACAGAGAGACAGAGACAGAGAGAGACAGAGAAACAGAGAGAATGACAGAGAGACAGAGACAGAGACAGAGAGACAGAGAGACAGAGACAGAGACAGAGAGACAGAGAGCTACCTAAATTTGCATTAGCCCCCGAATTTGCTTGGCAAACTCAACCACTTTCTATGTGGAATGATATCTGCCCTGAATCCTCTTCATCATCCCAATGGACTAGTTCTAGAGCAAAGGCGAGAGAGTTTTATTCAGAAGAGGAGAGCTAATGTATATAAAGCACATTAGAGTTCATAGTCAGTGATTAATAAAGACTTGTTGGACAAATGAATGAGCAATCAATTTGTCAGTTTGGTCCTTAATTTGGTCCTTAATTAAATAAAGGGAGAGTTATATCAGGTAAAGGTCAGTAAAAGGAAATGTGGTATGACCCGTGATTGGAGGTAGCAAGAAGACATAAAGTTTATGAGGTCGACGAGGTAGCTAGCTAGGAAAGGGCAGAAAAGGGTGCACAACAAACTATATACTTCATTATTTTGTCTCAGGCCTGCCCTGTCATATGTGTCTAATCTCTGGTGAGATTACCTTTTGTGAGTCTATGGACATGTCCAAGTTGATATGGCCATCTTAGTATGTAAACTTCTTTTGGTCAACCATGGGACTGTTCTTTGATAAATGCATATCCAAGGGCCTAGTACTTTCACATGATGGTTGCATTCAACACAACAAACATTTATTGAGCACCATGGCAAGGTCAAGGCACCATGATAGAAGCCAGGAATTCAAAGATAAAAAACAAAACAGTCCCTACCCTCAAAGTGTTTATACTCTACTGAGGAGATCCAAAATGTGCACAGATGAGTAAATGCAAGCTACATACAAAGTGAAATGAGGCAATTTTAAGGGGGAGTTAGCACTAACAACTGTGGGGAATAGGAAGGATTCCATGAAGGTAGTGGTATCTGGGCTAGCTAGAGGTTTATTAGGTAGAGAAGCTCTGTCCTCTCCAACCACCTGCTCCACAGCCTCCCCTCCGACACCAGAGACCGTGTTCTGGAGGAACTTCCATAGTGAAGCCGAACTCTCCAGATGGGTGATGGCTTCTTCGGGAGGCCCATTTCAGGAAAGTTTCAACTGTGCCTCCCTTCACCTCTCCTCTTCAATAACTTCACTGCAGCTTGTGTATGCTTCCCTTCCCCTCTCCAGAACTAGAATCATGAGGCATGATCAAAGCAACTCTGCCATATTTTCTGAATGGAAATGTGTTAATGTATTCCACTCAGCACTCATCGCATCATCTCGGTAGCTTTCTGCATTAAAGTGCCTTTCCCGGACTGCTATCCCTTTGCGTGTATAATTTTCCAAGTTAGACTGTAAGTTTGTTACATTCAGGGCAGGGATTTGTCTTTGCTTTTACTTTTCCTGTACAGCATGTATTTTCTGCATCCTGGGCAATCTCCACTCATCCTGATCTATATCTTGCCACTGTATCCAAGAGGCTCGGGGGAAGAAAGTGAAGCTGGTAACTTTGCACAGCCCTCCTACACTTAAATTCATTTGCATATCATGCCATTACCTCGCTGATGTCACTGTCCTCTTCCAGAACAAAGAACAAATAGCAACAACATTTTCTGATCCACTGATTCAGAGCCAGTCAGCTACATTTTAGGATTTTAGTGGTACCCCTTAGGGTATTTTTTTCTAACATCATCAGTTCAAGCTCAGTTCTCAGAGTGGCCCTTCCACTACATGGTGCCAGTGACTAGGTATTCAGTTCCATTTAACTACTTAACATAAATTAATCTTTACAAAGGGATATTTGCTTCAAAGCTATAGCAAAAACAGAAGTACGTTTTTTTTTTACTTATAACACTTCCATGGCATACTCTTCTCTATTCCACTTTAGTCTAAGGGAAATAAACTCAGACTTCCTACACAGCATTTCCCATGGAGTTCAGGGCTAAATGTGGCATTACTTCTAGATGAGTTCTCATCTCAGCTACTACTAGGCTTTATATCTTGAAGTTTATTCCTCAGTCCTTGGAGCACTGACGCTGGGTTCACTACACAGCCTAAAATGGCTTGATTCCATACTGGGCAGTTAGATTTCCCAACATTTCAAAATTCACAAGGTCAGAGTTACATATTCATATTGGTCATAGATTGTGTGTGTGTGTGTGTGTGTGTGTGTGTGTGTTGGTCTCAGAAGGAAAGGAAAGGACCCAAGATCTCTCCCCTTATGTGACTGCCTCTCAATAGATACCATCTGCAAAGAAGTATAACCAAGAGAACAGATTCAACCAAGAAAGAGAATGGCTAAGGCCTTTTGAAAGTAGCATCAGTTCTGGTTCCACATCTGGAGTCAATCCATGAGGCTTCTATCAATCCACCACATGCTAATGCCTATGCATTCTCTGAAGCCTCTCAAAGGCACTTCCATTACATGTCATCACAATTCTCCAGGGAACAGTCTCCCCAACCTCTTCTATATGGGAAGTTTCATCAGCAAGACCCACAGATGTATTCAGTACAGTCACAAGGAATGGACTTACTGACTGACTAGCCATCTATTACATCCATATCCCCAGCACTCACCATAGGGCTAAGCACATATGTAAGGTGGATTTTAGTGTAAGTAAGGAGGATTTTTGTGTGTGCAAAGTGAATTTTCATTATTATTTCTTAGAATTCAATTTCCCAGAATCCATGACCATAACAATCTCCTCTTCCCAGGTATCAGATATGAGTTTTCATGATTATGGTTCAAAACATCTCTACCATGCTTGTGCAGCATTATATAGTGATAAATAATATAAACATCCACTGTGATTACACAGTGAAATACAGGGATGAGGTGATATAAACTTGGGAGGCTATTGCTGGCAAAATGTCTTCTTTTTCTGTTGCCCTATAAAGCAGGTAGGGCACTGGTCAAGGGGTGGGGAACCTTATAGTTGAATGCACAAGCTGGAATACTGTGTGTGCCTTGACTGGCCCCCATCAAGCCTTGGGGGGAACCTCAGGGTTGAATATACAACCTGAAATCCTGTGAGTACCTTAACTAGCCCCCATCAAGGCTTGGGGGGATCTGTGTTTGCCTCAACTGGCTCCCATTGAGGCTTGTGGGGATTTAGGGGGATGCACAAGTTGTGCCTGTCTCAATTGACCCCATTGAGACATAGGAGTAGTTGCCCTCCCTTCTCGCCTGCCCCTGTGAGACAGGTGATTAGGGAATGCTGTAGAAGTTGTGCTCCCATTATCAGCAATCCTCTTCTGAGAACTAGACTAGAATAAAGTAAGATTATTAACCTCTTCGAAGTTTAGTATCTTTCCTCTGACCAGATCAAGAGTAAACCTGTGCTAGCCGCTATCCTGTGTCCTGGTTTTATTTGTCTTACACCATAATAAGTAAATGTTTTTTCATTTATATTTATTCACTTTGGATAATGAGGGAACATATTCAGATATCAATGATCACTAGTTCAAAGACATGGAGACAGACATGAAATATCATATATGGGTACAGTTAACAGGCCATTTTGATTAGAATGACAAGGACACAGAGGTAAATAATCTGAAATAAGACTGGAAAAGGTGGGAACCATGTTGTGGAGGCCTTTGCTGATGATAAACCTTGTTTGAAAAATTCAGAATAGGGTTCAAGAAAAAACAATCTTATCATCCTTTTGATTATAAAACTTATCTTATTTTTCTTTAAATCTCCCACAGGGTTTCAAACACTACCTTCACACTAGTCACTCAATGAATGTTTGTTAACTGATAAATGTATCTGAGGAGGAAAGGAAGTCAATGGCTTTTCTGGAAAACATCGTGAGGTAATTACAGAAGAAACAGAAAGACATGTTTGATTAGAATGAAGGGACCTATATCTGTCTGACATCAGCAAAGGGCTCTCCTTTGAAGGCTTTAGAGCTCTCTGGCTTCATTCATAAGGAGGTACTGGTGACAGCTGGGACTACAAGGAAAACAAACAAACAGGAACTGCCATGATCTGAGAAATCCCATAATGCTCCATGTTGTCAACTTGTTGCCTTCTTTGGGTATCCTCTCTTCTGAGTATTAGATACATTGAAAAGAAAACAAAGAGGCAACAATAAGCAAGGGAAGAGTAGGATGTCAATTAGAGAGTCAAAGAGGAGGCAAATCAAGACCCATAGCAATATTATATAGGACTAAGCCAGTGGTTCTCAACCTTCCTAATGCCACGATCCTTTAATACTTATATGTGGGAGTATCTACACGTGGGCAGACCTGCCTGGATAAAGATAGAGGAGCGGTGTCTCAGTTCCTAAGACCATCGGAAATATGTGTTTTCTGATGGTCTTAGGCGACCCCTGTGAAAGGGGTCGTGACCCACAGGTTGAGAACTGCTCGACTAAGCTGAAGGCCTTAGCATCATAGACCTGGAACTGGAAGAGACCTTGAAGATAATCTAGAGTGACCAACACCTTCTTTTTAACAGATAGCGAAACTGAGGCCCAGAGAGGTGAGAATGACTTATCTGAGATCATAAGGCACTGAATCTTGAATCTGAACCCAATTAATCTGATTCCAAATCACTTCTTCTCTTAATATTGGTTGATTGGTTGGCTGTTGACCAATTGGGTCAGGTAGATATGAATATGTGGAGTATTGGAATGGTGTGTGTGCACATTTCATATTTCTTTTGAGCTGCTGCAATTCTGCTTCCATTCACAGAATCTTCTTAGATGCAGACATTCCATACTGAACAGTCCTTTGCCAGTGTCTCCCATGTCTCACAATTGATTCTAAAGTTCTTCTTTAAGAGTGTCCTTGTATTTCTTTTTCTGGACACCATTTGAGCATCAGTTTTGCCTGAGTTACCTATAAAATAGTCTTTTTGGTAAACATACATTCGGCATTTGAACAATATGACCAGCCCATCAGAGCTGCACTCTCTGTAGTAGAGTTTGAATGCTTGGCAGTTTAGTCAAAGAAAGGACCTCACTGTCCAATGTCTTGTCTTGCAGGTGATCTTCAGAATCTTCCCAAGACATTTCAAATGGAAGCAATTCAGTTTCCTGGCATTGTGTTGGTAGATTGTCCAGGTTTCACAGTCATATAACAATGAGGTCATCGTGACAAGCTTCAGTTTGGTAGGCATCCTAATACCTCTTATTTCCCACACTTTCCTTTGGAGCCTCCCAAACACTGATCTAGTTCTGTCAATTCCCACATCAATCTTATCATCTATGTGTACCTCCCTGGAGGTTACTGTTAAACTATAAATGGAAAACCATAAGAGATAGAACTAAACACTCCATGCCAACACGTAGTGTGGGTAAGAATGCATAGGGATATCAAGTGAGGTGGGACGTTGTCAAGAGCCCTTAACTAGAAACCAAGAAAACTTACATCCTAATCCTAACTCTGCCATTACCTATCTGGCTAATCTTTGATAAAATGTGTCAGTTTCTTGGTCCTCACTTGTAAATGTAACACATGTAAAATAACAGGGTTGGATGAAGTGACAACTAAGGACTCTTCCAACTCTTAACATTTTGCCTCATATATATCTCTCGTTCGTAGTACATTTGCATGTCAGACTGGCTCATGGTCGATGGTTTTTTTTTTATTTCATAAGAGTATTTTAAAGGTGTTACATTATATAAAGAATATCTTAATAATCAAAATACTATTTCTGATACTAATTCCTTTGTCTAGAAAATAGTCTTTTCTTTGATATTTCAATAGCACCTATGTATTTTAGGTATCATCTAAGAGACTGTTCACTCCTTAGCTTCACAGGATGACAATATTCAAGTTAAAAGTAAACTTAGAGGTAACATAATGAAATTGCTTGACCATCATAGCAATAAAAGATCCAAATAAGGTAGGCTATTCAATGAGATCTACTAAGATAAAATTTAAGAGGGATCATTTTAAAGTCTTACACTTGGGTTAAAAGAAGTCAACCTAACAATGTGGGTTCACATTCCACTTCCATCACATAATAGTTTTGTGATCCTGGGCCACCAGTCATTTAACTTCCTAATGTCTCAAACAACCCTGTGAGACTATTAACTGTAGAGCTGCTGTCAATACATATTGGCAGAGTAAATTTCTTGCCCCAAAGTTTTGAAGTTTAGAACACCATAGCTTCAGAAAGACTGATTAACTGGATAATGTCTTAGAGGTTGGTGAAGGGCCTTGAGTTCTTACCATCTGAAGACCTACTAAAGAAATTGAAAATGTTATCCTAGAAAAGACTCAGAAATGCCATGACAGCTGTCTTTGACTGTCAGAAGGGCTATCTCAAGGAAAAGGCATTAGATTTGTTCTGCTTGGCTTTTAAGGAAACTGCCAAGAGCAATGAGGGAAAAAGACAAAGACAGATTTAAGCTAGATAGGAAAAAAACTTCATTTCAAAGTAGAATGAATTAGTCTCAGGAGAGAGAAGTTTATCCCATACAGGTCTTCAAAAACAGTCTGAAAGCCTCCTTTCTGAGTATGTTAGAATGGGGATTGCTCTTCAAGTATATGTTGGTTGAGATGACCTCTGAGGACCCTTCTACCAGATAATAATTATACAGGGCTTTAAGATCTACTTTGTCTTTCACATACATCATCACAACAAATCTAGGAGGTATGATGTAAAAGTATTATTATCTCCATTTTACAAATAAGAGACTGAAAATAAGAAAAATTAAATGACTTGCCCAAGGTCATATAGCGGAGTAGCCATTCTATTGCTCTTCTGCCTTTGGTCCTAGGCATCTGTGCCTAGAGGACTGATGTTTCATTTAACATTAGGAATTTTACCTATAAGATGGTGGGAGTGATATTTTAAGCAATACAATAGCTATTTCTCAAAGTATCACACACCCTCCATCACACTTTGCCTAGGCCTGCCACAAATACTTCATGCTATGACATATGACATCATGGTTTTCTCAGACTCGGGGGTGTATCTAATGAGTCGGAGCTGGAAGGGTCCCAGCAGAATGTAGCACACCAAAGACCTAGTGTTCTTTCACATTCCAATACGGCATTAGTGCCCGAAACAATGGGCTCTTCATGTTCCAGAGGTTGACCTGTAAAGTCTTATTGAATCAGTAGGTGGCAATGGGTGAAAGGGGAGTTTATCATGATAAGAGCCTTTCAGAACACAGGACAGATTATATTATGCCTACCTATAATGTGATATTACTCAAATAATAAACAATGGTAGTAATAATTGTAATATTTCATATTTTCAAAGAATAGCAGAGCCTCAATCATCCATGTCATGAGATAATATTATCAGTTAAATAATCTTAGAATAAAGTGAAAAGCCCCTCTTTGAGGGGGTCCAAGGAAGACTAACTTACCCTGAATCCTACACCAAAGTTGACACTGCCATAATAAAACTTCAATGTTATATAAAATTTTTTTAGAAATTGTATTGTGTTAAGAATAGTAAGATGACGAATCATCAATATTAGCCTGATTTAGAAGTGGGGGGAGGGGATAAAAAGTTGCCAGACCTCACTTTTCCAAAGCTTGGAGGATAGGATTTAAAGTTGGGTGGGGTTTTAGAGACCACCTCTCTAGTCCAGTGATTCTTAACTTGAGGTCTGTGAATTTGGGTTTAAAAACAATATCTTGTTGGCCGTATTTCAATGTAGTTAGTTCCCTCTGGATTCCAATGTATTTTTTTATGAGCTCACAATCTTTTGTTTTTATGAGAAGAGGTCTAAAGTTTTCACCATATGACCAAAAAAAGGGTTAAGAACCTTTGATCTAGTCTAGTGGGTTTTAATTTTTTGATCTCAGGACCCCATTTATACTCTTAAAAATTATTGAGGACCCCAGAGAGGTTTTGGTTATGTGGATTAGATCCACTGATGTTTACTGTATTAGGAATTAAAATGTATTAAAACTATCACAAAAATCGTTTTGATTTACTAACTCCTCAAAACGATTTAACTATGAGAACCACTGATCTAACCTAACCGTCTAAAGAAGCTAAGAAACATAAAATGTCTTTTACAAGATAACTCAGGTGGCAAGTAGCAGAGCCTAAGTTTAAAAATGCACCAAAACACCTTCTAAGCAGATAACCTGCCTTAGTCTGGTGATCACCATCATCGTCATCTTCAGCATCATCCACTTTAATGAATACCACATAGTATAGTGGGAAGAGTGTTGAACTTGGGTTCAGAAGCTGTAAGTTTAGAGTCCTACCCCCTCAGTTACTCACAGACCACCTGGCAATGAGCAAGTTGCTTCAATTCTCTGACATTTTCTTTTTTATTTTATTTTTTAATGTTATTTTGAACTTACATAAAATAAGTATTTCCATAACATAGCAGAATAGAAAAAAAAAAGACCATTACACGTGAAAATGAAAATCTATGATGTACAACTTGCTATTGCTTTTTAAACATGTAATAAAGTTATCATATAAATTTCTTTTTTGTCCTTTTTTTCTTCCCTCCCCCCACCCTAGTGATGGTTACCACTAGACATATACATGTGTGTGTATGTAAAGTCATTCCATACATACTTCTATTTATCAGACACAGTTTCTTCATTTACTAAATGGAAATAATAATGCTATCTCATAGGGTCGCTGTGAGAAACCTTTGTAAGTTTTGTAAGCTCTAAAGAGCTATAGAAATTCTGAAGATTATAATATTTGGAAAAGTAGGCTATTTCCTGGGCATAGTAGGCATCCCACAAATCTCAGCTTAAAGACCAGCTTCTGTAAAAATCCCTTTACAATTCCCCATAATGCCAGTGACTTCCCTGTGAGATTATCTCCAATTTATCATATACTTGTACATATATATATATATATATATATATGCACACATATACGGTCATATATGTGTATGTGTGTATATATGTAATCTTATCTATGCATAGTTATTTCATGTTGTCTCCCTATTTGATTGGAGTTCCTTGAGACTGGGACGTTTTCCCCTTTCTTTGTATTTTCTTTCTTTCCCTTTCTCCCCAGAAAAAAATTTTTTTTTTTGATACAGTTACTGGCACAAGTATAGTGGGCATGTTATACTTATTGACTTGACTTGGAAAAGCTGTCACCAAAAGATTCTAAGGGGAAAAAAACTCTTTCACTAAAATTTTCAGAAGAGAAAATAAGTATTTTTTCTTTAATGAGATGTGTCAAAGTTTCACATGTAGGGGGAGACTATGCTGGCAAAGTCTCAGCCTTGCCATTATTTATTCTTCATGAGTAGGATCTTCATGCCTCAGTTTACTTAGCTTATGAATGAATGGAACTAAACTGGTTTTTTGGATCTCATCTGATTTATTTAACATCGTGATACAACTGAAGAGGGTCAGAAGAAAGGCATTTGCAAAAAATGTAAAGGTCAGGAAGTAATACAGAAGCCTTCATACCCTCAAATGTGGAAAGACAGCTGGATTTGGAGTCAGTCCCACTTTGCCATTTTACTTGTATGTCATTGAGCAAGTCACAGTCTCTCTAGGCTGTAGTTTCCTCATCAAGTATTATGAAGGGGTTGTGCCAGATGACCCCTGAGGTCCCTTCTAGCTTGAAATCAATCATCTTATGAAATGTCCCATGTGTTTAACTGGCCATGGCATAAGTCTCAGGCAGTCATGCAGTTATTTAAAGTATGTTTAACTTATTGGTGTTTCTAGAATTTGCTCATCCATTTGGAGATAGGAAATGGCAAGAGGTAATTAGGGGCCATGAATACCTTAAGTTCAGATAATAGTAAATATTTAACACTAATTGATAACCATATAGGTAAGCAAAATGCCACATTTTTCATAGCCTTTATGAACTCAGATTTGGTCAACAGTCGTTTAGTAGACAGTATGTATCTGTAATATGGTCCATTCTAGACCATCCAAATTCAGACAATTCACTGTCTTACCATAATTCATGAGAGGTATATGGTGTTCAAGGGGGACTAGTACCTCTTGTGTGAGGGTTTGCTGAGCCCTTTTCAGGGCACTCAACTCTTACCTGTGGTTCCAACAAGTTGTAGCATACACAGCAGCCACACCCTGGTAAACCCTCTTGGCAGATGGGCTAAACTAGGTTGAGGGTAACCAAAGAGCCACAAACTTGTCAGTGAGTGAGAGGAGTGTCTACTCCTAGCATGTGAAGACTTCCCCTGTGGA
Organism: Pseudochirops corinnae; assembly: GCA_028646515.1. Classification (NCBI taxonomy): domain Eukaryota; kingdom Metazoa; phylum Chordata; class Mammalia; order Diprotodontia; family Pseudocheiridae; genus Pseudochirops; species Pseudochirops corinnae. Next base: position 135,169,137 of record CM053585.1, read on the forward strand.
ATGGGCAGAGGAGAACAATTTGTTCTGACGGCCATGAATGCAGCCAAAGCAGGTTCTGTGGAACTTAGAGCTTGGACAGGTATCAAAGACACCAAGATCATCCACTGCACCCTGGGCTAGCTCTAGTTGTCCTAAATTTTGTCCTACCATTGGACGTCAATGACTCAGGCAGACAGAGTGAGGCTGATGACTTTGTGCAACTCAGCCTCACTTAAATCCAATTCACATGCAAGTCAGGACATCACCTTGTGATGTCACTGGTCCTTTTCCAAAATGAAGGATGAACAACATTAACAATCCATGATACTGCAGAACAATGATAGCACTAATAATTTAAAAAAATTAACATCATGCCTAAAACTTCAATATTTCAATCACGCATTGTCTTTCCTCTTCCATCACTAATTATTCTCAGTAAAAATAACAATAACAGTAACTATTGACATCTATATAGTTCTCTAAGATTTGCAAAAAGCACCTCAAGTGTATTATCTCACTTGACCCTTACAACCACACAGTAAAGTAAGTGCTACAGGGATTAGTGCTCCCATTTTACAGATGAGAAAATAGATTGAAAGATGTTCATTGATCTGTCCATAGTCACACAGGTAGTAAATGTCTGAAGTAAGATTTAAACTATGGGTTTCCTGAAAATACCTTTATACTATAGAATATCACATAGATTAGATATGCCACATATTAAATCATGGGCCCAAATCATAAATATGCATCTTGTAAAAATGTGACATAATATGGCTAAGTCATCAGACAAATCATATCCTTTCCAGAAATAGTAAAATCATCCTGACTCAAGATCCAGCATTCTACCCATAATCAGGGATGTGTTTTAGACCCAACTTGCAAGAGCCTATTGTTAAATTATTAACAAAAGTGAATATTTACATCTTGGAAATTTGCAAATACTACAAATCAGGGCTTGATTCATTGTTTTGTTGATTTCTGGATGCAAAAAAGTAGTGAAGCGAATGTCAATAATTCATTAAACTTAAAAGTACGCCATATGCACTTTTTTTTTCTAGAGAGCCAGTTGTTAGATATCTACTATCACACTCCTGCCCAAACTTCATAAAAGCAGTCAAATCAATATAAATCCTTGTTTTATTTCTACACATCCTCTGATGGAGGCATCAACCAACAGAAAAATAACCAAACAGCAGAAGAAGGTGGATCTTCGGTCATCCACACACTGGAAACCAAGGCTGAACTACACTCAGTCTTTGATATGTCATGATGATTAGTATAGGATACCCCTCTACCATCTCTTTGTTGACACCACTATTTCCAAATGTCATTGTTTCCCTCACTTTCCCCAGTTCATCTCTGATTTCATGCACTCAATACATTTTTTAAAATGAAAAACGTTCTGTGTGCTCAAAAAAATTGTTTTTAAAGGCTTGAATCATGACTAAATGGAGCTTTTAAACAAAAGATGTCTCCAGACTCACCATGGTCTGAATTAGGACTATTTGAACAGGGAAACATCTCCAAACATTTTTCATTTAGATCCAGCATTAATATTTTGCTTTTATCAGATATCAACTTGGAGATAAACCTTTTAGAAGTCTGTCCATTGCTTACAACATTTCCAGGCCACTTTTAAACAATTCACCTTTATCTGATCCAGTGCAGATTGTCAGAAGATGGGACCCAGCTGTAGATCAAATTAGAGTAATTAAGAAGCAAAAAGTCAGAGTACTTTGCTTGTCATTTGTTTATTTTGTTAAACATTTAGACACTATTACTGGCACAGAATTTGTCATACTTAGGGGCAAAGAGTGGATAAATGAGTGCCTCATGTGGCAAAGATGAACAGTAGAGCCCTAATAGAATATAACTCTGACACAGTAAAGGGGGAAGACATGAATAGACAAAGTTTTACATAAATTATGATCAAGACATTTCCAAATAAGGAATTAGTTAGTTAAAAACCTTCACCACATTTCCCAATACAAAAAGATGATAAAAGCCACAATGCATTGACTGTGGCATACCACCTGATGTTAGAGAAATTATCCTGGAAACCATCAAGAAAGATATCAGGGAGTAGTGGAAAAAATGTGGTAACTGGTTTGAGGTGTGAGGTGTTCAAATCCTGCCTCAGACTTTTATTAGCTATATTAACCCTAAGCAGGTCTCTTAGTCTCTAACATTTAAATTTCTTAACCTGGAAAGTGGGTATAATAGTGTCTGTAGCACATATGTCATAGTGTTGTTGTGATGATCAAATGAGATAGTCTATATAAAGTACTTTGTAAATCTAAAAGTACAGTATCAATAAATGTCAATGATTACCATTAAGAGCTATGGAAAACTTCATGCAAGGGTGCCAACATACATTCAAAAGAGTTCTTACCTTATGATTTTTTCTCTTCATAGGATAGTCTGTATTATACTTGCAAAATTAAATAAATTACTACTTTATAATTTTTTAAAAACTTAAATTGATTCAATTAGTATCCTGATCCCTAATCCAGACTTTTAAAAAAATGTTAAGAATTTTAACATAAAACCATAATATTTCCAAACATTTTTTCTCCTGAATTCATTTTACAAATATAATTAATTCTCATTCTGCAGAGATGGAATAGTGCAAATGGTAAATATTCTCAAATCACTGATATTGGGCTTTGTAGTATTTTACCTCTCTTCCACCCCCAACCCCAAATAGACTTACCATTCTTATTATGCTTTGCTTGGGCTTAAAGTAATGACCATCAATATCAGTGACAATCACCTGCAGGCTCACTCGACCAAAAAAAAAAAAAAACCCCAAACCTGTTAAATTGGGCATATTCATTCAATAAATGCTAGTTTCCTTTTAAAAATGTCATATTTTGTTTTATTTTTTAAAATCCAATAGATTATTAAACTAGTGAGTATGCTCGTGGTGCTAAAAGACTATCATTTTTTTATTTTAATATCTTCTTATTTGATTAAAATATTCATAGTCATTTCACTTTTATTCCCCTATTACAAACTCATTAAAGGGGGAAAATGTTTCCAAAATAGAAGGTGGCAGAAGGGTCTAGGTAGGATTATAATTTAAGTAATTGACAGATACAGGGTCACAAATATCATCGTATTATTATCCTTATGGTATTTTACCAGAAAGTATATGAATATTGAATGTACATATATGTATACGTAAACATACATATACATGAATATATACACAAATGACTATGGATTTATATATAGTACAGCTGTGCAGTTGCCTATAAACTATGTATATTAGATATACACATATGTGTATATATAAGTATGCTATCTACTAAATGTATGTTTGTATAAAATGCCTGCTTTTTAATCAGTATATGTAAAAAATCCTTTCCCATGCAAATCAGAAATTGAAATCACCATAGTAATCACTGTCAGTCAGAACCCTTATACCACAATCTTTGGCCCAGCCAAGTCCATCCTTAGTCCATATACTGTAAGGTAGTACAAATGCCAAGAGTGGAGCAAAGCACTAATATTTTCAACTCCCTCTGCAACCTCCCAAGAGCTCTCAACAGACTCAGGGAGTTCTTTTTTTTTTTTTTTTTTTAAAGGATCCTTCCCCTGTGGCCTTCTGCAATTCTTTTGAAGTCAATGAGAGCTCTGAACCAGGACCAACTTCTGACTGGGTGGAGAAAAAAACCTTGAATCCCATCCAAATTGCAAACTTTACTGCTGTGTAACAACAAACTGACTAGGGTGTTTCCTTAAAAAATAGTATGGGTACCTGCCTCTTCTTATTTCAAAATGAGGTTAGGAGATACACATTCAGGCAGAATAAAATCATTTAAAAGTAATAGAATCAACCTGAATGTCAAGATCACAGGAGACCCAGCCTCATTAAGATTGCATGGATTTACAGAAAGAATTAGTATGTAAAATAAAAATGGAAATTTTGTCTGTTCAGTATTTTTTTCTTTTTCTCTTCTTTTGTATTTTTATTATCCCTTCCCTCCCACCTAAGCACAAGCAAATTATAGGGGGAAAATCCTTATCATAAAATTACTAAGCAAACAGAAAAGTTTGCTATGTACGATTTTAAAGTCTTTAAAATATCATACCTTCCAGATCAGTAGCCAGTCATGTTAGTGCTGAGATGGAAGAAGGTAATAAAGAAGTTGATGATGGAGCAGAGAAATCAGATGATACTCTGCCTTGATTTGGGCAGGAGGAGAATTCTGGGTAAATTCCGACTCCAAAGAGATATATGTAAGCACACAAGATGCAAATAGAAAATTGGATGTATCTGAAGAGCAATTCATGGCAGGACTTGAAAAATGAAAATGCCATAAATCATAGATCTTGGATGTTATTCACCAAAGAACTCAAAGATGAAGATGCAAGAGGAATTGTGTTTCAGCTCTTCCTAAAGACAGGGAAGTCATTACCAAAGTCCTTTTTGTAAAAAGCTAGAGCCAAACAAGATCACAAAAATAGCATATTTGTCAAAAAACCGCTCATTGCTTCTGGGAAAGCTAATTTGGAGTTGAATTGAGGATAACATTGCACAACATAGATTCCAAGCACAAGTGAAGCAAAATGATGCCAACTTGGAATAAGGTCAATCTCCATCAGAGTGTCCCAAGGATCTGTGCTTGGCTGTGCTATTTAGCATTTTTATCAATGATTTGAATAAAGGCACAGATGATATGCTTATCAAATCTGCAGATAACACAAAACTGGAGGGAGGGGAGCAGATAGAAAAAACACGGAATACCAAAGTCAAGACTCAAAAAATATTTTGGCAGGCTAGAATATTGGGCCAAATTGAAGATGACATTTAATGAGGATAAACGTAAAGTAATATTTTGGGGATCAAAAATTCAACTTCACAAGTATAAGGCAGAAGAGATATGACTATATTGAAAGTTCAACATAAATAGATAGTGAAATACAGCAGCCAAGAGAAAGAATGCCATCTTAGGCCACTGGATTAGGGTCTAGGGCTAAAATACTTTGCCCTGGTCTTAACACATCTGTAGTATGGTGTTTATTTTTTGATGTCATATTTAAAAAGAGTATTAATAAGAGAAAGGCATCCAGAGAAGAGCAGTTAGCCATGTGATGACCAGTAAAAGGAACTGGATAAACTTATATTAGAGAAGAGAAGACTTGGGGGAAGCTGGTATGATGGCTTTTATTATTTGAAGGGCTATCCCATGAAACAGGGATTATACTTTTTCTTGGTGGCCCCAAAGGACAGAACTAGGAGTAATGGGTAGAAGTTTCAAAGATATAAAGTTAGCTTCAATGTCCAGAAAAACTTCCTAAGAAATAGAAACCTCCAAAAGGGGAATGAGCTATCTTAAGAAATAGCGTGTTACTTTTCATTGAGGATCTTCAAACAAAGGTTGGATGCCCAGTTGTTGAGTGGTTTGTATACGTTATTCTATTTCTGGTACCATTTGTATTAGATGGCCACTGAGGCTTCGCCCAGCTCTGAGATTCTGTAATTTTGTGGTGCAGAACCTGCAGATACTGTTGTTCAACCTTAGTTTTCAAAGAGGACCAATGACATCATGGGTGATGTCAATGCACATGAATTGGATTTATGTGAGGCAAGGTCATAAAAGTCATCAATCTCCTCTCTCTTCCTGAGTCACTGAAGTCCAATGGCAAGACAAAAGTTAAAATGACTGGTGATGGACCAGAATTCAGTGGGTGACCTTGATGTCTGATGCCTAAGCTCTAAGCACTCCACAGAGTCTGCCTTCATGGTCATTGAAACAAATTGCTTTTATTTGCCCATTCCACTAGGGGAAGCCTTCACACGCTTGGAGTAGCTATCTCTCTAAATCACCAATGAAGAGGCCTATTGGTTACTCTCAACCTGGTTGAGGGTAGCAGAACCTGCTAGCAAAGAGCCAAATGAGAGCAAAATAATTGCTCCATAGAAATGTTTAGAATTTAGCAGAATGGCCAATGACATAAAAGTTGGCCACAACCTAGAAATCACACTCTCATTGGTTTAGAGAAAGTTGTTTTTTTTTTTTTAAGATCATGTCATCCAAAGTGAATAATACTGTCTGTACTGGCAAAACAACATGAATGTGTTCTCTGGTTCCCCTCAGAGACACTGGCTAGTTGTACAGCTTTTGACAAACCTCAAATCCTCTGACCCATCACTTTCCCATCTTTACAAAAAAAAAAAAAGAGGAGTAATAATCTATGTGTGCCTAGCAACCTCACACAGAAATATTTCAAAGATAAATCTGAGGAATTAGTAAAGCTCATTGAACTTCATAGAGCATTGTTTTCATCATGAATATGTATTGTTATAAGTAGAAGTAATAACTCACATTACATTATGGTTTATAGTACATTTCCCCTACAGAATGATATGGTAGAAAATGAGCATACCTTAAGTTCCTGTCTCCTGATACACACTGGTTGTGTGACTTAAAGGAATTAACTTGCACTCTCAGTGCCCTAGGCAACTCATGAAGACTATATGTAGCAAAGAAGTTGACAATCTACATTTATGGAGGAAGTCCTTCACCAGGAGCTCCCTACATCAAGGAAAGCATGGTTCTCATTTAAAAAAAAAAATCCTCTCCCAAATTAGCAAACTAAATAGTACAAGGGTTCTTATCCTAATTTTACAGATAAGGAAACTGAGGTTCAAAAATGTAAAATTACTTGCTCGTAATAACACAGCTGCTGAGTATTGGAGCCAAGATTTGATATTAGATCTCCTAATTTCTTGTCCTGTGTTCTTTCTACTACACTCTATTGACTTTCACTGATCTCATAAATTATTTCTGTTTTGAAGAAAAATAAATAACTCCTATAGAAATTGTAGGACAGCTAAATTGAGCGATGGATGGGGAGCCAGCCCTGGAATCAAGATGACTTGGGTTCAAATATTACTTCACTTCTTAGCTATATGATCCTGAGCAATTTACTTAACCCTTTCTGCCTCCATTTCTTTATGTGTAAAATGAGCTAGAAAAAAAAAATGGCAAAGCACTCCAATATCTCTGCCAAGAAAACTCCAAAGGGAGTTGAACATGACTAATCCACTAAATAACAACAAGAGAAAGTGTAATGTGTGGTCTCAGATTAAAAGACTTAACTAACATCGAATTGGGTGAGAGAAAGAATGAGACCTGAATTCTGATCCTGTGCAATTCTGTGCCAGTTGGGCTTTCCCATTGAGAATCCCTATCAGATTACTCAGAAGGAGAATTAGGTGCTCTGTATTATGTTAGAGAGCTGTATTAATAGTGGAATACTCCAGAAAAGGTTTTATTTGGGGTTGAATCATACTTTCATGATTCCTCAGATTTATCTTTGAAATATTTCTGTGTGAGGTTGCTAGGAACACATAGATTATTACTCCTCTTTTTTTTTTTTTGTAAAGATGGGAAAGTGATGGGTCAGAGGATTTGAGGTTTGTCAAAAGCTGTACAACTAGCCAGTGTCTCTGAGGGGAACCAGAGAACACATTCATGTTGTTTTGCCAGTACAGACAGTATTATTCACTTTGGATGACATGATCTTAAAAAAAAAAAAACAACTTTCTCTAAACCAATGAGAGTGTGATTTCTAGGTTGTGGCCAACTTTTATGTCATTGGCCATTCTGCTAAATTCTAAACATTTCTATGGAGCAATTATTTTGCTCTCATTTGGCTCTTTGCTAATTCATGATTCTTTAGTGGAACCAAGAGAGGAAAGTTGGGTGATGACTTCAATTTCTTTTGTTAGTAAGCAAAGGAAGATGGTGAGGAACTCCAGGTGGATTGAGATATGTTAGGGGTTTGTAAAACTCGATGACCCATGATATTTAACTTGATGTTCATTGGGGAAAATGTCATATAAACTTCCTATACAGAATAAGGCACTCTAAATGTATTGAACCCAAAGAGGAAATTGACATTTATTGTGAGAGGATTTGGATAGAGGTTGGATCATTTTAGGACCATTATTATATTTGGAGCTATGCGAATTGGAATAATGATAAGGGTAATAAAATCTCATGTTTTGAGAGGAGAGTTGATCTCCTGTGGAGACAGGAAGGAATTTCAATGCAAAAAGCTATACATTGATTAGGTGTGCTAAGAGGAAAGTGAAGCATCAGATATTGGCTACTGCCAGAGACAGAGAGTTTGCTGTTAGAAGTAGACCAGGAGTTTGAGGCACTGAAGGGAGGAAACACTGAAATATGGATTCTCTTTCTGCATTATATTTGACAAAGAAGAATATGCCTACCCTGCCCTCCCTTCCATATCATGTCTCCTGTTGGGTTCTGACAAGCTGGGAAACTCACTAACAATCTCATCGAGCTTACTTCCTTCCTTGAAAGATAGGTGGCAGCTAGGTGGCACAGTGGAGAGAAGGTTGGGCCTGGAGTCAGGAGAATGCAATTTCCTGAGTTCAATTCTGGCTTCAGACACTTACTAGCTGTATGACCCTGGATAAGTCACTTAATCCTGTTCACCTCAGTTTTCTCATCTGGAAAATGAGCTGGAGAAGGAAATGGTAAGCCATCCCCAAAACTGTCAAGAAAACTCCAAATGGGGTCACAAAGAGTCAGAAACAACTGAAAAAACAATTGAACAACAACAAAGGAAAATATTTGATAAAAAATAAAATGTAAATATAAGTGTAAAATACTTACACTGCCTGGTTCATCAGTCTGGAGCAGGAAGGGAACTCAGAGTTTGTCTGGTCCATGAGATGACTGAAGCCAAGAGTGACATGAGACCAAATGTAAAGAACTTCTTCAAGATACCATGATGCACTATACACCCTAGCCTGAGAGAGGCAGGCAGGTGTGGTGAAAGAACAAAAGATGGAATTCAAGAGGTAAGTCCCACCTCTGCAACTGATGTGCTCCATGACTTACGAATTAAGTCAGTAACTCTCACTCCTTTTGACAAATCTTTCCTATTGAAATTCAACGGAATCCTTGTAGTAAAATGTTTTAAATTACTTCTTAATTTTTTTTATTTTAAACATTCATTTCTTTTTTAAATTGAGTTCTAAATTCTCTCCTTCCCCCGACTGATCAGGCAAGCAAAATGATATCAATTAAGTTCGTGGAATTATGTAAAATATATTTCCATATTAGCCATATTGTCCAAAAAAAGGAAAAAAATAAAGAAAGCAAGAAAATTAGACTTCAATTTGCACTCTGAGTTTATTAGTTGTCCCTCTAAAAGTGGAAGCACCTTTTTGTAATGAGTGACTTGGAACTGCCTTAGATCACTGTATTTTTTTTTTTTTTTTTGCTTTTTGGAGGGGGGAAGGTAGGGCCATTGAGGTTAAGTGACTTGCCCAAGGTCACACGACTAGTAAGTGTTAAGTGTCTGAGGTCAAATTTGAACTCAGGTCCTCCAACCTCCAGCCATCTAGCTGCCCCCAGATCTTGTATTGATCAGAATAACCAAGACCTTCAGAGCTGATCATCACTACATTGCTGTTACTGTGCACAGTGACCTCTCAGTTCTTCTGCATTCATTTTGCCTCAGTTCATATGGGTCTTACCATGTTTTGTTTTGTTTTTTTCTGAAACAATCCCCTCATCATTTCTTATAACTTGATAGTATTCTATCAAATCATATTTCACAACTTGCTCAGCCATTCCTCAATTAATGAGCATCCTCTCAATTTCTAATTCTTTACCACCACAAAAAGAGCTGCTATAAATATTTTTGCACATATAGAGTCCATTCCTTTTTCTCTGGTCTCTGTGGGAATACTATCAGTAGTGGTATTGGTGGGTCAAAATATATGCAGTTTTATAGCCTTTTGAGTATATTTCCAAATCATCCTGTAATATGGTTGGACCAGTTCACAACTCCATGAGTAGTTTATTAGCATACCTATTTTCTCTCAAACTTTCTAGTATTTGTCA
>CM053585.1:135179114-135197219 GCA_028646515.1 Pseudochirops corinnae
TGATTCAGAACATTTTTTCATGTGACAAGAGATAGCTTTAATTTCTTCTTTTGAAAACTACCTATACATATCTTTTCATCATTTATCAAGTGGGAAATGACTCTAATATATATATATATAATGTATTTATACATATTACATATTATTATATATATAATACATATTTATACATATATTATATATATGTACATATATATCTGACTCAATTCCTTTTACATTTGAGAAATAAGGCATTTATCAGAGGGAAACTTTTTTGTATATATTATTCATTGTCTAAGGTATCTTTTTTAGTAAAGTAAAGTTTCCCTGATTACAAATTAGATCTATTTTGGCTTTGACTTTGTCTGAAATCATGATTTCTAACTCTGCCTTTCTTACTTTCACTGAAGCATAATAGATTCTGCTGCAGACCTTTATTTTAATTCTGTATGTGTCTTTCTGTTTCAAGTGTGTCTCCTGTAAACAACCTATTACTGCATTCTGGTTTCTAATCCATTCTGCAATCTGCTTACATTTTAGATGTGAGTTCATCCCAGTCACATTTTCAGTTATGATTACTGTGTATTTTCCTCTATCTTATCTTCTTCTGTTTATCATTCTCTCTCTTTTTTATCCTGTCCCTCTTCAAAAGTCTCAATTGCTTCTGACCACTGTCTCCCTAAATCTGTCTTCCTTTTTATTATTGCCAGCTCCCACCCTCAACCCCTTCCCCACCTTTTTCTCTATTTGGTAAATTACATTTCTATACCCAACTGAATGAGTATCTATATTCTCCCCTCTTTGAACCAATTCCAATGAGAGTGAGGTTCAAGCACTTCCCACCACCCTCCCCTTTCCTCCTCCACTATTAAAGTTCTTCCTTGCATGTCTCTTTTACATGAGAAAATTTTCCTTATTCTACCTCTCCCTTCTCCCTTTTCCCAGTGCATTCCTCTTTCTCACCTCTTCATTTTATTTTTTGGAAATCATTCCAACATAGTAGACTCACACTCATGCCATCTCTCTATGCGGACTTCTTCTAACTGCCCCAATAATGATAAACTTCTTAGGAGTTACATGTATCAACTTCCCATCCAGGAATGTAAACAGTTTAATTTCGAGTCTCTTATGATTACTCTTTCATGTTTACCTTTTTATACTTCTCTTAAGTCTTGTGTTTGAATGTCAAATTTTCTATTCAACTCTGATCTTTCATCAGGAATGTTTGAAAGTCCTCTATTAGATTTTCCCCTGAAGGATTATACTGAATTTTGCTGGATGAGTTATTCTTGGTTGTAATACTAGCTCCTTTGCCTTCCAAAATATCATATTCCAAGTCCTTTGCTGCTAACATGGAAACTGCTCAATTTTGTGTGGTCCTGATGGTGTCTCCATGATATTTGAATTGTTTCTTTCTGGATGTTTGTAATATTTTTTTCCTTGACCTGAGAGCTCTCAAATTTGGATATAATGTTCCTAGGAGTTTTCCTTTTGGAATCTTTTTCAGGAGGTGATCAGAGGATTCTTTCCATTTCTATTTTATCCTTTAGAGCTAAGATGTTGGGAAAGTTTTCCTTCATAATTTCTTGAAATATGATGGCTAAGCTCTTTTTTTTTTAATCATGACTTTCAGGTAGTCTAATGATTATTAAATTATCTCTCCTCAACCTATTTTCCAAGTTTGTTGTTTTTCTGATAGTTCACATTTTCTTTTACTTTTTCATTCTTTTGACTTTGTTTTATTGTTTCTTGATGTCTCATGGAGTCATTAGTTCCCATTTGCGCAATTCTAACTTTTAAGGAATTATTTACTTCAGTGAAATTTTATATCTCTTTTTCCATTTGGCCTATTCTACTTTTGAAGGAGTTCTTTTCTTTGGATAATTTTTGTGCCTTTTTTACCATTAGGCAAATTCTGTTTTGTAAGATGTTATTTTCTTCAGTATGTTTTGTGTGTATCTGTGTACCTTGGTTAATATTCTTGTCATAAGGTTTTTGTATCACTCTCATTTATTTTCCTATTTTTTTCCTCTACCATTCATCTCTTTCTTTAACTCTTCCAGTAATTCTTCTTGGGTTTGGGTCCAATTAGTATTTTTGCTTTGAGGCTTTGCTTGTAGCTATTTTCATGTTGTTTTCTTCTGAATTTATTTCTTGGTCTTCCCTCTCACTGTAGTAGCTTTTTATGATCAAGTTTTGTTTTGGGGGGATTTTTTTTGGTTGTTGTTGTTTGCTCATTTCCAATACTATTTCTTGACTTTGTACTTCATGTTAATGTTGGGCTGTGCTTACCAGGAGATAAGGAGGTATTGTCCCAAACTTCAGGCTTTTTCATGCTGCTATTTTCAGAGTTAGTTCTGAAGATGTGCAAGTTTTTGATGCTTCCAAGGTGACATGATCCTGGGAGAGGTGCTCTCTTGGTCTGTGCTCTTGCCTTCGTGCAGGAAAGGCCCCTGCTTCCTTGTGATCAATCACAAGTGTTCCTTTCTACCCTCGAATTGTAATCTAGAACTAAGTATGGGCAACAGACTTGCTAATCAGCACTAGCTAAACCTAGTGCAAGTAAAGGGTCCTCCATACTATCTTTATGACCAGTTTTTCAGCTCTCTTACCAACTCTAGACTAAGAGCTCCCAAAGCTTCTATTGCTGCTGCTGTCACAGACACCTCCAAGGCACAGAGTGGGTTCTGGGCCAGCCCCCACTCTAGTGTCACAGACCTCTCCTACCAACCTCCTAAGTTGTCTTAGGATGAAAATATGTCTCTCTCTGACCTTTTGTTGGCTCTGCTGCTCCAAAATTTTGTTCAAGGTGTTATTTTTTTATTTGAATTTTTATTAATTAATTTATTTATTTTTAAGTTTTCAACATTCACTTTTATAAGATGTTGAGTTCTAAATTCCCCTCCTTTCCTTTCCCTCTCCCCTACCCAGGAGGGCATGCAATCTGATGTAGGTTTACATGTACAGTTATATTAAACATATTTCCACATTTTGTCATGTTATGAAAGAAGAATCAGAACAAAAGGGAAAAACAAGAGAGAAAAAGAGAGAGAGGAAAGTATGTTTCAATCTATATTCATATTCCATATCAAAGAGTTATTTTAAAGTTATTTGGAGGGGAATGTAGAAAGAGTTCAGCTTGGTTTCTGCCTGTACTCTACCCTGTTGGCTCTCCAAATTACTTAAAAAAAAAAAAGTAATCATATAAAATTGCTATGCCAAGTTTTTCAGTCTTAATGAATTCCAATCTTCAAGTCAGTTTAATAGTAACACCTTACAAGATTGCAAATAACTTAATTTAAAATATGAGATTCTTTGCCGAATTCATTTTCTCTCTTGACCCTGCTTCTGATTTTCTAGGACTTTGTTATCATGCCTCAGATGCCACCTTACCTTAGAACTTCCCTCAGAGCCAAGGGCATCCTCACCCTGGAACATACATCCATCTTGTGGCCTTCTTTCAGCAGAACATCCTTCTGCCATACCAACCCCTTTATCCCATTAGGAACTTACTAATTTCTTCCTTCTAATCAGGAACTTACTAAGTTCCACTCAGTGTTTTTATGTGGGGGACATGGGGAAGAAGCAAGTCAACCTTCTTTCACCTCCTTGCTTTTTTTATGACTTTGTGTACTTCAACATCACCCACTCCCCACTTTTAACTCCCTTTTGCGACTGTCTTCTCCCAAAGAATGTAAGTTCCTTATGGAAATGGATTTTCTCTCTTTTTGCTTTTGTTTGAATCTCCAAGGGGTTAGCACAATATCTAGAGTTTAATAAGTTCTTAATAAATGCTTATTGTTTTGCTTTGTTACCTATAAATGTTCTATAATTTGAAAAATTCCTGGATATCTGAGCTCATATTATAATTTTTTTCCTTCTTTTTCTCATATAGAAGTATTTTTAGAAACTATTTCACTTTATCCAGTTTTCACTTAAGTTTTTTAAGTGTAGTCTCTAAATTTCCTATACTTTATTTGCAAATGCCATCATGATCTTGTTCAAATAACTAAAATAATTTTTTTAGCATATTGGTAAAATAGCCCATATTGGAGTATCCGGATCTTTAGGAGAAGTAGAAACATATTGTAGATAACAATCACCCTTTTCCGTATTTGGAAGTTGATACTCAAACTTGATTTGTGGATGTTTGATTTCATAGTCAGAGTTGTCAACTTTAACACTTCTAGTTTTTTTTGTAACTTTTCCATTTTTATCCAATTATCCATAATGGCTATTGTTCCAAAATATGTATAGTTGACACCAGTTCTCTAATATACACTCTGCCAAGACACACTGTCAACCAATTGGCTGGGTGCCACATGCTCTTAGAGACGTTCAAACCTAAACTGAGTCTAGACCAAAAAGAAGTCAAATTTTTAGTCTCACATCAGGTTTCAACAAATCCTTGATGGGTCTCAATGGATAGGTACTGGATTTGCAGTCAGAAAAAAACATAAGTTCAAATTCAGTCTCAGATACTTCCTAGCTATGTGACACTGGGAAAGTCACTTAACTTCTTTGTATCTCAGTGTCTTTGTCTCTAAAATGAGGGAATTAGGCTTGATGGCCCCTACAGTCCTTTTCTACTCCTAATTTATGTTATGTGCTGGATGTACACATCATATTCAATCAAAAAGGTGGCACGGCAGATGAGCTAGCTGTATTGGTCCACCATTTTATCTATGTCATTCAGAGAAACTTCTGGATTGCTTTGCAGAACCTCAGCATTCTAATGTTTTATTTAATCTGTGAAACACATCCCTAAGCTCACTTCTTAATCTATCACCCTATGCTTCTGTTATTATCACTAATTTTATTCATTATAAATGAGTATTTAGAATTCTGCCTAAACGGCATGTTTTGTTTAAAAATTGTGCATATTAAACTACACCTCATTTCACTTCTAAAAACAATTTAACATACATTAGACACCAAATACAAAGCACTGGGCCAAAATTCAGAGATATAAAGATTAAAAATGCCAGAACTCACCTCAAGAGACTTATATTCTCAGAGGAGGAAGGTATCATGAGATGGGATATGTTCAGAGGCAGCTGGTGGCACAGTGGATAAAGAGTTGAGCCTAAAGTCAGGAAAACCTAAGTTCAAACACTTGCTAGTTGTATGACCCTAGGTAAATCACTTAACCTCTGTTTGACACAGTTTCCTCAACTCTAAAATGGGAATAATAACACCTATCTACTAGGGTTCTTGTGAGGATCAAATGAGATCCTATTTGTAAATTATCATTCAACAGAGTGCCTGGCATATAAATCCTTATTACCTTCCCTACACAGCTAAGTATAATACAAGTTGGATTGTGATCCTGAGTATGTTTGTAAATGTTTAACAACCGGCTGCAGTGGGGAAAGGGAGAGGAAATTTTCCCAGGACAGAATTTTAAGATTCATCAGCATTACTAACATTTTCTCCACCACTTTCTTAAGACTAGATGATCAACAAAACAATTAATCAAGCCTAATTTGTAGTCTTTACCTGTTTCAGAGATGTAGCTCCCATAAGTTGGTTCAAGCTAACTCTAGCACACACCTGACTGTGATGGGAACAAAGAAAGGATCTAGATAAAATGCTCTAGGACCATGTGGGGAAGGAGAACACTTTCAGCTGGTGGAAGCAGAGAAAGTTGCACCAAGCTGTTGGTACTTGAGCTGATTCTTGAAGAAAGAAAGGTGTTACAAAAAGTAGAAATGGACAGAGGCTACAAGATGAGTTCTAGGAATTTTTTTGATGGACTGTAGCATATACATGAAATAAAGCAGGAAAAAGTAGGTTGGAGCCAGATTGTCAAGGGCCTTGAATGCCCACCTAAGAAGTTCACATTTTAACTGAGGCAAGAGAGAGCTGCCACAGATTTTTTTTTGAGTAGGAAAGTGACCTCTCAGACCAGTGCATTAGGAAGAATCTTTTGGCAGGCATAGAAAAAGAATAGAATTGAAAGAGAAGGGATAGTAGTTAAAGAGACCTAAAGGTTTGTTTCTCTACCCTTCATGATCTAGGATAAGGGCTATTTATAAATCATTAACTAAAGGACATTGTAGGAGGTCAAAACTAATGAACAAAATAGCCCTCAGTCTAAGTCTGAAGTTGAGTTTCTGTATAATAAAATACATTCTCTACCCATGCCTTTGCTTCAGTTTCCTATGCCCGAAATATTCTCTCTCCCACTTTACCTGCTGAATTTCTATACATTTCTTGAATGTATGAAATAAATTCTCTTTCTCTCTGGAAACCCTCCTTAAGTTTCCCAATTCATATATCATATAGCTATCTAGGTCAGTTCTAATCCTCTGACTATACTTAACAGGAAGGACCAGAGTCTTACCTGAAGATTGTTTCTCTTTCAGGTCTAGGTCAGTGCTCTACGTACTCAGGTAAATACATTAAAATGTGTGTGGTTGAACTATGTCAAGGTCAGAGGAAAATGGATTCAGTTAGTCAATACACATTTATTAAGCACCTATGTGCCAGGCACTTTACTAGGTGTTGGAGATACAAATAAGAAAAAAAAGATAGTCCCTACCCTTACAATTGAATGGGAGAAGACAATACACAAAAGAAAGCTGCAAAGTGAGGACAAAAAGTGGCAATCAGGGAGTACCCAGTACAGAAAGATAATATTCATGGAGCACAAACCAAGCAGAGCAGCCGATGGGAAATGAAAGTATAGCTGGAAAGTTCTGAGCCCTCTATAAAGGAACATTTTGGGAAGAATTTATTGCTCCACCCCCCCAGCCCTCCAAGCAGGAGGGAGAGTCAGCTGAGGGTACTGAGAAGGTGTTGAGTATCAGGGATGAATAGGTCTCCATGAAATTGAGATTTCAGGTGATGAGCTCATCTTGGGGGTGGCAGGATATCTATGGAGTAAACCAAGCAGCTGATGGAAAATGAAAAGTTAGATTGACTTCTGGTTATCAGGGAAGCTTTCATTGAGGAAATGACATTTGAAGTAGAAGTTTGGAAGGACAGGTAGGAATAAGGCAGATAGAACACCATTTCCCAACAGCAATTCTGCACCAATATTTAAGAGGCAAGAAGAAGAAGAGAACTTAGAAAGAGGAAAAAGAAGAATCAGAGAGAGATGATAAGAACCATGATGGTGATCAAAGAGATCAAGAGAGGAGAGAAATTCAAGAAAGAGGAAGCAGACAATAGTATAAGATGATGTCTGGAGATCAATAAGAATCGGCAGTAGGAAAAGGCTACTAAATCTGGCAATTAGCATTGGTGACCTTTGAGAAAACAATTTCAGTAGACCAGAAGAGAGTCAAAATTATAGGGAGGTAAAGAGTTAGTGGGTGGTAAGCAAATAGGTGGTGAGCAAAGTATATAGACTTTGTTCAGGAAGTTTTATAATAAAAGGAAGAAGGTGAAGAGAACAGAAGTCTTTGGGGGCAAGAAGAACAGAGGAATTTTACCTCCAATATTGAGAGGAATCTATGTAAGTCTGAAGACAGAGAAAAAGGAGCCAGTGGAGAAGAGATATTAGAACTTTCATTACTTGAATTGTTAGAAGATCCTTACTAATAATACATCTTCTGAAGAGGTCTGTACTCAACTTCTTAAGCCATTCAATGAGATGAAATAGATTAAAAATATATCTAACTGTTGATCATACAGAGCAGAGAAAGGAGAGTGCATATGACTTTAGAGCTGGATAGGGTCTTAGAAGATTATTTCATCAAATTCCTTCATTTTATAGATGAGGAAACTGAAATCAAAGGAGATAAAATTATTTATTTACCAACAATACCAACAGCTAGCTAATAATATAACTGGAATTAGATCCCAGGTCTCCTAAGTCCTGGTTCACTGTTATTTTTATTACTTCTTGTTGCAATATTCAATTTAACAAATATGCATTAAGTACAATGTACAGTGCCAGACACTATGCTGGACATTGATCCTATAAAGACAAAAATGAAGCAATCCCTATCATCAAAGAACTGCAGGTAAAGAAGACAAAGGAGAGAGATGCACAATGTGTAGAAGATAAATAAATACAAAGTACTTCTATCTCCCATCTCCGTAGGACGTCTATAAATGTATTCCTTCCTAAACTCTTTCTTTTTGAATCCATCACTGCTTTCAAAGCTTAGCTCTAGGGTCACCCACTTCATGTCATCTTCCCTGATTCTCCAACCCATGTAATCATGCCTCCCTCCAGTGTGACTATGCATATTTTTTGTATTTACAAATACAAATATTATTGTTGTTACTGTTCAATTGTTTCAGTCTTGTCTGACTCTTTGTGACTGCATTTGGGGTACTCCTGGCAAAGATACTGGAGTGTTTTAGTTGTTTTAACTTTTTAATAAAAGTTTCTTGAATCACTAAGTGAAAATATTTTGCAAGAGGCCAATGAAGTCAGTGGACATTGGTCTCTATCCTATGGGAATTTACAGTTTAGGGTACTTCTAATTTAGACTGGACTACATGAAAGAGATTTGCTTTTAGATGTTTTCTTTTCCCTTAACCAAGTTATTTGGTGTCTTTTTTACACCTGGGTCAGTTAGCATTATATATATATTTCTCAATAACTCATGGAATCTTTTAAGAAAAATTAACCATGCTCTAAGACATAAAAGCTAATTAAAAAACCATGAAGGTAGAAATATTCAATAAACCTTTTAGGACCATGATACAATAAAAATTCTAATCAATAGAGGAAATTTTAATAAATCATTCTGACTCAAATGGTGATTAAATAATATAGTATTAAAAATTAATAGGCCAAAGACCAAATCATAGAAATAATAAATTACTATATCAAAGAAAGTAACAAAAATGAAATAAAAATGAAAAATGACAATGAAATGAAAATGAAAAAATGTTTAAAATGTAATAAAACCCAAAACTTATGAGATACAGTCAAAGCACTCTTAAGAGAGAAAAATTTTTTCTTACAGAACACATGAAAAGAAGAAAGAAGAGATAAATGAATGAAGTATGCAACTAAGATAATAGAAAAAATAAAATTATCTATATTGGAGCTTTGGAGGTGTAGAGGAAGGAGGCACATTTCTCTAATTGGGGATATCAAGGTCCAGGGTAGATGGTGTGGTGAATAGAGTACCAGGCCTAGAGTCAGGAAGACCCAAGTTCAAACCCAGTCTCAAACACTTGTTAGTTGTTTGACCCTGAGCAAGTCACTTAAATCTCTGACTGCCCAAATTTCCTCAGCTGTAAAATGAGCATAATAATAGCACCTACTTCCCAGGGTTATTATTGAGGTTCAAATGAGATAATATATTTAAAGTACTTAGCACAGTGTGTAGCACATAATAGGTCCTTAATAAACGCTTGTTCCCTTCTCAGCTGGAAACTTTCCTTACCCTCCAATTATTTGTATTTTATGGGTCTCATTACTATGTCTTGTGCCCCATTAAAAAAAAATCCTTTGTAAGACCACATCTGTACCATAACCTTTGGCCCTTGACTATATTCTATCTTGTATCACCCTACTTCTTTCATCTGCAAATCATGTCCTTTCACCAAACATTGTACCCTCCTTGAGGGCAGGATGATTATTTTGTGTCCCCCGCAGAGCCTAGCACAGTGTTGTTCATACAGGGGTACGCAGACTTGGCTGAGTTAAATGACCTAAGCTATCCCTATGAACACAGACAATTAAGAGTTAAGTTGATTATGTATACCAATTTAGATACAACTGAGTTTTATAAAATCATTCTGCAAAAAATGTTACCATATTTCTTCCCACTTATTAAAATTAATGTAAAATATGACCATATGATAGGACATATAGATATAGATGTCTATATGATTTCTGTTATAACTTGCCTTGGTTTTAAAAAAATTCTTATTTTAGCTAATTATGATCCTTCAATCCATATATGGAATTCAACTTGGAAAAAAAAAAGTTAAAAGTCCATCCTTATGGGAAAAGTCACATTAAAAAGTTTCCCTACAGATGGAATTAATGACTGGAGTGTCTACTAGGGTGCATACATTCTAAACCATTCCAGTTCCTCCAATTAACCTTATGATTGGGTTTTTGCAAAGAGTTACTGGTGGTCCTCGTTCATTTTTTTTTCCTCTAAATCAAAGGCTGTGACCTGGAGCTACTTATACAAGAAGGCTTATTAGGCAAGTTGTGATCAAAGCCAGGAGGTCAACTCTATGGCAAAGCATGACCAACAAACTGACCCAGTCCCTTCTTAGAAGTGAAATGCTACTATCTTTGGGGTGATTTGACTTCCTGACAGAAGTAATTTGTTTTCTTGTTACTAAAAGTGAGCTGAAATTCCCAGGGCAAAGCAACATAAAGACCAAATAAGACGACAAATTTAGAAGTAATCTAGAACTTACAGTAGGGAGCTGCTAAGGTTCCAAGCTCTAGGTAACTAGTTCTAAACTTGAGATGTTCCCCAGTCCAAGCTTTTTATTTTTAACATAGTGCCTGGCA
This sequence comes from Pseudochirops corinnae, assembly GCA_028646515.1. Classification (NCBI taxonomy): domain Eukaryota; kingdom Metazoa; phylum Chordata; class Mammalia; order Diprotodontia; family Pseudocheiridae; genus Pseudochirops; species Pseudochirops corinnae. The sequence continues at coordinate 135,189,541 of CM053585.1, forward strand.
GATAGAGAGGAAACCTAACACCTTGCAAGGCATCCCATTTGACTTTAGGGTAACTAAAAACTGAAAAATTTGCCCAACACTAAGCTTTATTTATCTTAGTACCTTTCACCCGATATTTTTTCTTCTGCCCTCTGTTCTGCCAGGTAGAACAAATTCAATCCACTTTTCCATTGAAAGTCATTCAAACACATGAAGGTCCCCAAAGTCTTATCTTTTCTTTATTAATTATCCCAAACTCCTTCAACCAAATCTCATATGATATGAATTTGGAGCCTGTTATTATTCTGATTGTGCTGAGCTTTCCTCCCCAATTCCACACCAATCAAACAGAATCATCCAGGTTCTTTTTTCTTTCCAACCCTCAAACTATTGTCCTGTATCTCACCTCCATTTCATAGCTAGACTCCTAGAAAAAGCTCTCTACACTCCTCATCTCCACTTTCTTACCTTCTATTCACTTCTCAGCTTCTTGCAATCTAATTCCTGACTTGACTCCTTAACTGAAATTGTTGTCTCTGAGGGTACCAATGACCTCTTTATTGTTGAACTCAGTAACTGTTTTTAGTGCTTATCTTACTCTAACTCTCAGCGGTGTTTAATGCTATGGACCATGCATTCCTCTGGAATATTCTCTTCTCTGTGAGTTTTTATGACATTTCTCTGTTGTTATTCTGTTCTTTTTTTGAGGGGGAACCAGCCCTTAGTTTTCTTTGTAAGATTATAAAATTCATTTCCTTGTAAAATTATATTATCTACGTTTTATTCCCTAGGCAAGCACTATAAGGTTCCACATTGAACCACCTCTCTTCTTTCTATTCTCTCTGGATGAATTCATCAGTGCCTATAGCTTTATCTATCATCTCTTAAGCAAACTCCCAGCCCTACAAATCCAGTTCTCATCTCTCTATTGAGCTCCTTTCTCATGTTTCCAACTCTATGTTTGGCATCTCTGATTGTCCCATGAGCACCTCAGACTCAATGCATTAAAAACAAAACTTATTATCTTTCCCCTTAAACCCATTTGTCCTCCTAATTTCCCTATTTCTGTCCATTGCATCACCATTCTTCTAGTTACTCAGATTCATAAGCCAAATGTGGCTCTTCAGCTTCCCTCAGAAATCCCATATTCAGTTAATTGCAAAGTGGTATCAAACTGCGTCTCCTCAACATCTCACAAATCTTCCTCTCCTCTTTCTCTCCCCTCACAACACAACCACCCTAGTGCAGGACTTCGTATTCTGTATCCTAGACTACTGCTGTAAATTAACCTCCTAATTGATCCCCCGGCATTTTCTCTCCTCTTAACAATTCATATTCCATATAGCTACCAAATTAATATCCCTAGAGATTAACACTGAACATATTCTCCTCTCAAGAAGTTTCAATGGTTGCTCAATGTCAGACAGGATTCCAGGATTGGTGTACGAGGCAGGGAGTCAAGGCTATGTTAGGTATGAAGGAGCAAGATCGTCCTATCATGACCCGCTGCTGTCAGACTACTTTTGGGACATCATGTTGCTTTGAGCTTCATAGTATGGAATGGACTTTGATAAGTTAGAGAGTGTCTAAAAGAGGGAAATCAATCTACACATGCCTACTATGCTCTGTGTGAAACTCTGGGAATACAAATACAAAATTGAGACCTTTGGAAGGAAGTCATCATTGGTTGAACCTCTAAGTGAGCTAAGGTTTCCAAAATGTGGAAGCGAAGAGGGAAAGGATATATAGAGAGAAGGAAAGCAATTCAATATAGATTATACTTGTGTAGTCATGTAAAACATTTTCACATTGGCCATGTTGCAAAAGAAAACACAGACCAAAAAACAAGAATAATAAAGTTTTTAAAAGTGTATTTCAATCTGCATTCAGACTCCATCCATCAATTCCTTCTTTTTTTCATCATAAGTCCTTCAGAATTATCTTGGATCATTGTATTGCTGAGAAAAACTGAGTCATTCACAGTTGATAATCATATAATATTGCTGGTACTGTGTATAACTCACTATGCTTTGCATCAGTTCATGTAAGTCTTCCCAGGTTTTTCTAAAATCTGCCTGCTCCTAATTTCTTATAGCACAATAGTGTTCCATTATATTCATATACTACAACTTGTTCAGCCATTTCCCAATTGATGAGCATCTCCTCAATTTTCCACTTTTCACCACCTCAAAAAGATCAACATTCTATTTACTAAAAGCTCAGTCTCAGTGCACAGTATTTAGAGCCTAGGCCAAGCATACACTTTCAGATTATTCATCTTTTTAAAACTTATCTTTTAAGTTTACAACCACAAATGTAAGAGGATTAGTAGGGGGGGGTGTAGAACTTCATGTTTACAAAATGTTTTCAGCACTTTATCTTATTTTATTTTCACAACAATTCTGTAGATAGATAATAAGAGTATTTATTTTTTTAAAGAGTATTTATTTTAATCATAATACTAAATGAGTAAATTGATTTTCAGAGAAGTGAAATTACTTGACCAAGGTCATATAATTTGTTAAGTGGAGAGACAATGGAGCAGAACTCAAACTTTAATCTCTCTGACTCCAAATCTAGTACTTTTTCCACTATAAATCTCTGAAAAATGTAAAGGGTGATATAAGAGAGCACTGGGTGTTCTTTTGAAATGATCATGTTGCACTAAATGCTAGGATATTAAGGGATTGCTTTTTTAAGGGAAAGAAAAAAAAAACAGATCAGTATCTCCATAGAATGGAAAGCTGCTGCCTGCTCCTCCTCCCCCATTCAGGCTCATGAATCAATTCAGCTTGTTTTACCAAAGCAGGAAATGCACTCATTTAGCAGAAAATGGCAATTCCACAATTAAGAGTTACCTTTTATTTAGAATAATTATCTAATGATGCAAGCATCAAGTGCCAAGCGTATACCTATCCAGTAAGTGAAATGTTAATTTTCTTTCCTTTACATTTTTTAGTAGAACCCCAAATTGTAGTTCCTTCTTTTGCTTCATTTTTCCATTCCCATTTAGCATTGATAAAAACCAGATCTAACTTTAAGTGTATTATGCAAACTAATCATTTATGCTGGATAAGGTTAAATGGATGGATGGTACTGAACTCTTTTGAACCTGTTGTATTCTTACTACTATAAACACATCCATTGTGAACAGTTCAGATATTGACTAGAGCATGTAAATGGAGGCCTAAATAATATTTTATCACTTTTAGCTCATCATCTCCCCCTCCTTGTCCTCCCATGTAAGCTGTTTGAGAGTAAGGATTATTTTGTCTTGTTTTTTTTGTTTTGTTTTGGGGTGTGTTTTTTTGCATGTGTATCCTTAGCCCATGACCCATATTTAGTCATTTTTCAGTTGTGTCTGACTTCTTGTGACCCCCTTTAGGGTTTTCTTGGCAAAAGTGACTTACCAAGTTTGTTTTACAGATGAGGAACTGAGGCAAAACAGGGTTAAGTGACTTGCCCAGGGTCACACAGCCAGTACGTGTTGAAGGTCAAATCTGAACTCAGGCCTACTGACGCCAGGCTTAGCACTCTATCCATATTGCCACCTAGCTGCCCTAATACATGATAATAGTAACTAGCATTAATATTGTACTTTGAAGTTTGCAAAGTACATAACATAACATAACACAACACAACATAACGCATCACAATATAGTATAACATAACATAATATAACACAACACGACAGAATATAACATAACATAATATAACACAACACGACATAGTATAACATAACATAACACAACATGACATAGTATAACATAACATAATATAATACAACACGACATAGTATAACATAACATATAACACAACACAACATAGTATAACATAACATAACATAATATAACACAACACAACATAGTATAATACAACATAATATAACACAACACGACATAGTATAACATAACATAATATAACACAACACAACATAGTATAATATAACATAACACAACACGACATAGTATAACATAACATAATATAACACAACACAACATAACATAACATAACACAACATAACACAACAAAACCATAAGCTATACTGTTTAATTCTACAATTTTGTGTTTGATGTTGTCATCTTTTCAGAGGCAGTTAGGTGGCACCATGAAAAGAGCAGAGACCCAGAATCAGGAAAACCCGAGTTCAAATCCTGATTCAGACCCTAACTAGCTGAGGGACCCTAGACAAGTCAGTTAATCATCACTCTTTGCCTCAGTTTCCTCACCTGTAAAATGAAAACGAGTTTCTCCTCAGATTGACAGGAGCATAAAATGAGATAATATTTGTAAAGCACTTTGCAAAACTTAAAGTACTATATAAAAGCTAGCTATTATTAGTTATTCTCATTTCATAGATAAAGAACCCAAGCATTCCCCAAAGTCACGTAGCTGGGGAATGTCTGAGGCAAGATTCAAACCCCAGTTGTTCTGATTAGAAATTCAGAACCAAACTGCCTCCCTACTAGAGCATGTTCATAAATTATTGTGTTGTTATTGTTGTTGCTGTTGTTATTTCAGTTGGATCAAACTCTTCATGACTCCATTTGGGGTTTTCTTGGCAAAGATACTGCAGTGGTTTGCCATTTCCTTGTCCAGCTCATTTTACAGATGAGGAAACCGAGGCATATAGGGTCAAGTGACTTGCCCAAGGTCACACAGCTAGTAAGTGTCTGGGCCAGATTTGAACTCAGGAATATGACTCTAGACCTGGCACTCTATTGACTGTTCTACCTAGATGCCCCTTCCAGCTGTGTGAATCTAGGCAAATCAGGTACCAAATATGTAAGGCCAGATCTGAACTCAGAAAGAAGAGTCATTCTGACTCCTTAAGCCCTCTATCTACTTTGCCACCAAGCTGCCCCAATTTATACAGATGCATAAATTTAGTATCTGAGAACTCTGTGGCAGAAGTTTTGAAGAACCCAAGAATTTATTCTCTTTTTCTAAATAACCAATTCAGTGATCTAAGGATTAATCAGTTGACCCTTACTTATATTGAATTCCTTAAGGGTAAATATGAAAGTAACGCCAAATAATTTTAAATCCATTTCCTTTAAACTGTGTTCCCCTTGGATTTTAACCTCAATAGTCAGAATAGCGCTTCTCAAAGTACAGTGTGGGGATGCCAGGTCCCTGAGGCCCTTTCAAGGGATCAAGAAAAATACAAAACTATTTTTGTAATAATATTAAAATGTTTTCATTTCTAATACAGTAAATATCAATGATATAATTCCCTTAAACAAAAGTTTAATTGTGGGGTTCTCAATAATTTTTAGGAGTGTAAAGAGATCCTTAGACCCAAAACAATGAGCAGTATTTGCTTAGAGAATAAAGTGAACAGGTAGATGGTATTTTCAATGCTAGTTTGTGGGTGTTTTTGTTTGTTTGGGTTTTGGTTTTTGTTTTAGTAAAACTGAATGGCTCAAGGGCTTTAGAAATGACTAAGGAGTAGGTACTATTATTATGTCTGTTTGATCCCTGTTAAGATCCTGCCAGGGTTCTTGCAGGAGAAATGCAAGAGTGAATGGGAATGAAATATTAGCCGTTTAGGCAGCATGTGTTTTACTGATCTCATTCTGTACAAAATATCTCCAGTCTTAAGGTGTCACTTGAAGAAAGGGCTGGAAAGCAGTTCTTATCAGTGGAACAGGACTGAATGATGCTTTTCACAGTCCTCGAGACAATGTTAAACTGGCTGGCAAAGGGAAGGGGCCTCTGCTGGGGAAGGGAGAAGATGCAGAGCCAGGCAGCTGGTTAGATGAACAAAGATACAAACCATGCAGGGTTAGAGTTCGAGGAAGAAATACAGGCCCAGACTTGACCAAGGGCTGGTACTTGATGCTTTCCACCCTAGCTAAAGGTGGTAGGTGTAGTGGGAGGCGAGGGGAAATTATTAAGAATGGATGATGAGATTCATATAGCTGTTTCCAGTTTTCTGGATCCAGACCTGGTTTCAGTCATCAGGGCTGTCAGCATGCTGCTTTCCATAAGGATGGAATGCTTTTGAAGAAAACAAAAGAGAATAGAATGCTTTCAAGTTACAAGAGGGGCAAAGTTGTAATGTACAAGTTACACTTTCACTCCTGGCTACAAGAGCATTGTCTTCCTTTCCTGAAGAATTATGAAGAAGCTAAAATATTTTTATCACTCAGAGAAAACAGTACTGCTGTATGGTCTGCTTTGCTTCTTTGTAGCATTTTTTTTCATGTAGTTTTTCTCTTTAGAGTATGATGAATTTCCCCATACACTCCAAGACCTATTAAAACTACATACACATATGCATATATGCATTCATACCTTGGACAAACATATACATATGGATAGGGATCCAGCCTCAAAATCAGGAAGACCAGGGCTCAAGTCACTTTTCTAACACATAGTAGTAGTAAGATATAGTGAATAGATAGATAGCAGAACTCAGATTCAGGGAGATCTAGGTTCATATTCTGCCTTGACATGTACTCACCATGTAACCTTACATAACTCACCTAATCTCTCAGTACTCCCAGGTAACTCTCTAACACTACAAATTCCATTGAAAAAACAGAGATTGGTATTTCTGTCCAGATCTATGATTTCATCAAAGTGAAAGACTTCTATTATGGAAATTCCCTCCATCACTGCAGACAGGCAACTCATCTGTAATTAATAAATTTAGAATGTTGCTTTGGAGACTGAAGGGGTTAAAGGACATGCTCATGATCTTACAACTAGTATATATCAAGACATATTGATTCCAACTGCCTCTTACTCATTTATTTACATAGCTAATAACATAGTCCAAAATAAAAGTTCCTTTCTAAAGCCCACATAGTTCCATCAAATTGTTTTATACTTCAATTCACTGGGATATATTTTAAAAGAATTTTCTTTCTATTCTTTCTTTCACAGGTGAAATTTCAAAAATTTTCCAAGAGGCCTGTTCTTTTTATTGTTCATTTTTTTTATGTTTCAAATTCACTTCAACCCTAGCTACAAGAGGGAAAAGGACACCTAAAAACCACCATCAGTCAAGGAACTTTAGGCAAATCTCTAACTTAGACAAAAACTTTTCTGATTCTCAGTTTCTTTGTCTGTGAGATGATACCTGGTCTATATAGAGGGGTAACTATAAAGAAAATACTGCATTTGAAATTGCTGTATAAAGCTGAGCTCTCGTAATATGTTATTATAGAACCAATTTAGGCATGTCTTGCACTGACATCAATGTGAAAAGGACCTGTGATTTCCAGGGAGCATGAACACATCTCTTAACAGTAGAGCATCTGATTATATTAAGCTCATTGTTGTCAAGAATCTATGATTTCTGGGGGTAGAGTCAAGACGGTAGGATAGAGAAGTACTCAGTCAAGCTCTCTCAACATGCCCATCCAAAAAAAATTTAAAATAGCACCTCAGATCAAATTCTAGAGTGGCAGAGCCAACAAAGGTCAGAGTAAGACATTCTTCCAGCCCAACACAACTTAGGAGGTCAGAAAGTGGGATCTGTAACACAGAAATTGGGAAGGTCATAACACTGATGCTAGAGCAGTGGTTCTCAACCTTCCTAATGCCGTGACCCTTTAATACTTGTATGTGGGCATATCTGCATGTGGGTGGACCTGCCTGGAGATGGATAGAGGAGCTGTGTCTCGGTTCCTAAGACCAATGGAAATATGTGTTTTCTGGTGGTCTTAGGCAACCCCTGTGAAAGGGTC
>CM053585.1:135204343-135237762 GCA_028646515.1 Pseudochirops corinnae
AATAAGTAGAAAATATAAATAAATAGGATAAGGTCCTGAGAGTTTTTGCCTATAAGTAAAATGCACAAGATTTAATATGTGGGCAGTGTAACATGTAAAAAGGCTTCTTTTTTTGGTCTTCACTTTCTGACTCTCAATTGAATCCAATAAACATTTATTAAGCAATTATTCTGTGCAAAGCACCATCCAAGGGACCAGAGATAAAAAGGTAGACAATGACAGTCCTAGAGAATGGAGAAGGGGCCAGGTGAAGAGGCAGGGGCTGGGCAAATATGGGGGTGGGGTGAAGATGAGGAGGGGGTTAAGATATGGACACAATAAGTAGGATATCTGGTAGGATCTGATAAAGGAGAAAAGGGTCTTCATAAAGAACAGAGATCACTTTCAGCTGGGCAGATCAGGGAAGGCTTCATAGGGAAGGTAGCTTCTGAGCTGGGCATGAAGAGCAAGATTTCAAAAAATAAAAATGAGAAGCATGAAGTTGAATAGATTGAAATGAGGCTGAAAAGTAAAAGTTGGAATCTCAGATGTCAGACTGAGGAGTCTGTATTTTATCCTATAGATAGCAGGAAGCCACTGAAAGTTAGGAAGCTCTTGTAATAAGATGTAGTCCAATCCTGAACCAGGTGGTAGAAATGTGAATGGAGAAGGGACAACTGGAAGAGATATTACTAAGGTAGAATTGACAAGACTTGGAAACTGATAAGATGTGGACAACAAGGGAGAAGGAATAGATGATGATGCTAATGAAGATGATGACAATGATGATGACGATGATGAATATTAATAATGGTCATCATTTATGTAGAACTTTAAGGTTTGCAAAGAATTTTATGTATGTTTTCTCATTTAATGACACCAAAAAGTTTCAGGCCTGGATGCCTGGCAGGACAAGAAAATCAACAAAAGAAACAGGGAAATTAGAAACATGGATCAAGTTTGGGGGTAAAAGGACTTAGTGGTTTAGAAAGGAAGTTGATGAGTTCAGTTTTAAACACATTGCATGTGACAAAAAGTAGATTTAATGGACATTCACTAAATGGTTGGAGATGCAGGCCAGCATCTTAGGGGAAGTATCTAGATTTCATATATGGATTTGGTGGTCTTCTACATGGAGGTGATAACTGAACCTATGGAAGTGGGAGAGCTTGCTAAGTCAGAGTGTAGAGTGAAAAGAAAAGAGAGCTACAGAGAGAATCTTTCAAGGACACCAAGGTTGCTTAGGGGCTGGGAGTAAGAAGATGTGATTCCCAGATAAGACTCCTATCCTAAATAAATATAGTGTATGCAAAAATACTGAGAATCCTGGAATATGAATTAGATGTTGAATTAATTAACACATAGTCTCTGTCTCTGTCTCTGTCTCTCTGTCTCTGTCTCTGTCTTCTCTGTCTTCTCTCTCTCTCTCCCTCTCCCTCTCTCTCTGTCTCTCTCTCTCTCTGGCACTTAGGAGAGTTTAATCTTTATTTAAAAGTTATAAAACAGGAATAGTACAACACATAAAAAAGGAACTCTCATAAGCATAAAGCTGATGAAGTCAAAGTAGCCTAGAAAACAATGTTTTCAGTCATGTCTGACTCTTCATGACCCCATTCAGGGTTTTCTTGGCAAAGATGGTTTGACAAGGTGGTTTGACATTTCCTTCTCCAGCTCCTTTTACAGGTGAGGAAACTGAGTTAAAGAGGATGAATTTATTTGCCCAGCTAGTAAGTATCTGATGCTAGATTTAACCTGATTCCAGGCCCAGTGCTCTGTCCACTGTGCCACCTAGCTGCCCCCAAAAGAATCTAAATCTTATCATCTCTAGCTCAATATTTAATCCCTAGACATTATTTGAAAAATTAAACATAGTCTCCAAGTGAGACTTTTGTAAGGTTACCTAACAACAGACACCAAATGAAAGGTGAAGATGAACAAGAGAAAGGAATTAAGCCTGTGGGTGAACTTTTCCAACACTTTTCATCCTGTCAGGGTTAAAGAAGAGAAAGGAAACTCTGAAAACAGAAATTAGTCTGCACTGAGAGAAGGGCAGATATCTATGAAGAACATACACAATGTTAGTAAAATCATAAAAGAGTTGGAAAGACAGATACAGCGATCTGGATTCAAATCTTAGTTCTGCTACCTACAACCTACATGACCTCAGACAAGTTACTTTATCTGTCTGAATCTCAGTATCTTCATCTCTAAAATGAGAGGGTCAGACTAGATCATCCCTAAGGATTCTTTCCAGACCTCAATCTATGTTTTTGTTCATAAGAAGTCTCATTTTCTTTTTTTAAACCAATCACCCAAAGAGATTAAATCACATGAAAACCATGCAATAGTTGACCTAGAAAAAACTAGAACCCAGAATTCCTGGTGCCCAGTCTGATGATCTTGCTCCTAGAAATTTCCGACTTTCCCATCTGCTTTTTCCGTATTTCTTCATGGAATGAGAAATCTTTCCTGGAGAGTGCAAACTCTTAGCAGATGGCATTGGAACAAGTTGTCCCCTCAGCCTGCAGCACTATAGGAGAAATAGGAGAATTAAACAAACAAGCGATACATGGAGGGAACCACTACATTCCTGACAAACAGGCCAAAGTCCTTTCTGAGAAATGCAGACCTCTCCATTTACTGAAAATTGAAGTTTTCAGGAACTTATCAAATAGCTGGTTCTAAACAATCAAAATAGAAAAAGAAAAAGCCTAAATTTCCCAGCCTAGGGGGTCCTAATGTTGTATGACAATCCAAGCATCATCAAAGATGGAAAACATATGCTGATATCATCCCCAGAATGACACAGCCCAGTATACACTGGTTGGGAGGGACCACCAACTAACTGCTGTATGAGTGTGTGTGTGTGTGTGTGTGTGTGTGTGTAAAGGCTTCCTGGCTGTTTAACCAATTCCTGTCTTCAGTAAGTGACCAAGATTTCTCCTCCACTGGGGCAGACCCATCTCTGGCAATAGAGGTCTGAGAAAATATCTCACAGTCTGGTAAATGTGTTGGGAAAGTTTCATGACAAGATCAAGTGGCTCACCCTTCTCTCCCAGGCTTTATCGAGACTGATAATGAGGCAAATGTGGATGGAGCCATGAAGAAGAGGGAATTTGCTCATGTGTCATGTTTTACACTCTTTAATTATTTTATTATAGTTTGGATGGGGATTCTGTGGTGGGTTTGTGTGCGTGTGTCTTAAGAAACAAGGCACATAGTGAAACCTCATGCTGGTTAAGGACCCCCACTGTGTCTATTAACTTTGCCACACAAGGACAAACTCCATCATTCTTATTTTTTACACAGGAGGAAAACAGATGCCTTCCATATCTTTGAATCAAACATGAATTATTCTGCTTGTTATGTTATAGATGAACACCAAACAGTAACTAATGACTGTGGTAGGGGAAACACAGCAGCAAATTCCTAAAACATGTCTCTACATAAAAGTGTAATTAAATCAGGTCTTTTGCCTCCTATCAGTGATAGCCCTTGGAAAGCTTGTGAAATTCTAATTCATTTTCACATAAGCAATTTCACACCAGGAGGTCAGGCTCACCAACTACACTTTCATGAATCCACAGTTGCAATCAAATGTTTACTTAGTCGTGAAAATAAAAGGCTAAAGAGAAACACAGTTCATGCATTTACTAATTGTTCATCTCTCATTTCCAGTCTTAGCCTTTGTTCAATCTTTATTCATGCCAGACACACAGATTTCATATTGAGTCCCTGGCTGCTCTCCCTACCCTGACAAAGACTTTTGGGTTTTGGGCTGCTTTTTTTTTTTTTTTAATCATGAATGCCCAAATCTATAAACCAGGGTCCTTATATGTCATAATCTCAATAGCTTAAAAAAAGACACATGCATTTCAATATCTTGCCTAATGATATGACTCATAAGTAAAATGTAAGTTCCTTGAGGTTAGGGACTATTTTTCCAGCACCTAGCACAAAAATAGCATTAATAAATGCTTGTTGAATGAATATTCAATTTATTCTCCTGTCCCTTTTCTTCACAAACCATCTTTCAACTTCCCTCTGCTAGCATTAAAATGCCACTTGATCTTAATAAGCTTTTATTGATCCATATTGTGTTTATAATATTTAGAAATATTTTTCAGAAGAAAATATCTGTGGCATTTTTGTATTCTAAAAAATACTGTATTTTTTTTACATGTACAGGTAATTTTTTTTTACTTTACCACCCAGTTTCCTTCTGATTTATCCTATTATCTTATTTCTAATATTTTTTCTCATGGAATTATTGACTACACATTGCTTGCTCCATTCTATTTTTCAGGGAATTCACTACCTGGTTCACATTTTACACATCTGTTCTAAGCTAGTTGTTCTGCTTCCAACGTTTTCCTCAAGTTCTCTAATTTCATTGCTTCATTTTTTTCCATCTATTCTTTGGAGTTCTTTTGCCCATCCATTCTATAAGGATGTTGTGGGGTGGGAGAAGGAACTATTTATATTTATTATGAAATTCCTTTCCTCTTCTGAGTTTACCTTTTAAGCTTCTTTTAACTATAGTACTTTTTCATCATATTTGGCATTTTCTTCCATTAACTCATATCTCTAGACATGGTTCCAGAATTGGGATGTTGTATCAATGCCAGGACCTGCCCTCTCTTCTGTTTTTGGATGACTTAGGGGACGTAGCTGTACCTGGTCCTGGTCCTGTCACCATAACATGCTAGATACCACTATCTTCTTTCAGTCCTAGATGGAATGGTTGGTTCCAGCCTCCTTTTCCTTTCCTGTTCTGCAGCTCTGTATGACTGGTCTATATAGCAGGGAGCTAGAGCCTGAGCCTAGTCTAGGCTCCAAATGGTGCTTCAATGCCCAATTTATACCACCATCACCTTAACTGGCAATGAGCCTCACCTGGAAGGAAAGCAAGAAACTGAAGGGGAGGGCAGGGAATGCAATTTACATCAGGTTTCTCTGGTAAAAGCTTCAGTTTTAAAATATAAAGGGAATAAGTCAAATTTATAAAAGTAGGAGCCATTCCCCAATTGATAAGTGGTCAAAGGATAGTGGTCAAGCAGTTTTCAGAAGAAGAAATAAATGCTATCAATAGTCATATGAAATAATGCTCTAAATCACTATGTATTAGAAAAATACAGATTAAAACAACTCTGAGGTACTACCTCACACTTAACATGACAGAAAAGGAAAGTGATAAATACTGGAGGGGATGTGGAAAAATAGGGACATATGCACTGATGGTAGAGTTGTGAACTGGTCCAACCATTCCGGTATACAATTTGGAACTATAGTTAAAGTGCTATAAAACTGTGCATACCCAGCAATATCATTACTAGGTCTGCATCCCAAAAAGATCAAAGGAAAAGGAAGGAAGATAAATAGATAGATAGATAGATAGATAGATAGATAGATAGATAGATAGATAGATAGATAGATATAGATATAGATATAGATACAGATAGATATAAATTTTATAGCAGTTCTTTTTGTGGTGGCAAATCATTGGCAAATATGCCCATCAATTGAAGAATCCTAAACAACTTGTGGTATAGTATTGTGATGACATGGTGGTTTCAAAAAAGCTGGGAAGACTTACATGAAATGAAGCAAAGTGAAATGAGCAGAACCAGGAGAACACTGTACACAGTCACAGCAATGTTTTAATAAGAATCAACTGTGCAGTTGTGAAAAATGCTATCTACCTTCAGAGAAAGAGAACTGATAAACTGTGAGTGCATACTGAAGGATACTTTCTTCACTTAATTTTTCTTGCTTTTTTACAATATGACTAATATATTTGCATGACTTCACATGTAAAAATAACAATAATAACTCACTATAAAATATATAAAAATAAACTAATGTGATTATTAAAAATACTTTTAAGATTCACAAATATTCTTTTCTCTCCTTACAACTGTTTTCTCTTAAAGGTAGTTATAAATTTTCTTTGTCCTATACTTCCACAAAACATAGCACTCGGTAAGTATTACAGAAATATTTGTTGAACTGAATGGATTCAATTAGATTCAGTATAGTTAAATCACCATTGCAGAATGGAACTATCATAAATATACTTTCTCCAAACTCAACCACCTCCTTACTGCTAGATAGAAATTATTTGATCCTTGCCTGATATATTTCCAGTCACATTCTTTATAAAAGTTGTTCAAATTAATTGATCTTAAAGTTTCTAATGCCACGTCTAACTGTCTCAACAAATTCCTTTACCCACTTACTTTAATGAGAAAATCAGGACCATTACTCATTAGGTTTCTCACTTCCCCCACTCCATACTCCTATATATTCATCCATCTGGTCCTCATTAGCTTTTGACCCAGAGATTAAGGTGGCCATTTTCCTAGACAAATCTAAGCCTGCTATGTATACCTCTGATCACACTGCCTCGGATCTACTCCAGGAACTTTTCCTCCAATCCCAATCAAAATCACTACCAACCTCCATTCATTCATCAAGACAGCCAACAAGCATTTACTAGGTGGCAGGCACTGTGCTAAGCACTGGGGATACAAAGAAAGTCAAAAGATGGTTCCTGCCATCAAGGAGCTTATAGTTTGATAGGGATACAACATGTAGACAACTATATGCAAACAAGATATAAACCAGGTAAATTGAAGCTAATCAACAGAGGAAAAGCATTAGCATTAAGATGCTAGGTGATATCAGGGATAGAAAACCAGAGTTGGTATCAGGAACACCTAAATTCAAATCCAGCCTTTTGATACATCCAAACTGTGTGATCCTAGGCAAATCACTTAAGCTCTCTCAATTTTCTCATCTGTAAAATGGAGACAATAGTAGTATCTACCTCAAAGTGTTGTGAGATTTTAGGAGTGATATATGTAAAGTGCTTTACAAATCTTAAACTATTATATAAATATGAGCTATTATTGGGTGTCTGCAATTTTTTTCTGGTGTACCAACTCCTTTCCTGCTGTCTAAGATCTAAACTGGTAGCATCAAACTCAAATGGAAAGTAAGAGAGGAGGATCAGACACACATAAGGATCCTTAGGGCCACAGGTTGACTTTGCTATAAAATGTATTGCTATCTGTATTTTATTGTATTTTATTTGTTTTGTTAGTATTTCCCAATTATCATTTAATCTGGTTCTGCTGCATTCAAAAGTATTATGGGCTGCATGTGACCCAGAGGTCCATGTTTGACACTTCTTGTCTAAACCATCCTTAAAAAACAAAAAACAAAACAAAACAAAAAAACACCCACACATCTTCTAGAACCTGCCACATACTCAAGATATTATTTTATGTCTTTCCTCCTTGTCACTGCTAGCCAGATATTGAATTTATTAGGTACTTACTATATGACCAAAGGTCCTATGCTAAGCCTTATGATGCCAACACAAATAAGAAAATTCCTGCTTGACATGAGTTTGCTTTCTAATGGAGCATGTAAAGAGATGCTAGAGAGAAGTGTGTGTCTGTTGAGAGATACCCACCACGAGGTGTGGCAAGGAGAGTGCACCAAGTGGTTCCGAGCTATGTAAGCCAAAAAGGTTCACCTGACAGAACGTCATGGGAAATAGGAGTGAAATCCTAGTTTCTGGGGAGACAGAGATGGTTTGAGAGTGAAACCTTGGCTGGGAAATCACATAAAATGAGGCAAGAAATCACAGAGACTGATGAGGCTTTGTTTTCTACAGTCAAA
Organism: Pseudochirops corinnae; assembly: GCA_028646515.1. NCBI lineage: Eukaryota > Metazoa > Chordata > Mammalia > Diprotodontia > Pseudocheiridae > Pseudochirops > Pseudochirops corinnae. The sequence continues at coordinate 135,212,012 of CM053585.1, forward strand.
GTATCTCCATCTCTTCACCAACCCACTCACATCTCAATCTTGATTCTAAACCAACTAGTCTGATGAAACTGCTCTCTTAAAAGTTACCAGGTTTTGCTTTTTTGTTTTTTTCTTTTCCCAGTGATCACTCATTGGTTACAGCCCTTCTATATGATCAAACTATTGTACAATGTGAAAGTATTTGCAGATCCTATACATGATTGCATGCCACCATGGAGGGGGGAAGGGGGAAGGGAGGGGAGAAAATCTGAAACTCAAGTGATTGTGGAACTGAATCTTGTAAATTAAAAGTAAATAAGTAAATTTTAAAAGTTAAAAAAAAAAAGTTACCAGGCATCTTTAACTGTTAAATCTGTTGACCTTTTTACGGTCCTCATTACCCTTGACCTCTCCAAAGCTTGTGATGCTACTGAGCACCCCCTCCTGCCAGATCACTTTTCCTCTGGTGACTTCCATGATACTGCCCTCTCCTGGTTCTCTTCCCACCTATCTGATTGTTCCTTTACTGCCTCTCTGGTTGAATCATCATCATCTATCCTCCCACTCCAAATGTGTGTGTTCCCCACCCAAGGTTCTATTTTAGGGTTTTTTTTTTTTCTTCCTTCTCCAAGTTTCTTTTTGGTGATCTCAGTGATTCCCAAAGCTTTGGTTGTCATGGCTATGCAATGCATAACTTCCAAATCTACATATTCAGCCCCAATCTTTTCCGTATTTACTAAACACGTTTACCAATCTAAAATAGAACTCTATCTTATTGCTTAAATCTGTTTCTCCAACTATCCTCCCAGTCCCTCAAGTTTATAATCTTCCAATCAGTTGCCAAGTTCTCTTGATTCTACCATTCACAAGAGCTTTGCAATTTTCCTCTTTCCACTCAGAAAGCTATTATACTAATTGAGCACCTTCATCATTTGTCACCAGGAGTCCTCCTAATTCTACCCCCCAGGTTTTTGCCACTCCAATCTGCCTATAGCATCAGTGACTCCCCACTTATTCTAAGATGAAAATACAAGTTTCTTCCATAGCCTGGTATTTAGGGGACTTTATAATCTATTTCGAATCTTTTTTTTTTTTATTGCATCAGTCTTATTCTTGAACTCTTCCTTAGAGTCAAAATACAACTAGCTTATTTCTAAACTTGACATTCCATCTTCAGGCATACACACAAATCGGTCCCTCTGCCTGAAATTCATATCCTTAGGATTGCCACCCTTTATAATATTTGTGCTGCCTTTGATGGGAGATATCTCTTAACTACCCCCTGAAGCTACCGCTTATTCCATATTAGGATAATTTGATTTGTTGCTGTTGTTTTTTCTTCCCGCAAGGTCTTCCTTCAAGACAAGATCCCACCTCCTCCATGACACCTTCCCTGACATTCCACCCCATCCCCTACCCAAATGGTTAGTGCTTTCTCCTTCCTCAAATTTTCCTGTAGTACTTTTTCTAATTGTTCCCTTGGCCCTTTGTTCCTTACATTTTATTATACTTCTCCAAGTACATTTTGTCTTCCCAGTAGAATATAAACTCCTGGAGGGAAGGGACTGTTTGTTTTTTGCTTTTATAACACTAGCTCATAGAGCAACGTTTTGCTCATAGTCAGTGCCTGATCAGTATTTGCCAATTGGAATTAAAGAAAAAAGAAAAGATGGCCAAGAATAACTTATTTCTGAAATTTTCTGGCAAGGCAGACACTATCTCATTCTCTCCCATGAAGACTCTCTAGAGTTCAGCACATAGCAGTGAAGAGACAGCAAGGTCTATAATAACCATTCAATTATAGAAATATTAGAATTATAGGGGAAACCACAGTTCTATTTCACTCAAAATCACCCAAAAATGGATTTTTTTTTTTTTGTCCCTTTGGTAGTTAGTTAGCCAGTTTTTTCCCTTGCCCAGTCAAATAAATATGAATAATTTAAAATTTTATGTTTGGAGAGAATATCTTGTTTGTGAAAACTGGTTATTAACTCAAATGATTAACAATTTACTGTCTTTTGGTAAGTTCCCAGTGAAAATTTGGAGTTATATCTATGTAAGTTCCTAGGAACAGCAGCAGTTAAATTTGTGGAGAACATTTTAAAGTTTAAATGCACATGGCATTGGCAATAGATAGTCCCAATAAAATGAGGTGACTGTGACCTTGTAAACAAACAAATAAATCCTGAAAATCCTTGGGGAAATCCTATGGTGAAACTGCTAAAAGACCTAGTACTTGGATTTAAGAACTGTGGAAACTATGGATTAGATTTAGACTGTCACATGAACTTGGTTCCCATTCATTTTTAGTACAGAATAGAACCACCTATGAAGGAAGAAAGATTGGGGTTGAAGAGCCACCTGTGACACATACTAGCTATGTGACCCTGAATAAGTCATGTAACCTCCCACCATTCTAGATATTCCTCTTATAAATAGCAGCAAATGTGCTGAATTACATTGTTTCTTTTAATAATGAAATCTTAGGTTCAATGTCTATTCCTATAACAATATCTGATTTGTTTCAGATAAATAGAACAAGTATCATTGTGCATATTTTATAGAAGAACAAATAGAAAGTGGGAGTGTTTAGGGAATAAGTCCAAATTTACACAAGCAAGTTATAGAGCCTAGATTCAATTCAATCTAACAACTTATTAAGTGCCTCTTGTATGGGAGTGTTGGAGATAAGAAGGCAAAAATGAAACCCTCCCTGCCTTCCAGGAGTTTACATTCTACTATATTAGTGTAGATATATCATCTACACTAATAATAAATAAATATAATAATGATAATATATATAATGATAAATAAGTAAATTAGATATATGCACATACAAAGTAGTTTAATAAATAAAACTGAGAGAATCTCGGGGTTTCTGACTTCAAGTCCAATGGTCACATAGCCTCTTGAGTAGGAAACACCAAAACTCATTTTGCTTTTCTGTATTGAGATGGAGAAACAAAATGCAAAATGTCACCTGTGCATTCAGGACAGAATCTTTATAATACAAACATTAGTAAATTATATGAAAGTGACAACTGTTTTCTTCAATTTTTTTCCTCCTTTAAATGGTGGCATGATCAGATGCTGGTCTCTTCTGCAAAAGATAGCACCCAACTTTGAGTGTTCATTATGCATCCCTAAAGAGTCTCACAATTATCCATGCAGTAAAACTTTATGTTCCAGCTCCAAGGTTGTTATTTAATAATTGCTCCTGCAATTTGAAAGATTTTATGAAACCATGCAGGATATTTCAATATCATAAAATTGTATATAAATATATGTGATCATGTACTCACAATCTCTATACTTCATATTGTTTTGCATCTCTATCAAAATGTTCAAACTCCCCCAGAAAAAAAAATAGAGGCGCAACAAATTGTGGGGCTGGGTGGATGAGTGTATAAAGTGTCAGCATTTGTGTTTAAGCCCCATGGATCGGCTCCAGCCTGAGGTTGCCTTAGAATTAAAATGGAACTAGTGGTCTGGCCCTGGCAGACAGGAGGTTATAACAAATCTATGACCACATACATACAGACACCACGGTCGCCAGCAAAACCACACACATGTGGCAAACAGAATAAGAGTCAGGACCTTCAGTTCTAGAGACACAGGGTATTACTGCTGTAGCCAAAAGCCTAATAGCTTCTCCCTTTTCCTCTGCAGCAGTACATGAGCTATCATTTATGTTTGGGTTAATTGTTAGAGGCAATGAACTAAAAACATACTATCAAGTCTTACTGTATTCAGCAGGAAATAAATATACTCACTCATGCACACACACATATACATATATATATATATACATATATATAATACATTTCATATATATCAAAGTTAATATGCAGGGGTTTTTTATCCTCTAAACTAAAAAAAAAAACTTTTTTCATCATATAAATGATTCTAGGTGTCAAAAAAATCCAGTTTTCTTTGAAATTTGCACAAAGAATTCAGTATCATAGTATCATAGAATCATATAGAGTTGAGAGTGATCAGTGATTATCTAGTCCAACGTCTTCATTTTACAGTTAAGGAAACTGAGCGAGGTTATGATCTAACAAAAGATATTCTTTAAAACAACAACAATAAGCATTCATTACATATGTAAGCACTGGGGAGAAAAAAGACAAAAATGAAATAGCTCTTGCCCTCAAGGCATTCCACAGGAGGAGTTGAGGGGAGGGAGAGAATTCAAATTTACACAAATAAATACAAAATAATTTGAGCAAAGATCTTCTGGGAAAATGTTGATTCTAGTAGAACATAAGCTTTATGAAGGCAAAGACTTTTGTTTACAAATTCCCAGTACCTAAGTCGGTACAGAGCATATAAAAATTGTTTAATAAATGTTTGTTGATTGATTAATTGATTTTAACAAAGGTAATGCTGCTATCCTATGTAAATCAGTTCTAGGTCAGTTGGACACACTAACCATCTCTAAAACAATCAAGAACCAAGTTACCTTCAATGAATACATAATGGAGGCATCAGTCACATTGACACACTGGAAAAAAAGCATGCAAATTCTTTTCTGATGGCAAAGAATTAGAAATTGTGGGGATGTCCATCAACTGGGGAATAACTGAACAAGTTGTGGTATACAACTGTGATGGAATACTATTTCTGCAATAAGAAATAATGAGCAAGATGGTTTTGGAAAAAACAGAAAAGACTTATATGAACTGATGCAAAGAGAAGTGGGCAGAACCAGAATGCTGTATACAGTAACAGCAACATTGTAACAATGATCATCTGCAAAAGACAGCTACTTTGATCAATACAATGATCCAAGATAATTCCAAAGGACCCATGATGAAAAATACTATCTACTTTTGGAGAACTGATGAACTGTGAATTCAGATTGAAGTATACTTTTTTTCTACTTTTTTCTTGCTTTTTTTTTTTTTTTTTGCAACATGGCTAATATGGAAATAAGTATTAAATGACTTCACATGTATAATTGATATCATATTGCTTATCTTCTCGATGGGTGGGGGAAGAGCAGGAGGCAGGGACAGAATTTGGAACTCAATTATTTTGAAAATGAATGTTAAGAATAGAAAAGAAAAGAAAAGAAAAAGTATGCAATATCAGACCCCTTCTGGGATCCATGCCCTAGACAGGGAAAACAGCAGAGACTGAAAGGTCAAAGGGGTAGGAACTGAGCACCAGACAGAGGTACATCAGCCAAACACAAAAACTTTACCCAGACACAAACATGCATACCCACAGTGGGCCCCCAGTGATGTCTGGCCTAGGGAAGATTTCCTTTCTGTCTGATGGATGAGCCAGTTTTGCACAGAAAAACAGGGCCAGGGTCACAGATGCTTGAGAAATATGACTAGAGGTAAGTGTTGATCAAAGGAAGTATTCCTGGATAGGATGAGTAAATAGAGCCAGGCAGGTATATTGTCCTGAATTTTGAGCAGTTAAGGTAAAGGTTGGACTTGAGTTCCTCTTTGTGCCTGTGAGAATCCCATACATTATTACTCCACCATGTTGATACTTATCACAACACACATATATTGTAACTCTAAATTGCATTCCCTCAGTGATCATAAGCAGATACAAAGAAGTATCATGATTAGCTGATATGGTGGGTATAAGTTCTGTTACCCAAAAGTATGTTAAAAAGAGCCTTAAGTAACAGGACTAATTCTACTGTATCTCTAAAGCTGCTGTTCAAATGTAATACATGTAATTCATTTCCTACAACCAGATAAGCACTTTTGGGTCAATTCTTCCTTTTTTGCTTTATAGACCCTGCTTCTCTCTCCACAGGCCCAGTAAGAACCTGCAGTCCAAGTGGCCTGGCACACATTCCTCTTTGTTAAGGTTCTTCCCCTAGTCACCAATTTGCCTACTTTTTTTTTCCTATTAAAAGACCTGCATCAATGGGGAGAAGTCCACTCCCCTCCTATCATTACCATTTTCTGGAGAATTAACAGAGCAACTCCTGGTCATGTAAATTCCCATGGACAATCTTCAGGGCAAGGGGCTGCCTGCCAAGCCCTTACTTCTTTTCCTGCTGCTGCTGTTACCACTTCACTCAGACCAAGCCCTAAGAGCCTGGGGTTTGCCTTGTTAATATGTGGTATAGTCTGGGATTTCTCAGGTCTGAAGTTATGCTGAGGTCAATACATTTGTGGCCACCATTGGTTGGGGAAATCTGTCCTATTCCACTGCTAATTAATTCTGTACGTGTGTGTGTGTGTGTGTGTGTGTGTGTGTGTACATGTTGCTGTAGAAGTATGAGGCACTAGTTCTCCTGAATGAGAAACAAAAGACAGAGAAAATCAGGCTGCCTATTCCTTTCACATAAGGATTTTCCAGAAAAGTGGCCTTATCATGCAACACAACTAAAACCAGAAACTTAAAGGATTTGGGAGGAATTAGAAAGCTCAGATTTTATCTGCATGGAAAACCAAAAGTAATATCAGTCTTTTAGACATTTCAGGAATATATACATACATATATGCACGTACACATATTCACATACACACACACATGCGCGCGCACACACACACACATACACACATACACACACACACACACACACACACACACACACACACACACACACACACACATATATATATATATATTACCCCTGCCCCTTCTGTCATGGATAGCTAGGTGGTGCACTGTATAGAACAGTGAATTCAGAAGACCTGACTTCAAATCCAGCCTTAGACACTTACTAGCTTATGTGACCCTGGGCAAGTCACTTAGGTTCTGTTCACTACAATTTCACTACTTACTAGTGTTGCCCTGAGGATCAAATGAGGAAATATTTGTTAGATGCTTAGGACACAGAGAAGATGCTTAATTAGTTACTTAATTACTAGATAAATTGCTTTCCTTCAGATTTTCCCCTATTATTGCTCCTCATTCTATAAATTTATTTTCATTTATGGATTTCATTTGCTTTTTTTTTTCTTTCTTTTATCTTCAACCAATAGCTGTGTTTGGGGCTGCGAGAGAAGTTGAAAGTGTCTTGAGAGATCATCTATTCCAACCATTTAGAGATTCTGTGACTTGCCTAAGGTCAGACACCTCGCTCATACCAAGAATGGGAACTAACACCCTGTTCTCTGAACATCTTGACTAAGGCTCTTTCATCCACAGGACTTCCTATTCTAGTCTTTTTTTTTCTTGATGACTTCTATGCTTTCTTTTCAATTTCTGTCTTCCCCACACATGACCGTCTCTATCCCTGGCCATTTCTATCACCCTTCCCAGCTTTCTTTGACTTCTCTTCAAGCATGGATTTCATTATCCCTTGTCATCTTTTCTTACCATCTTTTTGTTTATGTCCCTTTTTTCATTTTTATTCTCCTTTTTTTTGTTCTTACTCTCTCTAGATTATTAAAGTTGTTTTGCTTTCTTTTTTGCTAACTTCTCCATCTATTCCTCTGTCTTCCACCTCCTACAGTTTTTTCCTATCTCCTCCTCCTGATTTTTCTCTTTCCCACCAGCTATGAGAACAGTCGTTTTTATTTTTACTGTATTTTACCTCCAAGACACCGGATCCCTCAGTGAACACCAAGTGTTGAGTGAAAGAAGAAAAAAAAAAACTTGGCAGCAGAGAGAACCACTGAAAAAAACTAAGAAAAGTGAACAGAGGTAAGACCTAAGACACTACACTATCTTTCAATTAGGACTATGATGTAAAATCTACCTGTTAAGGAGCCAACTCATGTTCCAAGATGAACAGGTTCACAGGTCTTTAATCACATGCTATTTGACAAATACAACACTTTTGAGGATATGGGTCAGCAAAAAAAAAAAAAGAAAGAAACAAAGCCACAGTTGCAAGTTTTATGAGGGAAATGTCAAACAGCCTACAATCTTGACTTGGGTAATTTTAGGAGAGGGTTTAAATTCCTCTTCTGGAGGTAATGTGACATATTGGACAGAGCACCATATTTGAAATCAAGAAGACTTGAATTCAAATCCCACCTTTGACATGCCAACTATATAATTGTAAGAATCAATTTCTTTCAGGCTCAATTCCCTCAAATTATGTTTTTAAATCACAATAATAATTAATAATAATAATAACCACAATGATCATAGCTAGCATTTGTATAGCTGAAATGTTTACAAAGCATTTCACATGTTATCTCATTTGATCCTCCCAATATCCTATTATCATTCCAATTTTACAGATGAGGAAACTGAGGTAGAGAGAGATGAAATGACTAGTCCAGATGGACACAACTAGTCATAGCTAATAATAGGTAGCATTTACGTAGCACTTATTATGTGTCAGGCACTGTGCTAAACACTTTGTGGCTGGCTCAGGGTCACAGAGCTTGTAAGTGTCTGAGGCTGGATCTGAACTTTGGTCTTCCAGACACATGCTATGAAAGGTCATAATTATAATATCTTTGGTATGTGCCTTAGAGGGTATTGTGAGACTCTAACGAGACATTGAGAAGGCAAAATTTAATGTCTTCTATAATCATCACTTATTATTTGTATACCACTTATCCTTTACCTGAGAAAGGTTAATGGTCTCAGTTTCCCTCTCTAAGAGAAAGAGAGCAGGATGTAGTAGAGAACACTAGTTGGGTCAAAAGGCCCAAACCTCAGTCTACTTGCTTTTGGAATTTCAGTTTCCTTGTCTACAAGATGAAAATAATGCAAAGCTTCTTGTAACTTGCCCTTTTCTGCCTTCCCAGTCTTCTTCCATCTTATTATCCTCCACATACTCTTCAGTCAAGTGACACTGGTCTCCTGCTATTGCTCATATGTAACAGATACTCCACCATTAACTTTGGAGGGTTTTCATGGGCCTGGGGTCCCCATGCCTGGAACACTCTTCCTCTGTATCCTCACCTCTGAGCCTCCCTGACTTCCTTCAAGTCTCAACCAAAGCCTACCTTCTTCCAGAGAATTTTCCCAGTCTTCCTTAATCTTAATGCGTTCCCTCTGAGATTCTCTCCAATTTATCCTGTATACATCCTGTCTGTACATGTCCTCTTCCCCATTAGACTATGAGCTCCTTGAGGGGAGCTACTATCTGTTGTTTTTCTTTGTATTCCCAGAGCTTAGCATATTGCCTGGCACATAGTAGTCATTGTCACTTAATCATATGTTAATAATTACAATTATTATTAATGTAATAATTACTAGTAATTATTACATTAATAATATAGTAGGTTGACATTGATTGAACTACACAGAATTGTGTTTTGTTTTTGTTTCTGGAATATTGGTTTCTACAAACCAATGTTTCCAGACTTTTGGCAGGTTTTAAGGTCTTTAAATAATAATGTTAATCATTCACCCACATTCCCAGGTCTTATATATATTATGTATATATGTTATACATACATTATCTACATATATGCATATATTATACATATGATCATTGAATGGATAATGAAACTGAGACCCTGAGAGATTAAGTGACTCACTCAGATTGATACATATAGTAAGTGGTCTGGGGCTCCACAGTGTGACAGAAATTAGTGCTGGAATTGGGGCCATTGGAGAACTTAAGTTCAAATCCCAGCTTGGCTGCTTATTGCCCACTTTAGTGACCTTGGAAAAATCACAGTCTCTCTGGACCTCTTCTTCCTCACCTGTAAACTGAAGGGGTAAGATTACTTGACCTTCAAGTTCTCTTCCAGCAATAAATCTATGATTCTACAAATGGAGATTTGAACTCACACCTCAGACTAGACTGGGCTGCCTCCCTCAAAAAAGAAGCCTGAGACCATTAAGCTTCCTCAGATCAATTTATACCTCATAGGTCTTTTGAGAGAAAACCTTAAGCCACCTTATTGATGTAAATTATTTTTATTCCCAAGACTCTCAAACTCTCACTCATTTGTCAGTGTCAGAGGGACCAACTATGTATATTTCCTCACCATTAACTCCCTAGCTCAAAAAAAAAAAAATCTATAGATTACCCACTTCTGTTTTATACACAATCAGTTAATTATGGAATTAAGCCATTAATACTTAGAGGCACCAATCTCTAGCTTTTTAGCTCTAGTGGGGAAAAAAAAAGGTTACTCTATGTGGACATCACCATTAGCATTATTTTCATTATGATAAACTAAGTAGCCAAGACTTTTAGACGCCATTACTCTCTGTCTCTGCTACCTACATTTACAGCAACTGCCTGGGGGAGGGGGATACTCAGTTTAAGAGATGGTGGCTCCCCTCCTCATTAAGCTCAGCCTCCTACATCTTCATTATCATTAGTGTCACTATGCCAATACAACTTTTCAAAAAGGGATTATTAGGCTTGCTGTTTCCCCTTGGGGATTAATGGCTTGAGTTCAGAACAGAGGGGCCTGAGAAGGCCAATCTTCTGTACATGAAGTCTGCCTCTCAAGTTTGTAGCTATTTATAGCAAAGTGATAAAGAAAATGTGCCAGATCTATAGGCATTATGGACATGTTGTTTTGTTTTGATTGTTGTTTTTTTTTTTTTCCATCCATATCTTGGGAAAACAGAAGTAAGAGAAAGAGAATCACACTAGGCCCAGTTTCAGGTCAGGCTATCTGTAGTGTTCTGTAGGGCTCTTGCCCTGCTCGATTTTTTACTTCACTTCGCCTTCTTCCCAATCTTGTTTCCCTACTTGCTCTCTGCCACAGTGGACAGAGTGACGGACTTAGAGTCAGGACACTGCTGGTTCAAATCTTGGTTCTGATACTATGTGGCCATGGCCACGTCACTTCACCTCAGTCTCAACTTGTAAAATATAATATTAATACCTATGGTACCTATTTCATTATTCTTACACTTAATAGTATAAGAATATATTTATGAGAATACATAAGGTTGTTGAGAGGTCCAAAAGACATAATGTGTATAAAGTTTTTGCTGTTTATCTTTCCTTTTCAAAGAGGACCAATGACATCATGCGTTGATGGCTTGACTGTGCATGAATAAGATTTAAGTGAGGCAGAGTTCCACAGTCATCAGCCTATCAATCTCTTTCAGAGTCATCAAAATCCAGAGGCAAGATAAAAGTCAGGAGGATTGGTGATGGCTGGGGATGCAATGGATGATATTGGCATCTTCAATGTCTGACCAGGCTCTGGTCTAAGCCCTCCACAGAACCTGCTTCAGCCACTTTCATGGTCATGGGAACAAATTGTTCTCATCCACACATTTTGCCAAGGGAAGTCTTCACATACTTGGGGTAGACATCCTCCTAACTCACTGACGGGTTTCAGGCCCCTCAGTTACCTTCTGGTTTAGCCTGTATGCTGAGATGGTTTTACTGGTGCTCGTGCTCCAGCTTCATGGAACCTCAGATGAAAGTTGACTGCCAGGAGACACCAAAGGTGGATAAGCAGCCCTGACAAGGGCTCAGCAAGCCCTCACACCAAAGGTTCTAGTCTTTTCTGAACACCCCATGCACACTCCCCCACTTTGTACCAGGGTGGGGTATAAAGCTATAAAGAGTTATATTCATATCAATTACTACTACTGCTACTATTGCTACTACTACTACTACTACCACCACCACCACCACCACCACTATTCTTATGATATGAAACCTTAGGTAAATCATTAATCTCTCATTTTCTGCTCCGATAAAAAATGGGACAGGGAATTGAGCTAGTCATGGTTCTCAACCTGTGGGTCATGTTCATTTTGTAACAATGAAAATACATCTTGCATATCAGATATTTACATTACAATTCATAACACTAGCAAAATTACAGTTGTGAAGTAGCAATGAAAATAATCTTATGGTTGGGGTTCACCACAACATGAGGAACTGTATTAAAGGGTCACGGCATTAGGAAGGTTGAGAACCACTGAGCTAGTGAATCTCCCTACTCTAAATCCCATGGTTTAGATGGGTATCAATCAAAAAACATTTCTTCTCTACCCTTCAGAAAAGTTAAAAGTACATAACCAACACACTCATACACAAACACACACACAGTATCTGCTTCATTCCACTAGAACTTCTAAGTGTAAGTCCTCATAGTTAACATTTTTCTTGATGCTCTTAGATAGGAACAGGTCCCAGTGATGAGGGTGGGTCATTTACTTTCTTATTTGAAATAATCAGTCAGACATGTCAAAAAATCTGGAAAATATTGGATTATAGGAAAATTATGCCAAAAGTAAAAGGAACTATAATTTTCTCATTGAACACAAGAAAGAGAAAAGCTACCTAGAGCTGAAATATCTGCACTCCCTCTTTCTGCTGAAAAAGATAGCTTTATGCCTTTGGGCAAGTCTCTTTCCTCCCAGGGCCATGGTTTCCTCATCTGTCACCTGAAAGGGTCAAGTAGATGGCCTCAATCCACCGTTCCAGCTCTGCATGTAAATGGACTTCCTTGTAATGACCAAGAGGAAAGGTCCCTCCCAATGAACCATTTGCTGCTCCACTGAGTCTGCTTTGAAAAGTTGCAATCCCATTTGTGGCAAAGGATATCAGAGATATCATGGACAGATGTTAAGATGAGACAAAGATTGGGAAGTAGGAAAATAGTAGCACACTTTCAAACTCATTTATTTTTTTTAATTTTTTTTTTTTGTTTTGACTTTAATATCCACATCAAAAATCTATAAAATCCAACCCAGGTCAGACAGACCACCAATAGTAACTCCGGGGTTCCATTGTTGCCCTTGATGTTAGAAGAGCTAACAAAAGCAATCGTCCTTTTCATAAGAAGTTTACAAGTCTATCTTGGAAGAGAAAAGCAAAAGGAAAGCCATCCCCAGCATCCATCACCAGAGACACACCAGATATCCCAACTTGATTTTGCAAAAATGACTTTTTTATGAGCACCATGAGAAAATGGTTGACTTTAGGCCCTTGTGTTATCAGAGTTGTTTGACATTGAATTACATGAGCCTAGACTATAAATCTTTACTTCAGCATAACATGCAAGGCATTTGATGTGTCTGGGAACCTGCTGTATGAAAGAAATTAGCTGTAAAAAAAAAAGTTAAAAGCATATTCCCATGGGAAGACTCAGCAAGGCTGCTAATAGATCATTTTTTTCCCTTGTGGAAGATACTTGCTCCTCTAGTCAAACAGCAACTAACATTTTTGCTTTCCACTGCTTGAACAGGAAATATGGTGCTAAGGGCCAATAGACAGAGCAAATCATCAGATTAATTACACGGTCAGTAAACATTTGCTCTCCCATGTTTTCTAGAGGTCTGAATGCTTCCTGGTTGGAACTCAGCAGTGGCATCGGTCTCTGTTAACTTGTTTTACTCTTGTGTAAATGTCTGGGAAGATGAATGGCATTTTAAGGGAGCTCCAAATTAAGTGGAGAGGGCAATGGGGGGAGGGAGGAAGAGATGAAGGCAGGAGAGAGAGGAAGGCCCCCTTTCACCTATGAAAGCACAGAGTAGTTCCTGCCAGCAGCCCATGTTCTGACCACCATGCAATCTCTTGCCCTGAAAATGTCTTGGAATGTTAAAAATAACTTGATAATGTATACTTGGCTGCTTTGGAAAACTTAATTTCTCAGCCTCAAATAATTCCTAAATGGCACTTTAGGAAATATTAATCATATTTATAGGTCCAACAAGTTGAAGAGGCAACATAATTAAGAGGAATGAATACAGGACCTGGGTTCAAACCACGTCTCTGTTATTTACTGTTTCTTGAGAACTGGGTTGGTCATTTAAACTTTCTGTTCTTCATGTATAAAATGAGGGAGGTGGGATTGAACTAGATGACTGCTCAGGTTCTTCCCTGGGCTACGTCCCTGATCCTATCATTTAGAACCAGAAGGGTCCTTGGACATTAGCTTGTCTAATTCCTTCATTCTTCCAGGAGAAATTCCTGAATGTCCTCAGTGAGGAAACTGAGGCCCAGAAGCATGAAGGCACTTGCCTTCAGTGACATGAATAGAATAGATCATCACAGGACCAGAATTCCAAGCCAGGTCTTCTGGACTCAGAATTTAGTACTCTTCCCATGACATCATGCTGACTCTAGGCATAGGGCCAGTCCAAAGAAAATGACAAATGAAAGCATTCTGGAAAGGCCAGAGGTGACAGATAGAGCTTCCAACTAACTACCCAACTGATGACGTTCACTTTCTAGCAAATTAGTTGGGCATATTTCTACTTATCTGTGTGAAGTACAGTTAGGAAGGTGCAATATATTCATCTGCTTGAGCTCTGTAAAGCCCATCACACCTCTCTTCTGAAGATTACACTGGCTATCTATTCATTTCCTAAGGAAATTCAATCCATAAAACCAAACTATAGAGCCCTAAAGGATTTATCAAAGCCTTGATTACCTGAAGCAATTGTCTACCTCCCTTTGCTCTCTCCTGGGGGCTGACGGTGGTCAAGGGACTTCTGCCAAACCTGTCCAGGTGAGCACATCAGGTAACCATTTATTCACGTCTCTGGAAATCCCCTTCTTTGGTTCAACAGCTGCCAAAGCCGTGTGGAGCAGATACCTCCTTCTTTAGCTTCCTCTACCAGGAGGCCTGTCCTTGGTAACAGTCTATAATTACTCACTTATCCCCTGGAGCCTGTGCTTACCAGGAGGGATCCTCCATACAGAAAAGCACAAAGGCCTTTCAGTGAGGAAGTGATCCTGGTCCCACACCTAGAACAGTGAGTGCTATGGAGGTTAGGTGACTAATAGATATCTGCTGAAATAGACAGCTGTCTTTTCTTACCAGATGGGCTACTGCCATTCAAGCTTCCTCTTCAGAAATCACCCAACACAGGTAGCAATCAATTAATCAAGCCACGAGCATTTATTAAGCATTGACTTCATACCATCTACCATTCTACATGCTGGGGTAGAAGCAAAAAGAGTGGAACAAGCAAGAGCAGCTAGCTCAGATCAGAGCAAACAATTAACCTGAAATAAGATTTTTAGACTCTTTTTTTTTACATGGGGAAGGATCCAAACCTGTGATTTCATTGAAGGGAAACTCCCCCATGCAAATGGTAACTACTCTGCAATGTGGAGTCTTACACAGTTGCCCAGGGGTCTGATCATTTCAGTGGCTTGATCATGGTTAAATGATGAGTATGCATCCTAAGCTAGACTTGAACCCAAGTATTACTGACACCAAGCCCAACCCTTTTATCTGCCCACTGTTCAATGCTGCAGATTCATTACCATAGTCCCAGAATTTTGTACCCAATATCTATTTGTGTGTGTGAACAGAAAATGATGAGCTTAGTGAAGTCCTCCCACCTCTTTTTTCCCCTAAGCTTTAAAAAATGCTAACAATTATAAGAACAGATGGGATTTCAATGCAACAAGTAAGGGAGACAGAGAGAAAGAGAGAGACAGAGAAAGAGAGAGAGAGAGAGAGAGAGAGCTACAAGAATTCCATAGGATTAACTGACTGATTTTCAAAGAAATGAAAATAATAGGTCTATGTTATCTGCTCCTCTCTCTTATTGATTCATTTCACTGGTCTTGGGAGCCATCCTCTAAACTCATCCACCAACTCAATGCTAGATAAAGCTACTGGGCTGAAAACCTTAAGTAGATTTGGGTCCAGTTCTGGAACCTCCCTTGAGTCTAATTTCCTCCTGTGACCTTCTTAGTAAAGGAAACCACTTCTCTGTAGAACCAAAGATCCCTCCTTCTTAGAGTTTTGAGCAGAAGTTTATTTTCCACAGAGATTACAGGACTCTTTCTACTGTCCCTCCCCCTCCCCTTCTCTCCAAGACCATTTCCTGCTCCTGCTACCAAACAGCAGTCTCGGTCTTTCTCTCTCCTGCCTCCTAACAATCGCTGCTCTCATTCACTTGTTCAGTCATGTCTGACTCTTCCTGACCCCATTTGGGGTTTTCTTGGCAAAGATACTGGACTGGATTGCCTTTGCCTCTTCAACTCATTTTACAGATAAGGAAGCTACCGCAAACAGGGTGAAGTGACTTGCCCAGGGTCATACAACTGGTAAGTGTATGAAGCCAGATTTGAACTCAAGAAAATTTCTCTTCCTGATTCTAGGCCCTTCACTCTAACCACTGAGTCACCTAGCTGCCCTACTCTCATGACTAAGGTGTAAATGAATATGAAATGCACTAGCTCCTCCCAGGGGATTTTGAGTTTTGACAGTGAATAAAATCCTTTTTTGGCATAAAACAAAGGAAGGAAACTCTACTTGCAGGATTTGCTGTGGGCAGGAGGGGCTTTCTTTCAGGTTGGAGGGCCTTCATGATATACCTGCAATCATATGCAACAACCTAGTGTGGTATGACCACTTGGAGGTAGGCAACCCGGTTTGGGTTCCTGAATCATCATATTCTCTGTGTGGCTTTTTGTGAGCCCCTGAACATCCTGTACCTCAGTTTTTTCTTTTACAAGTACTTGTACTTAGTGATATCATGGTAGAGTGGACAGAATGCTGGTCTTCTAGACCCGGATTCAAACCCAGACTCTAATGCCTGTGAAGCTGTGCAGTCCTGAAAAGTCACTTAACCTCAATTGGCTCAGGAAACTCCCTAAGGTCTTATTTACAAAGTCATAGATGGCTTGTGGGATCTGTATGAGTACAGGAAGTTACCCAGGCCAAGGGAAAAAAGAACTACCTCCTTCCCAGGATAATTGTGAGAGAGAGAAAAACATATTATAAACTGTAAAGCACTATTCAGTTGTAGCTATTGTAATTATTAGTCCTTTTATGCTAAATGTGATTTTTTAAAATAAAATCTGATGAGTTGCAATTAAATAAAGATTTATACATTTCATAAGTGCATAATCAAGGACACTTTAGAGAGGCTTGGATGAATGATCCATCAGTGACTTTCTTTTACTTTCATTTTTCTTTAAGTCCCATCTAGAAAGAAACCAGCCTCTAGAAAAGGTACTTCTCTCCTCCCCTCCTTCTCTTCTTTTCTCCTTCCCTTCCCTTCTTCTCCGCTCCCCTTATCTTTCCTCTCATCCTCTCCCCTATTCTTCTCCTCTCCCTTCCTTGTCCTCTTCTCTCCTCACCCTCTTCTGTCTTCTCCCTGGCATTCCTCTCCTCCCCTATTTCTCTCCTCTCCTCTCCCCCTTGCCTTCCTTTCTTGAGACTGGGTTTCCCTGTCCTGCACAGGGCTGGAAGTACAGTCATCATTCTGTTCAGTCTCAATGCTGATTAGTATGAAAGCTTTCGCCTGCTCTGTTTTCATAACATGGACTACTTCAGCCCTCCTTGGGCAGACTGATGGCCCTTTGCTTATTATATTTGTGCAGGATGTAGTGCAAATATCCTATGGACTTTAACTCTATCCTAACTCTGAACTCAAGAAATCATCCAGTCTCAGCCTCCTCAGATAGTAGGAATGATGTGGTCTATACCCCATTCAGATAAAGGTGTCATTTCGAACCAGGAGGTTGCTGAGGAAATCAATGTGATACAGCAGAGACTGCATTGAACTGGAGTTACAGGAAACAAATTCAAATCTTTTCTCTGCTACTTATCACTCAATAAATGCCTTATTGCCTTTGGAATCACTATAATATCCTCTGTATGGCTTTTAAATGCCTTTAAAAAGTGACCTAAACTTCTTCTTCGACCTCTACCTTCTTGACTTTTACTTCTTCAATCTGATCACACATTTTTGCATTTCATTTACTCTATAATTCAGTCAAACTGAACTTCTTAGTCTGTCTCTGATTTCTGTACCCTTTGTTCCCCATGCTTGGAATATATTCCTTTCTCAATCTTCATTTCTTAGAACCCCTGTTTACTTCAAAACTTGGCGCAAGGGACACCTACCTGAAGGCTTTCCTGATTTCCCACTGCTAGTGCCCTCCATTTACCTTTGTATATATGCTTTCCTGATAGAATGCAAGCACCTTGAGAGCAAGAACTGTTCATTTATTTGTCTTTATGCCCCCACATAGCTAGCTGACTCACTCATAGCAGATGTTTCAAAAATGCTTCCTAATTAACTGATTTTCAGATCCAGATCAATGATATTTCCATGGCCTTTACACATGAGGGTCAAGGTTATTTGGATGGTTTGCACAAGCTATGTTTTAATGGATTTTTTTCTTACCCACTCTGCCCCCAAATGAAAGAACACCTCAAATAGCATTGCATGTGAAAACAGGGAGAAAGTACCGGCATTTTCTCCATTACTCTGTCATCAAAGACATCAGCTCTAGGTTGGGCTCTGAGCATTAGCCCATGTAGCCTGATATGAGTTCATGAGGCTGGAATTCAAAACATTAACCAGCTGTGGGAACCCGGGAAGAAGCCTGTCACACTAAATGGTATCCAGATTAGAGCTGTGAGAATTTGGGAAAACCCTTTTTGCTAAGCAAGTTTTGTGTCTTGTGTTTTGTGTTTTTTTCTTTTAATAAAAAAAGAAGAATTTTTAATGTTTGCTGGTCTCTTGAACCTACAGGAATGCTTAAGTACATATTAATTTAAGAAATGAAGCAAGACTCATACACACACACACACACACACACACACAAAAGAATGTTCTTTCTTAAATGGGATAAAAACTTCCTCTCTGTTAAGTATTTTCCCAAGACTAGCCACATTCTCTGTTCAAATATACAGTTTCTATAAAAAGAAAATGGGAGCCGCGTGTGGGTAAGTTCACGTGACTTGGCTGGGCACTCAGGATCTCTGCCTGCCATTTCTAATGCAAAATTCAAAGATAGGGCAGGTTGAAAGTTGCCTGATGTACTTATTGGCTAAATAAATGGCTTTATTTACTGAGAATCAGCTAGCAGTGAGAA
This sequence comes from Pseudochirops corinnae, assembly GCA_028646515.1. Lineage (NCBI taxonomy): Eukaryota > Metazoa > Chordata > Mammalia > Diprotodontia > Pseudocheiridae > Pseudochirops > Pseudochirops corinnae. Next base: position 135,230,664 of record CM053585.1, read on the forward strand.
CTGAGATAGAAGGACACTCTAAATAGCTTACATTTATATCATACTTAGACTGTATCAAAGCTTACAATGGAATCAGAGCCTCGAGAGCTAGAAGGAAACTCAGACATCATCTAGGATAATGGTTCTTAATGTTTTTGTGTCATGGACCCCTTTAGCCATCTTACAAAACCTATGGATACTTCTCAAAAGAATGCTTTTAGATGCATAAAAGAAAATACTACATGGGATAACAAAGGAAGTCAAAGGTTAGTGAAATTAAAGATGTATTTTTTACCATTGTAGTTCACAAAACCCCTGAAATCTAGGGGTCTGTGGTTCCTAGGTTAAGATCTTCTGATCTAGTCAAATTGCTCATTTTTCAGACAAGAAGGATAAGCAACAGAAAAAAAAAATGAAGGCTCCCCAAGGACTAGAAATTCAAGGACCCCAATTTGAATACAAGCTATTGACTTCAAATGCAATGTTATTTACATATAAATTGGCAAATCAATTACTAATTAAGTACCTATATATGTCCAGTACCACATGAGAAGTTGTTGCTGTTCAGTCATGTCCAACTCTTTGTGACCCCATTTGGGATTTTACTGGCAAAGATACTGGAGTGGGTTGCTATTCTCTTCTGCAGTTCTTTTTACAGATGAGGAAACTGAGACAAACAGGGTTAGGTGCCTTGCCCTCCTGGGTGCCCAAGTAGTAAGTATCTGAGGTCAGATTTGAACTAATCTTATTGCTTCCAAGTCTGGCACTCTATCCATTGTGCCATCTAGCTTTGAGCATGAAAGGCAGGATGCTAGAGGAGAAAGTACTGAACTGGGAACCAGAATATTTGCATCTCAGTCCTATCTGCCCACTGACTAGCTGTGTGATGTTAAGTAAGTCACTTTACCTAAGGCCCATTCTCTGGGCATAAGTCTCCTAATCTGTAAGATAAGGGGGTATAACTAATGGTCTTTTTGAACTCTAACATTCTTTGTGATATGTAGAGTTTCAACAAAAAAGTAGTCTGCTCACTAGAAGTTTTATTTACCACTTAATCAGCAATCATGACTAAGAAATGTGGAACTTAACTATAGGTCTATTTAAAAAAATTTAATTCATAAAATCTCATTTAGAAGAAAAATGAATAGAAATGTAAGTAAAAATCGTGTTTTCAAAACAAAACTGATAAAGGAGATAGTTTGATAGCAATGTATAGATAACTTTCAGCTGCAGCAACTGATCATTAATATTAGAATGTTAGCACTACAAGGAACTTTAAACAAATATCCATCCGATGCCCTCACTTTGCAGAAGAACACCAATAAGTTTCATCAGATCAGAACTTGAGAGCTGGAAGGGATCTTAGAGGTCATCTAGTTAAAACTCCAACAACTTTACAAATAAGGAAACTGAGGCCCAGTGAGATTGAGTGACATCCAAATTCATACAAGGAGAATGAATGGCAGACAGGACTGAACCCAAGTTCTCTTACTGCAGATCCAGCATTCTTTGGCCATAATCTTAAAACTAGTTAAAGACTAGCACCTCAATAAATACTAAAAAGCAGAGATATCACCTTGCCAACAAAGGTCCATATGGTCAAAACTCTGGTTTTTCCAGTAGCATGTATGGCTGTGAGAACTGGACTATAAAGAAATCAACAGTGCACAATCAACACTTTGAATGTGGTGCTGGGGAAGACTTTTGATAGTAAAACAAGGAGATCAAATCAGTCAACATTTAGAGAAATTAATTCAGACTATTCATTAGAAGGTCAAATACTGAAGCTGAAGCTTAAATTCTTTGACCACACCATGGAAAGACAGGACTCTCTGGAAAAGACCTTGACGTTGGGAAAGATTGAAGACAAAAAGAGAAGGGAATGGCAAAGGATGAGATGGACAGAAAGTGTCATGGAAGCAATGAATATGAGCTTGGATAGACTTAGAGAAAAAGTAGAGGAGAGAATGATCCATGGAGTCATGTAGAGTCAGAATGAACAACAGCACCTCAATATTTTCACTTTCTACTACACCAAACTTCCCCTCTGTGTATTTATGCAGCATTATTTTCTAATGGAACAATTGGGTTTTTTTTCCCTCCAATCATGGATCACAAGGAGAAAAGGGACAAAGATTGAATTATAGAAACACATCTAACTTTTTTTTCTAAAATAATGTTTTAAGCAGATTTCCCAGTATTCACACTGTTTATGAAGTGACAGAAGCTTGTAACCTATACCACATGTGAAAACTATAAAGCATGTCATCTCACTCCAGCTATCATTGAAAAGGTTTAAGGGACAAATATTAGGCATATCTAGCTACACGTGAACATATAAGACTAAAATTTGATTTTACCAAATTTAGAAATTAAAAAAAAATTTAATGCCTTACAATTTATTTGGCAGAATGGTAAGATAACCATGCTTACATTCAGTCATTTGTCCACCAAACAATTGACTCCCTACAATGCTCAGGCACTCTCTAAGCACTATCCTGTTGCGTTTAGAATCTTCATTTCTGCTTGATCAACCTTTTAATTTGTGAAAACTAGAAACTTCCTTTTATAAGCAGTTTCTGAGTACCAAAAGTATTGATGTGCCATTCTTCTCTATACTCTTGGGGAGAAAATTTTATAGAAGGTTAGTTTTGTTTAGTCTGGTATGTTGTGTTCACTTCATTATAGTTATTTTTGTATTGTGTTTTCTATACAGTTATATATGTACACGTTGTCACCACTTACAATGTAAGCTCTCTGAGGGTAAGAACTGTTTCACTTTTGTCTCTGTATCTGCAGTGCCTAGAACAGCACTTGGCATATAATAGCAGTTAATCAATGTTTGCTGATTGAATGACTCAGTGACAAACAAAAAAGATCCTGAAATAATTGTATCCATTTTTCTCAATATTTCAAGAATCTAGAATATTATAAACGTGGGCTCTCCTTTCATCAGTACAGACTCAACTATTCTATAACCTAGTAGATATTCTTCAAGAATATCTAAACTAAATAACTATCTAAACTAAAATAAATAAATAAACTTTAAAAAAATGTATCATGCCACCAGCCTGATGATGGAACTAGTCATCATACCTGGACAACAGACATATAGTTCATCAAAGCCTTTCCAGCTTGGTAGAACATGCCAGGGATTGCAATTACTTGGCATAGCTTTCAAGTACACAGTTATCTCAATATCACAATGAAATATCAAGTGACTTTTGCATCCATATTTTTATTTAGTTTGAGAAAGATTATTGCTAAATTCTCAGGAAATTATAATTCTCCCTATTAAGTATGTGATCTTAAAAATCTGGAAATTTTTCATGGGCAATTCATAATTTTTATTAATTATGCTATTGAATAATTAATAAAAGGGGTCAGTGGCACTCTTAAATACCAAAGACCTCTGGCAGTTTCTTAAATTTAATTTTATTATGGGTTGGAATCATCTTCCCTCCCTCCTCCCCAAGGAAATATTCATATTTATATTGAAAACCAGTGAGGAAATGGGACTCAATGTTCAGATATTTGTTTTAAAGTCAACTTTTCAGAAATGGAGCTCATCTTCACAGGGAGGTACGTTCACAAAGTATCATAGAATTTCAGAGTTGGAAAGGACTTCAGAAGCCATCTGGTCCAATTCATAACAAAATCCAGAATTCCCATGAACAAACACATTCCTGACAAGTGGCCATCCAGCCAATGGAGGTCCTGTAGGGATCTTCCCTAAGTTTGGAGGCTGCTTAGAAAATTTCTCCTACACCTGTAGAAACCTATGATTTCTAGCCACTTCAACTTAGAGCTTAGAAATAAGAAATCACCATAGTGAAATCCCTCAATGATCAAAGTGTAAGAAGAACATTGGCGAGAATAGTAGAAAACCACAGCTATTCAAAATCACAGATTTAGAGCTGGAAGGGGCTTTAGAGACCATCGAGTCCAGTCCCCCAATTTTACAGATGAGTAAACTAAAGCTAAAAAAAGGTAAGTGATCTCTGTAGAGTTAAGTGTCAATAAGCATCAAAGACAGGAAATTAACTAAGATAGCCCTGATCCCAAGCCCAACACTCCAGTTAAAATGCCTATTTTTCATGGTCTCAAGCTAGCAGAGCAGTATGGCAGCTGGGAATATCACCTTGAAAAGAAAGAACCCTTCTAATAATTATGATCACAGCATATCTATGACTGCCTGTTCCAGTTTACCATAAAGAGCCCACCGCATAAGTGGCTTTCTTCAAGTTCTCCTGACACCACTATAACAGTGGATTTCTCATCAGTAAATCCCCACTCTCTTCATACAATTTCTTTTTCAATCATACATTTCCCTGATGACATACTTTCTACCACCTCCATGAAATTCCTTGTTTGTAATATATTACTGTTGGCTTATACTTTTTTTAGGAATGGGGGGGGCGGGGCAGCTAGGTGGAGCAGTGGATAGAGTACTGGCCCTGGAATCTGAAGGACCTGAATTCATATCAGACCTCAGATACTTAATAACACTGTGACCTTGGGCAAGTCACTTAATCCTGTTTTCCTCAGTTTCCTTATTTGAAAAATGAGCTGGAGAAGGAAATGGCAAATCACCCCAGTATTTTTGCCAAGAAAACCCCAAATGAGGTCACAGAGTCAGACACAGTTAATTGACAAAGAAAAAGAAAATACTTTCCCCCCCTGCACAATGGTCAAAAAACTAGTGTCTGAATAAACACCTTGATTGGAGGGGGCTCCAAATTCAAATGCACAAAAATCAAAAGGAAAATTGCAGCTCTAACTCATTTCTTAGAACCAGGAGCATTCTGGGGAATGGATCATTTGCATTTGGCCACCACATGGACTTGGTCTCTCAGGTGCAGTAAAACCTCAGGAAATGTTTTGAGTTTTTTTGTTGTTTTTTTTTTCTGTGTGGGTAGGTAGGCAGTGACCTCTAACACAAGTGACCGCCAAAACAGTCCCTAACTCACTGAAGTTTCAAGACTGTGATCTAAGATCTCACTAATGTGGACGAGGGAAGTAAGGTTCACCACTTGGGCCATCCCTGATGACCTCCGTTCTGATGATTTGTCCCTTCCTGCCGTTACCTCTGATTCCTGGGTCATTCATCTTGGCACCAGTCCCTACCCTCATCTCCATCCCCTTCAGTTGTCCCTCATTCTGAGGTGATGATGACAGAAAGAATAAAGGGACCCTTTCAATAGCGATTTCCTGTGCTGGGCTTATCCCCAGCTCAGAAAAATCTTCCCATTCAAATGAACTGACGTCACATCAGACAAGGAAGAGAGGGACAGGAGACCCTTTTCAAAAGCGTTCCCTGTGAGAAGAGGAAAGAAACAGGCCAAGGAGAAACACGACTGAAGCTATTAATTAGTCATTTTGCTCTCTCCCTTTGCCACAACTTACAAAGAAAAACCCCAACATAAATCAATAAATTAAATGGAATTCTTGGGAAGACTGTTTTGCTCATCTCACCTCTTCTCACAAATATAAATCAAGTAAGGGGAAATAGTTTTTAATATTTTAGTATTAGTATTATTAATAGTCTTCCCAACTCTGAAACAGCATTTCCCAAAGTTCTTTTTGTATCTGTCATAAAGAACCAGCTTTCTTTGGTGCTTTCATTCTGCAAAAGAATGTTGTGAGAGGTAGGAGGAGATGGATGGATAGAATACTGATCCAATAAGATATGTGGTTTCTGTGTCTCTCCTCGTTCCCCCATGCTTACCATTCACTTCTCCTCAATCTAGAATGGATGTCTTCCTTCTTTAGAACTGGGATTATCTCTCAGCTACTACAGAGAGTGGAGAGGGAAATCACATCCTAAGGGCAATCATGCTGTTGTAAACTCATAAGGGACATCAAATGACATTTTAGCAGCTCTGCTGACTCTCCTAGGCTTGGAGAGGAAAAAAAAAGTAATAATTGCATTTTGAGGGATTTTGAAAGGAGAAGTAGATTAGCCCCCAAATCCATTCAATAATGACAGGGCAGATTAATAATAATAATAATAATGAGATCAGTTTTTATTGACAACTTTGATTTACTATTAGTTTGATTAAAAGATTAGGCTTCCTTCTTTAGGAAGAGCTAACCCTAACAGCTAAGCCAAACTAACATAGATAGTCTCTTAAGTCTAGGTTACCTATAGATTCATTCAACAGATAGATTGAGAAGAGTTTATAATTTAGTAGAAGATAATTTAGAAGAATAAAACAATCGTAAGATTATAAGGTTTCTCAAAAAGCTAAGTCTCCCCTTCTAGGCGAAAAGGGGTTTAGACCAAATGCTAAGCAGAAAGCAGGAATGACCAGAGGCCAAGTTCCCCTTTCTGGCAACTGGAGAAAGGTTAATCAGAGGTTAAGTTGAGCCCCCTTTTCTTTTTCTTTAGCTAGAGTCTAATCTGAGTAAAGGACCCTGCTAAGGAAGATGGGGAGGGGGGATGACTGCTAACATTATCAGTGTGATGGCATTTAGGTATAAAACAATGAAAAAAAAGAAAAAATGAGTTCTCAAAACACCAAGTGAAAACCCTTAAAGAACATTTTAATAGAAATCAGAATATCCACCATGACCAAGTCAAGGTCTTGTCTGTTGAAGTAGGCTGGACTCCAATTCAGATTAGAAACTGAGCAAAAAAGAGCAAAAAAGAAGAAATGTGAAGAATGGCGTGGAAAAAGAAATGTCCAAGAAGACTCTGTCCTAGAAAAAACCATCTTCATTCAAGCAACTGGAGTTACCAAGCTTGTTCTAGACCTTCATCCTTCATTCCAATCAAATCCAATAGAAATTAATGTTTATATTCCTGTTAACAACTCCTATCAACCTTTAAATGCCTATTTTTCTCTCCCAGTTTCCCATAATTTCAGTGTTTCTGGGCTGAATTTGTAAGCACATTCAACTCTATTCAATATGAGATCTTTGTCTTAAAGAAATGCCATTTGGTTATATGTAACTAGAGGAAAGATATTTTACACACAGAATTTGTCGACTGTTAAATGTGAGGAGGGAGGGAGAATAAAAATACGAAGAAATAAAAAAGAGGGGGGCAGCGAGGTGGCACAGTGAATAGAGCACTGGTCCTGGAATAGGAGGGCCTGAGTTCAAATCTGGCCTCAGA
>CM053585.1:135238262-135258653 GCA_028646515.1 Pseudochirops corinnae
AGAAAGACAAAGGGAGAAGGGAGGGGAGGAAAAGAGAGCAAAGATGTCACTATCCCCATTTCACAGACATGGAAACTAAGGTGAAAGGGCTTGTCCAGAGTCTTACAGCTGGAAAGTGTCAGAGCTAGGGCCTGAACCCAGTTTCTTGACATTTAAGGGTAATGCTCTTTCCACTATACTGAGCTACAAGAGCTATACTCTTGCACTCTTTCCTCTTTTCCCACAGCTACTTTCCCTTAACAAGGAGTTTTAGTAGAAAGGAGAAAAGATTCCTATTTGAGTCGATGCTATTTCTGTTTCCTTTTCAGATTGCTCTAATAGGGAGAAAGACGAACAAGGAGCACTGCCCTTCAGACTTCCTGCCACACTTGGTTTCCTTGGGTTTCCCTGCTCCCCAGGCAGCCAGTGACGTCCAGGATGAATTTGGCACTGAACAATACACCAGGCACTGTATCTGGGTAGGGTTCCACGATTAGAAATCCTAATTCTTCACTGCCATTGAGATTTTCATTTCTACCTCCAATATGTGATTTGCCCAATCAGCTGCAAGTATTTCTGCCCTTTTGTATCCCTAACCTCCAAATAGAAACAAACAAAAATCAAATTGGTGGGATAAAGAAAGCAAGTGTGAAAGAAACATTACTGAATTTCTTGATGAAGACTTCAATCAAGCCCTAGCTTTTTTGTAGGCTCCCCAGGGAGAAAACAGACATTTGGCCTGTGGGCCAACCAGTATGGTTTGCCCAAATAACTCTAGGTATCACTGATTGGCCAAAAATAGGTCCCAGGCCAGGCCCAGCTCCTTCATTGTTTGGGCCCTGATTGGCTCAGAGTGAATGTAAAGAGCAATTGTTTTTGTTTTGGCCAGAAACCCTGAGGATTTTCTCCTCACAGTTTGATTTCTTTATTTTTAAACTAGCTATAGAGGCCATTTTCTGCCTCATTTCTTACCTAGCTTTAGTCACAGAGTGGGGGTTGTTTCAGTCAAACTGAGACCTATTAAATATCTTAGCTTGAAAAGGTAAAGTATCCAGGCCCATCTCCAGTCATCCTGATGTATATCTTGTCATTGGACCTAGATGGCTCTGAAGGAGAAAGTGAGGCTGGTTATTTTGCACAGTGCTCCCTCACTTAAACCTAATTCACTTACAAGTCATGGCATCATTTCCTGATCTCATGGTCCTCTCTGAGAACAAAGGTATTCTTGTGAAATCAAGAGAGGCAGTACTGCTCAACACTCTAGCCAAGCTTGCTTGGTAGAGACAATCCCCACCTTGATTGTCAAGGAGTAAATCTTTTTGAATTCTATGCATATTCATAGTGGTGAAGTTAGTTTTTCAGTAATTCACTTCCTTGGCCTCTTCACTTACCAATTATATAAGACTTATCAAAAAAGGTCTCTCCTTTCCAACAAAAGTATTGTCTTGTGGACAAAGAATGGACAGTGAATTTGGAATTAGCAGTACTGAGTCTGAATCTTGACTGTCATTTGTTCTGTGGCCATGGGGAAGTTACTTCTCTCTGTCCATAAATTCCCTTATTTATAAAATGAATGGGTTGACCTTAATAATCTGTAAGGGTCCTTCTAGTTCTTGATCCTATGATTCAAAGAGCTTGTCATTTACTTCTTTCATCTTCCACACCGTCCTAAGGACCTACAAGTTATTCAATAAATAGTTGTTTAACTCAATGTAATTTCTTCACATGGCAGTGTTCTGGATATAACCTCGGATCTGAGAATCAGATTAGATCAGAAAATGCTTTTCTAATGAGTTCACTATGACAAGTAAAAAGGAATTTCATAATCTGAGAATATCTGACCTTTCTGTTGATGATGGGCATGGAAGAAGATGTCAAGATTTATACTCTCCGTTGCTATGCTACCTTGCCAGATATCACAAGCCTGAAAACTTGTTTTTGTCAGTCAACAATTATGACTCAAAAACACAACACACCATAAGTGCTGAGAGAGAAGGTGCCATTTTTACAATGGCTTTTATGATCTCACTACCAAACTAAGAAATGATATTATTCAGTTCTATTGGCAAAACTTGACAAGAAAAGGACAGCCCATAAAATATTCCCATCTATTTGTTCCCAATCTGTGATTTCATTGGTCTAAGGAACTCCCTCAGCACATACAAGCAGCTGTTCTGGAACTTAAAGAGTCTTATGGAATTGCCTACGGCACTGGGAGGTTAATGACTTGCAGAGTTAGAACTGGTACCTTAGTCTTCCTACCTCCCAAACCAGGTCTCTATCTATTCTACCAATCTGCTTCTTACTGAAACATTTATTAGAAAATAATAATGAAAACTGGTATTAGAGATGTGGTATGATTCTATAGAGAGTAAGACAGGAGATCAAAGTTCAAGACCATTTTCTCAAACATACTAGCTGTGTAACCAGAAACAAATGACTTAATGGCATATGTGGAGAGAGTTTTCACACCAGGAGTCCTCACACACACATACACACACATATTAATGAAATCACAGGTCTAGAGAAAACAACAAACAAACTTGATGTTTATAGAACCCTTCAGTGTTTACGGTAATTTTTATATATATATACATATATATTATTTCACTTGATCCCCACAACAATCCTGTGATATAAGCACTGCAAATGTTATAGCAGATAATAAAACCAAGATACAAAAATCAACTATAAGGGGGGGGAGGGAGGGAGAGAAGAAGGAACCAACTCTTTCATCATAAAACCCTAGAAAGATGCATTCAGATTTTATATTCAGAGACACTATTACACTATAAAATATGCTTTAGATTATCATGTCAGAGTTCCTTATTTGTGGTATAACAGGCAACAGAATACTATTTGGGGGTTCCTTTAAATAATTACTGCTTTTCCATTTCAAAACAGGCAATATGAAAGATAAATGACATGACCACCTCTGTGATGGGCAAGGACCAAAAATGGCAAGACAGGGAAATAGGCCATTATCTTAATCTATCTCTCAGTATTTGGTTTAAGGCAATTCTCCCAGAAATATCTAAACAGGGCAGAAAATGACTGCCCAAAATGTGCACTGGAGAAGAATGGAGGGGTAATAATAATGATAATAGCCAACATTTATATAGCACTTTCAGCTTTCCAAAGTGATTTACATATATTACAGCTAGGTCTTGATTAGTATGAATAATGAATTCCCTATAGTGATCATATTATTCAAATTTCCATTGTATATTTCCACTAGGCTAGAACCAATTACCATATTTTACATAATTATAACTTTGAAGAGTATAGATCAACCATTCAACCACAGCCATTCAGGGGGTTCATTATTTGCACTAATCAGGACCCTGCCATATCTCATTTGTATTCTCACAACTCTGTGAGGCAGATACTATTCTTACCTCCATTTTATAGATAAGGAAAGTGACACAAACAGAAGTTAAGTTATTTGTCAAGAGTCAACAGTTAAGTTATATTGTCAAAGTTATTAAGTATCTCAGTCTGCATTTGAATCCAGGCCTTCTTGAACTGTGGTAAGATACTCTGGCTATTGGACAACCTAGGGCCCTCTGAGTTTGTCCACAAGCTTCCTAAATCCTGACATCATAAAGTCTTTTATTTAATAAGCATAAACTTGGAGAAGGTTAAATGAGTTTCTGGAAGACATTAGGGAGAACTGTGTCTTTGATAAGCCTCAGAATCTTAATTCTGTGTCTGTCTCACAAAGCCTTTCATTTCATTAGTCCTTAGGTCTCTGCATAAAGAATGAGGATGTTCAAACAGTACGGGTTTGATTAAACTGACCTGTACCCAGCTTAGGGAACTCTACTTTTGGAGCAGTTCTATCCCATATGAAACACCAAGAGTCCCCCACTCTTACATCCTTCATCTTAAAATAAAATCCTTCCTCTTTCAATGATTTCCTACTTATCCCGTACATAGCTTGTTTATATATAGTTACTTAGCTTCTCATAATTATCCATCCTAGTTATCTAGTTTGTTGTCTTCCCATTAGATGGTGAGTTCCTTGAGATCAGGGACTGTCTTCTGACTCTGTTTCCCTAGAGCTGAGCAAGCACAGTGTCTGGCACATGCGAAGTGCTTAATTATGGACTTATTAACTAACTAAGATGAGAAATATATGTCTGTAAGTAAATGTTCACCAATACACATAGAACTTTTGTAATCCCTAATAAAATATGATATTTCATTTGGCTTGTGGGAATAAACAAAAACAAGGATTTCCAACTTATTGCACCACTCTGTGTGTCCCATGAAAACCTGCTATTTAATCTTCAGAACTATCTAGAAATCTGATAAAGAATCACAAATGTTCAACAGCCCCTTTGGAAATGCTTCCATGTCCGTTTAATTGACTTTTCTAGTAATCTGGGCTAGTGGAGTAATACATGTAGCAGAAAGGGAATTGAGAGACAGTTAATTAATGAAATAAAAAATAACAAATAATAGTTTTTCTGAGAAGTGGGGATGTGGGGAATATTTCAGGAAAACATCCGGAAATGGTTATTTTTGTCATTCTGTGAAGTAAGCCCAGTGACTCTTACAAAGGTCTAGAAACCAAGAAATCAGACAAATAAAACATCTATTCAAATCCTTACTACGAAAATGGAGACAGTGTAATGTACCATCTTGGCCAAGTCACTTCCCCTCTCTGACTTCTCAGTCTCCTTATCTATAGAATATTGAGATTAGCATTTATATTGTATTTCAAGGTCTACAAAGCTTTTTTGCACACATCTCATTTGAGCTTCTTGAGAACCTGTAAGGTAGGTGCTATTATGAACCAGATTTTGTATATAAGGAAATTGGGACTTTAAATGACCAGTCCAGGCCCACACAGTGAATGTCAGGAGTGAGATTAGACTTTAGGTCTTCTTGACCCAATCCAGCACTCCATCCACTGGGGTGGGAGGAGGGGGGAGGGAAGTTGCAGGGAAAGGGGAAATAGAGAGAAAGGGGGGGGGGGGCGAGAGAGGGAGAGAGAGGAGAGGGGAGAGGAGGGGAGGGGAGGAGAGGAAGAAGAGAGGAGAGGGAGGGGAGGGGAGAGGAGAGGAGAGGGGAGGGGAGGGGAAGGGAGGGCAGGGGAGGGCAGGGGAGGAAAAGGAATACTCTCTCACACACGGCTTCTTAGTGACTCTTCTGGTTCAGAGTTTCCTTTCTGACTGACCCTTCTTACCTTTGTAGGATTATTCATGCCCTGCCCTTGAAGCATGGATAAATCCCAGAGATCTTTTCTGAGGCCTCTTCTCTTTCTACATTTCCTATCTTGTTAATTTCTTTCTTCTCTATGAAGATGACTCCTACATCTATGCATAACAGCCCCCAGAATTCTTGGGAAGATTGTTCCGTGGATCTCTCCTCTTCTCTCCTGAGATCCTTTCTCATATTTCCAGCTACATGACTGATATCTCTGTTTGGGTCTCCCATAGGCATCTCAAGCACAACATACCCAAAACAACACAACCCCCTCCCCCTAGCTTCCTTGTTCCAGTCGAGGCTGCCTCCATTCTTTCTGTCACCCACATTCACAACCTGGAAGTCCTGCATGACTCCTCACTCCCATTCACCTCCTATACTCCCATGTCCTAATCAGCTACTGAGTCTTGTCATTTCTACCCCCACAACATATCTCCCCTCTGGCTTTTTTTTCTTTCAAATAACCATTAATCCTGCATTATCACCTCTTTCCTGGACAAAATCCAAGAAAGGAGTTAGTAGTAAAGTTCATGGCCTTGAATGTCTATACACAAACACCCAAAATCTAGGCAACAAACAAGAGGAACTAGACATTCTAGTGATTTGGGGCTAATTTGGCTTCCAAGTTATGACTGAGTTGGTGGGATAAAACTCATGAGTGGATCATGGCTCTGGATTGGTATAACTTGCTCAGATACTTGATGTTTGGTGTCCTGTGATGATGATGATACAATCTCATTTCCAGAGTTCTAACTTAAAAAGACTAATATATGATCAATATACACTTCTCCAATTATTGCAAATGTAAGGAGGGGATTTGGTAGATTGTTTCATGTTTAAGGGGTACAACATCAAGGAAGATGATACTACCACATCTAGCTCCTTGGACAGCTAATGGATATAAGCAATTCCTGTCTGTCACTAGGAGGACTAAGGAAAAAAAGGGAACGAAAAGAGAGAAGAGAAAATGAAAGTGGATTGGAGAATAAAGGAGAAGGGAAGTGTGACAGAAGAGAAAGGAGGAAAAGAAGAAAGAAGGGACATGAGTGGGGGGGAAAGTGGTGAATTTATAATGCAGAGCTCCCAAGAGCTCACGTGGCTCACCCACTGTACAGATGTGAAGGATCCAGCCACAGGTCTTAGGCCTCGCTGATCCTGCTCAAGCTTTCCCAGGATTCAAATGCCTCCTCTGAGCCAAGTGAGAAGACCTTGGCCTTAGAGGCCTATACTTTTCACTGTATTCTAAACCTCTGATGATCTCTAATACAAAGCACAGAATTTCTTGAATGGTTTGCCATTTTCTTGTCCAGCTCATTTTACAGATAAGGAACTGAGGCACACAAGATTAAGTGACTTGCCTAGGGTCACAGTAATAAGTAGCAGAGGCCAGATTTGAACTCAGGAAGATGAGTCTTCATGACCCCAACCCAGAACTCTATCCACTGCACTTGTGCTATTTGTTCTATTTATTTATTTAATAGATTTATTTATTTATTAAAAGTGCTATTTGTTTCTGACAGTGATAAGTAATCATTATGTAGAATAAATATTTAGGATCAACTCTACACTGGAAAAGATTAAAAGGTTTGGTGAGCTTTGAGAAACTGGAGAATAGGAGAGATTCTCAGAGCCACAGTTGGTATTTTTTTTTCACGTGGAAAAAGAGAGCTATGGAGGGAAAAACAGACAAGCTATGCAGAAGATCACGTGATCGTGCAACCGTGCTGATTGACAGCGCCTTTTATCCCCAAGAGAGTTCAGCGCTAAACCAGTGGGACTTAGGAGGTAATAGGCCTTGAGGGTGACGAGGCAATAGATCCCAGGAACAGCAGTTCTGGGCCAGAGAAGTGAGCAGAGGCAAAAGGTAGGCAAAGACAATGAGGTATGAAGCCCAGCAGCAGAAGGTCCAGACCATCACGGGGAGGAAGTGTCCCTTCCTGGATACAGACACCCTCAGACAAAGCCCTGATTGTCACACCCTAATTACAACTCTGGGGTATTGCAGGAATGACAATGGACAAATGTCATCTCAATTTTCAAAACTAGGAAAAGGGGATTATTCTTCAAATTATAAAGCACTGAGTCTGATGTCAATTTCTGGCAAAAATAGAGAATGTGAGCATTGAGAAAGGGAAACGGTAATCCCTAGGAGCAAGCTTTATCAAGAACAAATCATGCCAGATTAACCTTATTTCCTTTTTGGATGGAATTCCTAAATTGGGATTATCAGGGAAATGCCAGAGAAATAGCATCCTTGAATTTTAACAAGCCATGTGACAAAGTGTCTCAAATCATCCTTGTGTACAAGATGAAGAAATGGGAGCTAGATTCACAGTTCCCAAGCTTCACAAGAATGGTGATTGCCTTTTAATGCTAAAGAGAAAAAGAAAAGAAAAAAGTTAATCTTCCCTGGAGGTCTTCCATAGGAGAAGTCAGAGAGAAGTTTCCTATTTGTATTCAGACCGAACTAAATAACCATTGAGATTCTTTTTAATTCCAAACCAAGATTCTGTGATTCTGTGTTAAACCCTTGCTCTCACTCAGCCAATTAGAAAGCCTAATGATTGGCAGGTTTCTGAGTGTTCCAACCACATTCCTAGCCAATTACTAGCTACTTAACTTACCTTTCCTAAAGAAAAATAAGAAAATACATTAAATAGATGTATATGTATCTAATCAGAACCAGTCTACTGGATGGATATACAGGTCATCTCCAAGTTCATAAAAGATAATCTCTTTCCTTAAAACTTGGGGAAATTTGCCTTCACAGGCATCCCATTAGGTTATCCCATAAAATGCTTCTTATCCATCCATTAATGCCTTTTTTGGAGACAACTGATTTATTACTATCAATTGTGCTGTTAATAGCTTATAATGGCCTAATGTATTAATAATTATTAATATTAATTAATAATATTAATAATAAGAGTAGCAATTCACATATATATGCACAGATAGATCTTGAACATTTTTAAATGTTTATAAATTTTCTCATTTGGTCCCACAGCTTTGTTATATAAGAGTTAATCTTATTCCCATTTTCCAGTTGTGGAAGCTGAAACTTGGAGAAGATAAGTGACTTGACAGGGTTACCCGACTATTGTCTTTAAGGCTAGATTTGAGCTTAGATCTAATTACCTTCAAGGCCAGCACCTCTCCACCATACAATGCTATCTCTTATTTACACAATTATGGTATACTCCTAGAATCTGTGGCCTAGAACAGACTTCATCAATCTAATCTAAACCCTTTATTTTACAGTTGAGGAAAATAAAGGGCAGACAGTTCCTCTAATACACTTCCTCTAAGAGACTGTTCCATCCTTTGAAACTTCTGTATAATGGTTTGCTAAGGTTCAGGAGATGAGTCCAGGAATTGGTGACAAGGAAGCAGACAATGGTGACAAGAACAGAATTCAGGGATACAAATGAGTTGTTTATTTTTAAAAGTACACAAGCTTTAAAATTTTGAGTAGTAAAAGTTCTCCAAACCAGCTGTTGTGAAACACTGAATTAGACAGGCTCGGGGCTCATAGCATTTTTGGGATTCAGCTCAAAGCAGGAACAGCTTTTCAATGATTCCAAAGGTGTTATGTCAATATTCTAGATGGTTCTGTGATCTCATCCATGTAGACATGCCCTCCAATGATGTAGATTGCAGCCCTTCCATACCTGCCCATCCTATGTGATTCATCCATTTCCTCAATAATTTCTCCAATCTCCTCCCTCCCCCAGCTCTCTGCATACACAATGTATGAAAGACCTCATTCTAACTCCCTTGATACTGTGTGGATAAGAGGGAAGATAAGCTTCCTTCTAGCTGTCTTGATACTGTGTGAATAACTGGACACATGGACACATCAGTCCTACCTCACTTTTACCATATGCCAAGCCCATCTTTTTTTCTGGTCATTCATGTTTCTGGTGACATCCCTTATACTATTTCTCCAATGTTATTTCCCATTTGTGTGTGCTATAGCTTGCTCATGCCCATTAGGAATTTCTCCATTGTCCTTTGGGTGATCTTCGATTTCAGCTCTTCAGAGATTATGGTAATTCCATGACTCTCAGGTATTCAGCATCACCAGAAAAAACAACAACAACTAGGCTTTAAAAGCTTGGTCTTTGTTTCAAGAAGTTCAGGATCATTTAAGACATTGTGTAAAATGCATACGTAGAACATGAAATAATAATAAAGAAACCAACATTGAGTCATCTGTATCTCTTTCTCATCCCTTCTCATCCTCACTCATCACCTAATATTTTGCCTTGTCAAAAAGGTCCTGCTTTTAATCACCCAGCAGCAAACTTTCTTCTTCATTGTTGAATTCAACTTCACACACCCAGAAAAAAATAAAATTGAAATCGGTGAAAGGTATTTTTGCTTATTGGTTTGGTTTGGTTTGCATTTTTAAAAGGTTCTTAAAATACTTGACCCTGTTTCATGGGAAATTATTTAGGTATGCCACATAACTACCTAGCACGCTTTTTCCACAAAAGGCAATCCAACAGGGATACCAGCTGAAGAAGCAGGACGAGAAGGGGAGCTGTTTTCCACTCTGCATTCTTCTTTTGAATGGTATCATTTTTGTTCTTTAAATCATAAGCAGCTCTGGGCAGGAGCCCTGTTATTTGTTTTGGCACCAGGGGAGTTATTGTATGGGCTGTGTATTCTTCCAGAGCTCTAGGAACAGTAAATAACAATCATAGGACAGGGCAGTTTGATGACATGAGTCAGTTGAAGACAGGAGGCAATGTGGTGGCTTACCTCAACTGTAAGACTCACATTTCACATCAATTACTGCACAGGGAAGGTAAATTAGGCAAGAAAGGAAAGGGCTTGCTTTCTTCTTCTTCAATAACTTGATTAAGTTGTGATGCCTCTAAAAGAGAAATGTGCTTGGCTTCTAATGAGCTTCAGTCATGCCAAGTGGTGGGGGGAAAGCAGAGATGAGGCCAACTTGGCCAAGACTTTGTGCCCTCAGAGCACTTTGCAGCCAAGAACAATCAAGAGGAAATAAGTCCAGCTTAAAACACTTTCCCTGTCATTTTAACTCAGTGTCTTTCCACTTTGCTAATTCAACCCATAACAAGGTGTGTGGGTATGCCACTTGCAAGGTGAAAACTGACCCTTAGCTGTATTCATGGGGCCGCACGGCTATTTTTCAAGGTTCTTGAGAAAGGCTTCATTTCTAGTCCAATCTGAGAAGCATTTCTTAAAGTACCTACTAAGTGCCAGGTACTGTGCTACAACAGGTACTATATAAAGAAATGTTAAGATACTTTCATCTATATAGTATAATATAAACATAATGTAAAAATAAAAATAAAAAAGACTGCCTTCAGAGAGCTGAAATTCTATGGAATGGGGGGAGTACAATAAGAAAATAGGTAGATAAGTACACCTGTGGTCATCTGAAGTGGGAGAAAGCATTACAGCTAGGTCACATAGCAATTAGCTATATTTCTACATCATAGACTCCTTTTGAAAGTCTGATGAAAGCCTAGGAGCTGCTTCTCATAATAATAATTTTAAATGGATAAAATAAAATATATAGGTATACAAAATAACCCAAACATATTGAAATAAAGGTCCATTTTTTTTTCCACTTGAGTTCATGAACCTCCTGAAATCTACCTATAGTCCACTTGGGTATCTCTGAGACTCCAAAGTGCACTCAGAAAGTCTTCCCATAGAAAGTGGCTCCTGAGCTGAGCCTTGAAAGAAGCCAGGAACCCAAATAAAGCGTGAGGAGAAAGTTCCTTCTGCTGGGGTGTGGCAGAAAGTCATAGAAGAAAGAAATACCACGTTGATTTTGGGGAGCAGTAAGTAGGTCACTTTGACTGGAAATCTGAGTGAGAGAAGGGCAGTAACATGAATGAATCACAGAAACAGACTTTCCAAAAGGGATTCTCATCGAAAAATAAATGTCTTGCTAATAAGAATTTTCACACGGCTCTAGATCCATTTTTAGGATTAAATGTAAATGATTCTTAGAGCAGGACTTTTGTCTTTTCTCAGGTGTGACAAGAGAGATCAAAACCTTATTATTAACAAAATGTGGATAAGAGATGACTAATGGGCAATCCCCCCCTCCCACCAACACCATCACCAAGTTAACCTAAACTCCGAGATAAAGCATTGTTGGGCTATTTTTTTTTTTCAGGAATAATGTCTAGTCAAGAAGATATGGAGTCAAGTTCAATCTCTGACACTAGCTGTGTGACCATTGGCAAGCCTCTTAAATTCTTTGTGCCCCTAGAAAACTGAGACTATGAATTGTAGATAAAATGTCAGTCAGCATCCATGGAAGTTTACATATTAGGAATTCTCTATGCCACTTATATCATAGATTTGGACAAAGTTTGAAAAAAAAACATTTAATACCTTTTCCATTAGTATTGTTTTGATTTGGAGGTCAAATCTGGGATTTTATCATTTCAGGGGGACCTCCCACTATAGGAGATCCATCCACCAAGTGAACAGATATTGGTCTACAACTTTCAGTCTTAAAGAGTTGCCTTGGGTGACTAGTATGGACCAGAGGCAGGACTTAAACCTAGTTTTCAAGGCAAGTCAATAAGAACTTATCAAGCTACTACGTATCAAGCACTATTTTAACCTTTGGCTTTGGAAGAAAGGTAAAGGAGATCCCTTATACTTAAGGAGGTTACTGTCTAACAGAGACAACATGCAAATAACTGCATGTGAACAAGATCCATGAGGCAGTTTTTCATTCCAAGGCCAGTCTTCTATTAATCTTGTCACACTACCTTTCATCCATGAGGATTCTATCATTGTTAATGTGACTCTTCCCTCTAAAGTTGAGACACAAACAGTTTAAGTTCTGGCATTCCTCTCTCTAGGAAATGCAGAAGGGAGAAATAAAGGTGACTGTCTGGATTCCAGTGATAAATCCCCTACCCTACCTTGCCTTTATGGATAATCCATTAATTGTTCTGACCCTATGACTCCTCCATCTATTCTTATCAAATCAGAACCACCTTCACTGACTTAACTAGTACTCAATATGAAAGACAGAGATCAGTCTGTGCACAACAGAAATCAATCATATAAACATGTGCTAAGTGCCTACTATGCACCAGGGACTGCATTAGGCACTTGGAACACAAAGACAAAGATGAAAGAGCTCCTGCCTTTGAACAACTTATTGGGACAAAAATGGCTACAGTAGATGAAGCATTTGCTTGTGGGAGGAGGACATCTGACTAATCTTAGTCTGCCACTGACCAACTGATCCAGGGAAAATTACATAATTTCATAATCATAATAATCAACTGTTTATGGATAACTTAATGTATATAACACAAGATCCTAAACATTTGAGATGCAAAGATGTTTAAGACATAAATCATGCCTTCAGGTAGCCTATAGTCTAGACTCAAAGAGTGGTAACTGAGGTTTCAATATCTACTTGAAGGGAGGTCAAAAGTGGAAAAACCAAATGATCTGTCCTTGGTCCTGTGCTGTTCAACATTTTTCCAGTAACTTGGATAAAGACCTAGAAGACATATTGAATTGTCAGATGAAGCTTAGAGAATAGCTAATATGTTGAATGGCAGAATCCGGATCCAAAAATACTAGAACACACTAGAATTACCCAATAAGTATTTATTAGGTATTTATTATGTTTAGGGTACTATGTTAGATTCTAGGGATATAAAGATAAGAAAAAAGCGTCCCTACCCTAAAGGAGTTTGCCTTCTACCTTTTGGATTATTAAATGAATAAACAAATGAATTAATGAAAAAGCATTTATTAAATGCTTACTATGGGTCAAGCATTGCACTATGTTGAGGACATAAATGCAAGCAAGAGAATCCTGCCCTCAAAAGTTTACATTCTAATAGGGGGAAATAGTACATATAAGGGAAGGGTGACCAAGGAGAGATATTTTTGTTTGGAAAGATAGAGAGGTAGTGAGAGGAGTCAAAGCAGAGCAGACGGACATACTCAGTGCTGCTCATCCACCTTTGGTGTCCACCATCCAACTCTTACTTATGGCTCCAAGAAACTATAGCACGTGCAGTGGCCATACCCCAGTAAAACTGTCTCAGCAGAAGGTTAAACTAGCTTAAGGTTAATTGACAAGCCTCAAACCCATTGATGAGTTAGGGTGATATCTACCCACATGAAGACTTCCCCTGAGAAATGGGCAGATTTGTTCCAGCGGACATTTTGGAGGCTGAAGCAGGTGCTGAGGAGCACTTAGAGCTTGGTCTGACATCAGACACTAAGGTCATTCATTACATCCCAGGCCATCATTTTAAACTTCTGTCTTTCCATCAGACTGAGATGATTCTGGAAGAGAGAGTGAGGCTGAGGACTCTGTGCAACTCTACCTCACTTAAATCTAATTCTTGCAAGAATCAAGACATCACCCCATGATGTCATTGGTCTTCTCAAATGAAGGATGTAAAATAACAACAATCAAGCAAATAAATAGTCTTTCATAACAAAGAGAGAACATATAATAATGAACAATAAACTTCTACCAAGCAGTTGAAAGTCTGCCACTCTCTTAGATTCTGGAAGCATCCCACACTTATGATCAGTCTGGGCTTTGAAGTTCTAGTACATATACAGTTTAATCCCTTCATTGAGCAGGCAAAGGGATATAGCAACATAATTCTCAAGGTTATGTTCAAGACAGACTTCCCAAAGGGCTAATCTCAGGTGTAAATGTAAAAATTGTAGTCAGAATGTAGTTACAATACAAGAGCATGAAATATGGAATCTGTTGTGAACTGGAACTCGGAAAGGGTGAGTGCTTCCCTTCTCAGCTGTCTGATCCCTAAAAAGGGGAAAGGGTGGGAGAGAGGGTAGGGTAAAGAGAACAAACATTTATTAAGTGCCTCTTATGTGTCAGATACTATGCTAAGAACTTCAGAAATATTATCTCATTTGATCCTCAAAACAACCTTAGGAGGTAGGTGCTATTACGATCCCCATTTTATAATTAAAGAAACTGAAACAGATAAAAATTAAATGACTTGCCAAGGGTCATACCGTATCTCAGGCCAAACTTGAACTCGTCTTCCTGACTCCATGCCCAGCACTCTATGCACTAGCTGCCTCTAACAGAGACCTCTGTACTCATCTAGTCATAATGGAACCCATAATGGAACAACATGAAAGTGGCCTTGACAGGAATCATGAAAACAGGTACACGCAAGGACTTACAGCACTTATTCCTGTCTCTTTCATACTTACTCTGCCCACCATGTCTTTTTGCTTTGGATTGTCTCGCCTCTTCCTCTCTTACTCCCCTAGCCTGAAGCTTCTACTGTTCCTTGAAACAGAGATTTCAAGAGTGTAGAAGTGAGATCATGGCTTTTTGCTTTAGACTCACAGAAACTGAGGTAATGGTGTTATATCCAAATAGATACATTCAATGTGCTAATAATATGGAAATCAAGAAAGAGGTTAGGGTAGGAAATATGCCATCTTAGTAAAAATATAGGCTGCATTCCTAAAAGGAAGTCTTTTTAAAAAGGAAAAAAATGCATAGTTACATTTTGAAAAACAAAATAACATTGATTTTATATTATACTCAGGTTTTATATAAGTTAGATTCGGGGGGCGGTGTGAGGGGAAAAGAAATAGCTTTCTATAATTGAACCAATAAAGGAGTTTGGAGATAATATGCATAGAGATGATATAAAATGTCCTAAAAGTGAATGAAATATCTGGGAGAATGTGGAGAAAGAGCAGAGCAGAGGGTTGAGTCAAGGGCTGAGCCTTGGTGTATACCCCAATTTAGGCAGAAGGAAAAGGATTAGAGTCAAAGTAAGAGGAAGAGAAGGAACAACTCAAGAAATAAGAATATAATTCGTAGAAGGAAGTTTTAACACCTGGGAATAACCTCTTTGTCTTTATCACTGAGGCAAAAATATTTATTCTTATACTTTCAGGTTTTAAAAAAGCATGCTAGAGTGAAAGGAATCTTAGGCATAGGGTCCTGTCCCTCTTGCTAGTTATATCAATTTCACCTTTCTTAGTCTCAATCTCTCTTCCAAAA
This sequence comes from Pseudochirops corinnae, assembly GCA_028646515.1. Taxonomy (NCBI): domain Eukaryota; kingdom Metazoa; phylum Chordata; class Mammalia; order Diprotodontia; family Pseudocheiridae; genus Pseudochirops; species Pseudochirops corinnae. The sequence goes on from CM053585.1 coordinate 135,253,498, forward strand.
AATGAAGCAATTGGACTATTTGAGTTCTAAGATGTCCTCCACCACTGTACTTTTTTTATCTGTAAAGAGGTAAAAATCCTAAAATAAATGGATAGGTACTTGGTGCAAATGAACTGCAAAAATAAGATCAGGAAAATATGCAGGTATGTTGTCAATTTTCTAACATTCTCTAATCTATCTACCCTTAACTTTTTTTTTTCAGTTGAGGTTCCCCCCTCCCAATCCCTGTTTTCAGGGGGAAATGGTGATTTAGTGGGAAAGGATGGATTTAAGTCTAAAACAGAATTATCTCCAAATTCACATTTTAACTAAAATTCACATTTTTAAACTAAAAATCCAAAGATAGAGGTATTCTAAAGCCAGAGCAGCCTAGATATTCTAAAACTTTCTAGGTCTCAAAATATTTCCAGGATTAACATTTAAAGGAAAGTACATTCCTTTCAATTGTATTAGATTTTTCATGTGCTTGAGATGGTTGGAAAACTAAACTTATCAGTCACAAATTCCAAAATTATTAACAATTTGTCCATCATTTCAATTGCATCAACATTCAATTCCCTTTACACAACACTCTTTCCCCAGTCCACACCCTCATCCTTTATGCCCCCCTTTTCCCTAAATATATGATATCTCAGCCATGATACAAATGACTGAAAAGAGAGTAAATTAATTTTGCCTTGCCCAATGCTTAAAGTGGGATAGAAAAAATACTCCATGTATTTTTATCCCCACCTATACTCTGACCATCTAACCTCTTGCCAATCAAATCTGGAAAGCAGAGAGGAAAAGACATTTAGATCATATGATTCAGAGCTGGAAGAGACCATAGAGATTATCAATATACCTTATATATGTAATAATAATAGCTAACATTTAAATAGTGCTTATTATGTGTCAAGAACTATTCTAAGAGCTTTACAATTATTATCTCAGTTAATTCTTACAAAACACCTGGGAGTTGGGTGCTATTATCATCACCATTTTATTAATGAGAAAACTAAGTCAATACATGGTGCCACTAGACAGCGCAGGGGATAGAATACCCAGCCTGGAGTCAGGAAGACTCATCTTCATGAGTTCAAAACTCGTCTCAGACACTTATTAGCTGTGTGACCCTGTTTGCCTCAGTTCCTCATCTGTAAAATGAGCTGGAGGAGGAAATGTCAAACCATGCCAGTGTCTTTACCAAGAAAACTCCCCAAATGGGGATGTGAAGAGTAAGACATGACTTAGAAAACAACTGAACATCATCAATAAACTATGGCAAATAGAAACTAAGTGACTTGCCCAGGATCACACAGCTAGTAAGTGTCTGAGGCGAGATTCCAATTCAGATCTTCCTGATTCCAAGCCTAGCATTCTATCCACTGTGCCATCTATCTGCCTTTAACTTTTAGCCTAATGCCTTTACTTTGAAGTATGGTCCTTCCATTGGACAAAGGTGGAAAGGATGCATTAAATGATCACTCCCAGATTCTTTGGAAACACTAAAAATTGATGGAACAGATTTAGGACCTGAGGACAATAGAATATCGTTCCATTTTGCATTCTCCTTCCAACTCAAGCTCTTCCCTTACCCAAGAGAAAAATGAAAGGGATTGTTCTCCCTAACTCCTGCTTAGTCACTCTTCTCCATCCCACTAAAACCACTGCAATGGAACGTGCTCAGAAGTTTCAAATCCCTATTACTTAGGTAAGTTTAAGACGTCATCCACCTCCCAGAATGGTTTTGTCATCTATTTCCCAAACATTATCGTTAATGTCAGGTTATTTTAGTTTGATATTTTCTTATTACACTAGAGAATTATATTCTCTCCTAAAAGTATTTAATCTTTTATTGCTCCAAATGGCTGATTTTTATTGGGGAGAAAGGGAGGGGAATGATTGTGCCAGGCCTTTTGCAACTGTTACACAAGTTTTTTTAATTGTGTTCCTGCATTTGATAGTGATTTTGTTAATCCTGAAATAAGTTTCGTCTGTTGAACATTCATGTCCAATATTAGAAACATCAAAGGGCCTCGAATTTTTATGACATTCATCTCCAAAAGTACATACCCAATCACAGCAAACAAGAAAGGCCAATCTAAACAGAAGACATTCAAAGCTAACCAGCAGAGACTTCAGAAATGCATCGCACTTTGAACCATTATGGAATAATGAGCAAAAATCTCTGTCTTATGCTACCTCATGCTGAGTGCTCAGACAAGACATCCTAATTTATTTATACCTTTTAACCATTTCCCTTGTGTTAAAATGCAATATGCTCTCATGTTTTGCAGAGGAGAACAGAAGGGTTGAAGATGAGAGAAAAATTTGGGAGTGGAGGAAGGGAAGAGAGTTGGGTCTGAATTCTTTGCAGATCTTAAGGTATTTTGAAAGTTATGAGTACCTGTATTCCATCTACCAAGATCCACACCTTGTTCCCAAGGCCAAGAGCAAAAACTTGGAAACACAAAAAGTCCTGATCTATCACTTACCTTTATGGCCTTAGGTCTTTCCCCTGGTAAAAATCATATAATTTGGAGAGGGCATAAGGTTTCTTTTGTGTTTTTTTCTCACTGTTGTTCAGTTTCATTTCAAAGTCATGTTCTACTTTTTCCTGATCCCTTTTGGGGTTTTCCTGACAAAGATGCTAAGAGTGGTTTGCCATTTCCTTCTCCAGCTTATTTTACAGATGAGGAAAATGAGGCAAACAGGGGTAAGTGACTTTCCCAAGGTCACACAACTAATAAGTATCTGAGTCCAGACTTGACCTCAGTAAGATGAGTCTTCCTGACTCCAGGCCTAGCGCTCTATCCACTGAGCCATGTAGCTGCTCTTTTTATGCTGGAGTAAGCCACAGAAGAAACAGTATTTAGGAGGTGAGCTGATAAATGTTTAACACTCAGCTCACAGAAAAAAAAAAAACACTTGACATACTTTTAAGTTAAATATGCAATATTAACATTTTCTTCATCATTTTCTTAAGTAGGGACAATCAACAAAATAATAAATCAATTCCTGATTGATAGTGCTTCCTACTTTCCGAAGTATAAATGCTTACACTGAAATTTTAATAATGGGCTTTCCAGAGCCAGTTTGAGCTGTGGCTCCAGCATATGTCTGATCCAGGTGACAGGATCAGAAAAGGATGATAGAAGAAAACCAAGTGCTCTGCTAGTACCCACAGAGGGTAAGACCTTGAGGAAGGCCTGAAGCATGTTAGCCTAGAATCACGGATTTGGAGTTGGAAGAGAATTTAGAGGTTCCCTTGTCAAATCCTTCATTTGACAAATGAAGAAACTGTGGTCCGGGATACTTAGTGACTTGCCCAAGGCCACATGGATAGATCTTCTGTTGACAGTGTATTGGAAGCACATGGACAAGAATCATGAAGGCCGAGAAGTCATGTATGGGCTGAAATCTGTGTGACTGAAGGAGTGTCTCCATCAATGAAATCACAAGTTATATGAAATACTCTACTAACATATAAAAAGAATCTTCCCGAGCTTCCAGGGTCAAAGAGAGTCTTAAGAGAGCTAGGGACAGAGAGCTGAATTCCCTCCTTGCTCCCAGTGGTTCATCAGGAAAGGATGTGGGGTCTCATTACACCAGGATTCAGCCAATCTTATACATAACCTGATTTAAGGCATTAAAAACGTCCCTAGATCACTCCCTCCTACCCCTCCCAATACAAAATCTTCCTCACCAGCTTCCCATTGAGCCTAAAATTCTCAACATTAGATAGATTCTTCCTATAGTAATTATTAATTAATATAATGATATCATATTTACATAGAACTCTCAGGTTTAAAAAAGCACTTTCTTCCCCCAAACCCTGTAAGGTGGGCATTAGAAGTATTGTAATATCCACCATACAGACGAGAGAACTGAAAACTTAAGTTACTTTTCCAGGGTTATGTCACTTACAAGTAAGAGTTAAGGCACTGTATCTCCAGAGGACCCAAGTTAGGATGCAAATGTGTTCCCTGGAGAAGTAATTCACCTCTCATCATCTTTGCCTAATTCAGTTTTTTACATAAGCTAGCCAGTTTTATGGAAAAGTCTTAAGGAAAAGTAGAGAGGGCAGGTAAGGGAAAAGACAGGAGAAACTTCATCATCAGGGAAACGACATGAAGGTGTTGGACATGTGGCATCTAGGGAGTCAGTCTCAGGTCAGAATTAGGAACCTTTCTATGAGGAGCAACTGCTTTTCATTTCCTTGAGCTCTTGAGTGCCCCAGTAGTAGTGGGAAATTAACAGTGAAGTCCCTGGGCAGGGCAAAGTGTAGCTCATTGCTTCATTGCTGATGAAAATCACAATACCATGGAGGTCGGGTTGGTTTGGCTCATCATACTGTAGATCCATGGTAACCTCAGCTGAGACTTCACTGCTTCTTACTGATTCCTTTGTTCATTCCTTATTAATTCCCTATTCAATTCCCCACAAAGGCTATTAGAGCAGTGATTCACATGGAAAAAGATTGGGGGGGGGGGGGGAGGGTGTGGTGGGAGGAGTTGGTTGATCATAAACTCAACATAAGCCAATAGTGTGCTGAATTTGGAGGTTGCAAAAAAGGCTAATGAGAGTTTAGGCTGAACTAATAAGAATATAGTGGTCAGATAAGGGAGATAATAGTCTCACTGTACTTGACATTGGTCAGATTACATCTGGAGTATTGCATTTAGTTCTAGGAGGCACATTTTAAAAGAAACTCATGTACAAAGAAGAAAGACCAGGATAGCAAAAGGTCTGAAAAATACACCATGAGTAATGGAGAGTGAATTGGGGGTGTTCATTCATTCAATAAGTGTTTGTTAAGTACCTACTTTCTTTGGCACGCCATGTGGGTGGCCCCAGAGCCTTCATATAGTTTGCCTGTGTGTGTGTGTGTGTGTGTGTGTGTGTGTCTGTTGGAGGGTAGGAATTTGTGACCTGGAGGCCACATGTGGCCTTCTAAGTCCTTGGGCTTGGCTTTTTGACTGAATCCAAGTTTTATAGAACAAATCCTTTTATTAAGGTGATTTGTTCTGTGAAGTTTGGATTCAGTCAAAGGGCCTCACTTGAGGACCTAGAGAGCCATATGTGGCCTCCAGGCCACAGGTTCCCTACCCCTTGGGTAGGGAATGCACAGAGAGCAGATACAGACAAAGAGAAGGACTGAATTTTCAGGCAAA
>CM053585.1:135258753-135291902 GCA_028646515.1 Pseudochirops corinnae
CCTTTGGGGGTCTAACAACCCTTTCACAGGGGTCACAGGGGTCACCTAAGACCATAGGAAAACATATATTGTTTACTTATTTTAACTTTAAAAAATAAATTATGTGTATTTATGGTATCTAAAGATAAAATATGCCGATATTATGTAATACTATACTTTTTTTTTATCATTTCTGAGTTTCTAAACTTTATCTGTATTGTCTGCTAGTTTTCATGCATTGCCTGTAGCTTCTACAAAAGTCCACAAAAAATCCCCATTTAATTTTTTATGCCAAGCCGCAACATCCCATGAAGGGGAAAGTTGTAATGTGAAACGGATAACTGTATAATTTATCAGATTTTTGTAAAGAATTTTTTTAAATCTCTCATACTCTTCAGTAAAAAAGATAGACATAAGGTAGAACAATGTTTTTTTTTATCACATTCCCTCATCATCAAAAAAAATGTTGAGTATTTTCCATTAATACATGAATATTTATTTGTAAACTATTTCCTATATACAATTATATACATTATGAAATTATACAAAAATAGAATTTTAAAGAATGAGATAAAGATCAAATATCTCAAAAGCAAAAAATTTATTATTAATGCAAAAACCTTTTTTGCTCTTGCTAAAATATTTTTGTTCATGATTTTTAGTGAACATTTATTGATTCCATGAGTAATAGAGTGTGATCCTGACAAGAGATCTGGCCTCTATCATCACTACAACCCAAGTACAAGTTCTGTCTCTGCTACACACAAGGTTCTGTGACCCTGGACCAGCTATTTATCCTCTTGGAGTTACTATATCAAGACTATAAATTACATAGGAGTGGCTGATCTGTCCTGGTGGAGAGAGTTTCTTCAACTGGGAATTCACCAGTTGAACTCCCTTCCAATCAATGAAATTACAGGTCCCTACAATTAAAAGAAACAACAAAACCAACTCAGTCTCTTTATTGGTAAAATGGAAATAACAATGACCATAATATCTGCCTTGCTGAGATATTCAAAATGTTACGTGTATATTGGGTGTTCTGCAAACCTTAATGTACTATATAAATGCCAGTTATCATCATCATCATCATCATAGCCATCTTGATCATTAGATTTGTCAAGGGGATGAGTAAGAGGTGGAAGAAACTTAAGTGAATTTTGATGGCAACAGAGATGATCTGAATTGGGGCATTCCCTTCACTAATAGAAAATTCCTGTTCCCTGTATCTCACATAACATGGAAGTACTCTCTTCCCACAGAGAAGCTCCATATTGCTATAATAACTATGCAAATCAACCAACAGGACCAACTTCCTGAACATCTACAAAGCAAACACATGAACAGAGGGAGGGCTGCAAATCATTCTCTTCTTCTTCTCCCTCTAAAGGAGCTCTGGAAGCTAATAGTTGGAGCTAACCATTATATTCCCCATTTGCAAGACTACTGCCACATCCCAAATTCTTATTAGACTATACTAGAAAGTTAGTCTTGGAAGATGGATTAGAGATTATAGAGTCCTTGGAAAGAAGGGTCAGAAGGATTAAATCTGAATCCTGGCTCCCTACTCTTTGTATGACCTTAGGCAAGTCACTTTACTTTTAAAATGAAATTAGATTGGATATTCTCCAAAGGCCATTACAACTTTAAATCTATGACCCCTACATTTTACAGACAAGGGATCTGAGACCCAGAAAGCTAAAGCTCATTTCCTTACATTTGCTTAAGGTCACAGGTAGTATGGGCAACTGCACACAAAAGAGGGGTTAATAAATTCTTGAAGACTTAAAAATGGCAGAGCCTGGTCTTAAACATGTCACAAAATCATATATATATATATATATATATATATATATATATATGTAAATTAATTAACTTTCTTGTTGATTCCACTGCAAGTTTTCCATGGGTTTAAGAAAGAATATGCAACGACCATGTATTTAACCAGGGTTAAATAGACCAAATCATCACCATTGTCATCAGAAATCATTTGTTTGTTCCACTTCTTACTCATAACCCTTCTTGACAAATCTAATAATATAGTGATGATGATGACGGAAAAATCCCTGTACTGGAATCAAGAGGCTTGGATTCCAATCCAGTCACTGTTGTTTAGTGAGCTTGGAGAGGCGATGACTTTGGTTGCTTAATTTTCACAGCTGTGGCATCAGGCGTTTGGAGTAAATGATTTCTTTGCATCTCTTTCAGTTCTAAAATACTTTGTTAAGCAAGGAAAAAATCATTCACCTCTTAGATATAAGCCACTCTCTCAGATCTATCAAATTCTACTTAATAAATGACTTCAATCTCACAGAATTATATAACAGAACAACTGGGGGGTTAGGGCTCATCTAGTCCAAGCCAGGATTAAAATTCAATACTTCTGACCCCTTTTTTAAAAGAAAAAAAAAACTTCCCTCCAGATTCTCAGCAAGTAGCTATACCGTCTGTGCTAGAAAACTTCCAATGACAGTGAAGCTACATTACCTCCTGAATCAGCTCTATTTACATTCCATTTAGAGCTTTGTTAGCAAGTTTTTCCTTACATTAAGCCTAAATTTGTCCCTTTGCAACTCCCCCCCAGCACTCCTGATTCTGTAACTCTGGGCCTGGGTAGAATAGGTATAGACCCTTTTCTTTGTATTATGACTGACTTTCAAGTATTTGAAAACAAAATAGCTATTGTTGGTGCATGATATCTTCTCATCTTTAGGATAATATACCCAGTTCCTTCATCTAACCCTCACAGGATATACTGGTAACAGCTCGTCCCTTCTTAGGACTAGATGCAATTGTTTTTACTTCAATAAGCTGGTTATTAGTTGATACCCTAAGGGTTGGACAGTTAATTCCTCTCCTAAAAATGACTTTCTTTTTTTTTTTTCAGGAGGATCAGGCCCATTATTTAATCTTTAGGATCCCTAGGAAATGTATGACTCAGTATTACAGTCGACCTCACCCTAGACTGGATCCCCACAGGCAATGATTTTCAAAGAAGCAAGCCTTCAATGTATTGGTATAGATTCATAGGATATTGAAGATGCAAAAATTATCTAGCCCAATCCCTTCATTTTAAAGATGAGGAAACTGAGTTTGAAAAGAGTTTGGAAAGTGACTTGTCCAAGGTCACAGAACTATGACTAGAAGTCTCCCGACTTCCATCCCGGGTGTTTTGTGTTTTTTCCCCACAACACCATACTGTCAATAACCTCTTTTTAGCCTCAGGAAAAATCTTTGAAGCAAACGACTGGAACCACCTGGCTGGAGAATCACAAACTCTGATCTGCTCTCAGGCTTAACTCTGCTGTTTGGCAGTAGGTTTGATTCAAGAATTCATGAAGGTAGGGCGGGGCTGGGACCAGAGTAGGGGTTTCCCTGCTGATTCTCACAGGTGGAATGCATTAGCTAACAAGTCTGCACCAGTGTCAGGAAGGTAAGGGACTACGTCCGGTTGTTCAATGACACGGAATCATTCATTAAGTAATGTTTCCTTTGTAACAGTTCCAAACAAATCTCAGGCTAAAGATCTGTATTCCATCCCAGGCAGGCCCTTTCTCTCCTGGAAGCTCATGATACCTGGGAAGGTTGCCTCCTCTCAGACAGGACAAGTCACCCTCGGGATCTGCCAAAGCACATCCCAGGTAAATTAAATCTCCTCTATTCAACCGACAATTTTAAGGTGAATGGGGCAACTTTCTCCAAACTTTTCCCAGGACGGTGATGGAGGGGTAGGGAGTGTGCAAACCTGGGGAATAAAACCCTTAAAACTTGCCTGTAGAACAGCCTGGTGCTTTGCTGCTTTGCCAAAAGACATGAAATCTACTTCAGCAGCCAAAGCTCTGAGGCACTGCCAGCTTTTTCAGAGATGGGAAAAGAAACCCCAGGCCTTTTTAAGCCTGGAGAAGCTACCTGAAAACAGGAAATTCTTGGACAAAAAACTGTAGGCAGAAGAATGTCAAAATCTAAATGAACTCTACCAAAAGCCTCAGGGTCAGATCATAGCATTTTACCCCTGGAGAAGGCTGTAGAGATACTGACATGTTATCTCTTTCCTTTTTTCAGGGAAATGGAGGTTCTGAGAGGTGAATGACTTGTCCAAGGTCACATATCTTAGAAGTCTACTCCCCTTTCCCTTATATCATACTTAGCAGGAAGCAAATCTGAGAATGAAGATTAAAATTCAGTGTGATCCCCTGACTGGAAGTGGCAAATTCTCTCCACTGGTTATACTTCTCTTGCATGTATGCACATATACTTCTCTCCCTGCATTCTCATCTTGGGTCATAGTTACTTCTTTCCACAACCTACCATCAAAAAATTACACTGGGGAAGTGGCCTGAACAATGTCACCTAAGAGAGTTATGTCCAGAAAAGAAAAGAAAAAAGATGAGCTGGTGCCATAGTAGGTAAGATGCGTAACCAGGGAACAGTTGCACCCTTTATTGGTATCCCCATAATGTCAGGAGACATAAAGGGAGATACCTGGTCCATCAGGTAGTTGCTCAATGGAATATTCACAGAAGGAAATACACAAGAGTTGCCCTGTTTGGTCAGGTATGTATGGGTGGCATTCTGCATTGTTTGATGTTATATCCACATGGATGAAGTCAACAATTAATAGAATTAGCAGAGTACTATTTGTGTAAATCTTAAAGTATCAAGTATGGTCACATAGTATAAAGTCTTATCTCATTCTTAGACTGTAGTTCCTTGAACGGAAGAATGGTGTCATTCTAATCCTTGTATCCCCTACAATGCCTAGCACAGAGACCTGAACACACATACCAAGTCCTTAATAAATTTTGTTCTTAAATAATGACTACTAACATTTCTATCGAGCTTTAAAGTCTGCAAAAACCTTTGAACATATTCTCATCTTAACGGCACACAACCCTGGAAGGTAGTTCCTATTATGATTCCCATTTTACAGATTAGGAAGCTAAGGCAGATAGAGATTAAGTGATTTGACCAGGGTCACACAGCTAGTATTCCAAGCCAGTTTTAAAAACAGGTTTTCCAAACTCCAAAGACCAGTACTCAACCTGAAGTTTGTCCTGACTGCAGATGTGCCTTTGCAGTCTTAAACTGTAAGACTGACTTTGTATCTTAAATTAGACTATTCAAGTATATGCCTTAAATGGCTCTTCCCACCCCCAGCCATCATTTGAAACTATCAAACTGATAGAAGTAGGAAATTTCAGGACCAAGGGATGGGAAATGGGAAGCCCAGTTTCTTTCCTGAGATTAACTCCTGGGCCTAAAATAAAATTCAACCTGTTGGCTAAATTTGACATTTTTCCTATTGAAATACTTCCATAATCAGTTCAGCATGTGAATCTACATCAAACTGGACCACACATCTGGGGGGCAAGGATAAGGTGGAAAATTGAGCTGGCTTCTACTCTGTAGTGTCACCCATGTATTTAGCCAGTTTTATATTCATCAGCCATGACACATCATTTACTTAGAGGTATGTACATTCATAGGAAAAGCTGTAGACAGCCTACCTACCTTAACTTCAAACAGAAATACAACAATAGCACAACTAGTACAGAATAATAATCCTTGATCAGTAAGCCAACGAGTAATATGTTTTCTTGAGCATATAAGTCTAAAGTCATGGTAGGAATGCAAAGTTCTCATTGGCAGTCATCACAAATTGAATCCTAAATTAACACGTGACAAATGCACCGATCTCTGGAGAGGGACCCCTAGTAATTCAAGCCCTCTTCGGTATTGCAAGGGAGGAAAATAGAAAGACTCTCACCTAACCATTCCACCCTATTATCTTTCCCAGGCTATTGCATTTTACCTCAGGGTTATGGAAATGAAAGATAAGGAAAGTATAAGAGTTTTGTTTCTTTTCTTTCTTCCCATTCCCAAACGATGTCTATGACTAAGTCCTTTCCTATTGGTTTCCTTGTCAGAGTCCTTCTTCAACTCAATGTTTCTCATCAGGTACTATGGAAATTCTGAAATAATACTACTGATAACTTAATTTTATATTTTGATTTTGATTTCAGTTTCACAAAGCCCTGTATTAAGCAGCTTGAACCTAGTTATTCATTTGGACAGGCTGTCCAGGGAACTGACTCCTGGATAGATAAATAACTAATTGGGATTTTTCAGAAAGGCATGCTACTCTGTCAGCCATTATCTCCACAGAATGAATATTAATAGAATTGTAGGGGCACAGATTTAAAGCTAGAAGGAACCATAAAGATCATGTCATTCAATCCCCCCATTTTATGAGGGAGGGAAACAAGACCCAAAAAGGTTAAGTTACTTGTCCCAGGTTATACAGGAGTAAATAATACAGCTGGGCTTTGAACCCAGGTCCTCTGATTTTCCATATCCAAATAACTTTCTCACTAATCCAGTTATAAAACAATTCTGCTCAGACTTGACAACCATGTTTGCAAGATGATCAGTAATTTCTGGATAAAGCATTCATTTTTATGACATTTTTACATTCCTAGTCTGTATTTTTTGTAGTATTTTTTTCTTATTCTGAATGTTGTAAAATTAATATATCCAACGCCACAGTAGATAATTTACTTGGTCCAACTCTAAATGCAAGATCTGAAAGCACCTAACCGGTGAATGTGACTCTTTCTTGTTGTACTCTTGCCTGGCTCTCCTATACTCCCCACCATTTACCCCCACAAAGTTTGAACTACACCATCTAAACCTGAATTGCATTGCTGTAACCTTCCCTAGAAACTTAATGCCAATTGGCCTCCTAAACAACAATGTCTAGATCAGGTTACTCCCTGCCAAAGAAAAGGGGAGGGGGGAGGGAAATCTCATTTTGAAGCCTTTAAGAATGATTCTCTAGAGACAACAATCTCTCTTAAATTTGAAACCCATCGACAACTGTCACAGTGCTGACTGGCCTTGGAAAGTTCCCTCATAACAAGACCATTTTGTGCAGCCAATGAAGCTGACCAAATCCTTGATAAGCTATCTCTGAAGTGCATAATATGCCAAATATTTTCTTATCATCTTCACCTGTGTGCTTTCACAGCCCATTCGATACTCTCCTTCTTTCTCTTCATTTATACAGTTTATTTCCTGCCTGCCTAGAGGGGCGTATCCCAGTTAAGTACAGTTGGGGTGAAAACATAGGCAAGCCAATGATAGGAGAAACTTGACTAGTCATAGGAAATTACTGCCCAGCTAAAACTAAAACTTCTGAGCAGATGAATTGCCCTTTTAATTCTGTAGATATGGTACCATTTTCCAGGCTAACTTATTTCCCTCTTTCTTGCAGACATAGAAATGAAAAATACAAAGGACAATACACATCGTAACTTCAATAGTCTTATTTTTCTTTTCCCATGTGAAAGCCGTTTTCAAGGAAAATTTCCTCCAAAAATATGTCTTCTTGGGTATTGATGATAGAAAAGTTTCTTCTCTACCTAGACCAGAGGTGGGGGCCTCAGGGCCATGTGTGGCCCCCCTAGAGGCCACAGGTTCTCATACAAGGCATACAATTTTGCAGCTTCCTATAAATGGCAAATCTGGTCACAGAGCCAGCCCACTATGTGTATATACCTCAAATATTATAATAACAGTAACTCAACAATAATAGTAATTGATAATACATATATTGTATTATCTAATAATACATATATTGCTTCAAGGTTTACAAAGCAATTTCTATTCCTAATGTCTATAAGAAACTCCAATTATCTTTGGAGATATCTAAATAAAAACAGCCCTGCTAAAGGACTCTACACACACACACACACACACACACACACACACACACACACACACACAAGGGTATGTATGTATATATGGATGCATATATACGTATCTATGCATATACACACATTTGTATATGTCTGTCTATGTGTATGTATAAAATCTCATTTGATCCTTAAAACAACACTGTGAAATTGATGCTATCATTGTTCCCATTCTACAGATTATAAGAGCGAGGCTGAAAGAAGCTAAGGGACTTGCCCAGAATCATACAGGTAATGACTAAGTCAGAATTTGAATCCAGGTCCTCCTTTTACCAAGTCCCGTGCTTTATCCACAGACAAGCTGCCTTAACTCCTTCCCCATACTCAGCATGCTCTCTCAGAATTCAAGGAATTCACCACTTTCCTCCCTACACCCTTACCCCAGGCAGGATAAAAGAATAAAGAAGGCAAAGCCAGTGGGATTCCAGAAAGCCAGAAAAAGAGAGAAGAAAGATGATTTGAATAGTTATTTCAACCAAGTATTTGAACGGAATTAAGGTACTTTCCTTCAGAGGTTCCCCTCCCTAACAGACAAACTTTCTGGTGGAGCGGTGTTCCCTCATCTTGAGTGTAATTAACTTAAGTTTAAAAAATAGTTCCTATGTACAAAGCACTGTAGGTACAAAGTCGTTCCAAAGTGACAAAGTTTCGCTAAATGCAGGCTCTGTCCTCATAGAGATTATGGTTTAGGAGGCTTAAAAGAAGCACGACTCGGCAATATGACTTGATAAGTGCATTAGAAAGATGCAAGTAAAGAAATGCTTGAAGTTTAAGGTGAAAAGTCTTCCCTGACCAGGGAGAGCTTTATACAGCAGGAGGTTTCTGAGTTAGAGTCTAAAGGGTAAATGGAAATTTAAAAGGTGAATTGGGAGCAGAGCAAGGAGGAGAGAGAATATTGGGAGGCATTTCTCTAGACCATAAGAAAGACAGAACTTGGAGTTGGGAAAAGCCAGGATCAAATCCAGCCTGTGACCCTTACCAGCTGTGTGATCCTCTCAGCAAGTCATCTAACTTCTCTGAGCCTCAGTTTCCTCATCTGTAAAATGGAATGAATAATACTAGTATATACAGAGTTATTGCAAGGCTTAAATCGGATAATGTATATAAAGCATTTTGCAAACTTCAAAGTGTTCTGTAAATGTATTATTCTAATTCTAATGATTATTATTATTTCTGATGGAGGAAACAACATAAAGAAACAGAAAAAGGCAAGAGATCTCAGAGCATGTTTGGCAAACAGCAATCCAGTTTATTGAGAGCACTGATTGAACAGAAAAATTAGTAGGAAATAACTCTGGAAAGATAGGGCATGAGTTAATTGTGGGGCTCTCAGTTTTCTGACACTCTCAGGATATATAGTAGTGCTAATTATGCCTTTATTGAAAATCATCAAAGAATACACAATGAATCAAGAATACACAATGAAAACTTGGATCTGATGGTAATTACCATCAGATAGACTCCTTCTGCTTCTCCCACTCAGAGACTTATCCTAAGTTCCAATTTCAGACCATATAAACCATAAGGGTCAGGAAAGCACTCCCACTACTGCAAATGCTTTTATCCCAAAAGCTAGATGCCATGTTGGGGGGTGGGGGAATAGGGCATGCTTGAGTAGTTGTCAAAACAAGGTCTATATCACTTGAGGCAGCATATCTCTGGACTCTTCTCCTCTTCTATTTATAACTTTATTTCTCTGGAGTATTTCCTATTTCCCCTTTCAGTTTTATTTTCCTGATCCTACCTAGTTATATTATCACTTTGTTGAGCATCCATGGGGGTACTTCCTACATATAGCAAGCATGTACTTGACCTATGTATAGCAAGCAGGACTTTGGGAAGGGTTGGGGAAAGGGGGTCACAGTAGAGCCTGGTCAAAGTTCTCCAGAATGATAGCACATTGTGAAGGCCAAGCAAAATAGTATGAACTCTATGTGGTAGGTATTAGGGAGGAACTGAAGAATTTGGGGCATATGCAATGACCAGATCTATTGTAGAATGACTAGGATTTATTTAAGCAGGGTGTTAATATATAAAATCTGACCATTGGAAGGGACCTCAGAAGCCTTTTAATCCAACCCATGCACCAAAGGAATCCTTACTATCCCACAGCTGAAAAGTGGTCATCCAGCCTCTTCCTGAAGACTTCAAAGGAAAGAGGACTCACCCCTGCAGCCCATCCCACTCTGGGACCCCCCTAATTGCTAGGAACAAGTCCCTGTTATTGAAATTTAAAGTTTAACCTCTTTCCAACTTCTGGTCATTGTTCTGGGGTCTGCCTCTGGTCAAATCAAACAAATCTAATCCTTTCTTGAGGTCACAGCCCTTCAAATAGCTGAAGATAACTCTCTGGCTCCACCTTTACCTCTCCACCTTGAGTCTTCCTTTCTCCAGGATAAATATGCCCATTTCCTTCAACTGATCTTATGGTATGTACTGGTTGCCTCCCACAGGAAGACATTCCCACATACTCACTTATCAATATCCTTAAAGTATTTTGTTGTTGTTGTTGAGTCATTTTCCAGTCACGTCTGCCTCTTCCTGATCCCATTTGCAATTTTCTTAAGACTCTTTGCCTCAGTTTCTTCATCTGTAAAATGAGCTGGAGAAAGAAATGGTAAAAATCACTCCCATTATCTTTGCCAAGAAAATCCCAAATGGGGTCATGAAGTCAGACACAACTGAAACAATTGAACAATTTGACTTAGACCTGTGATTTCACAACTATAGGGAAATACTGGGTAAAGAAATTTCCTCTACCAAATAAAATCAGTATTTTCTCTATAATTTAGTCTTGGAGAGTAGCCTAGAGCACTGAGTCAGTCACTCAATAAGCGTTTAATAAGCTTTTACTATGTACCAGGTTCTGAGAAGTTAAGAGGGTATTTGAACCCAAAGCTTCAAGGCTCTGAGGTCAGCTCTACTCACCACACCCTGCTGCCATTCTGTCTGACGCATAGTAGGTACTCAACACGTTTCTGTTCATTGTCTGATATACACTTTTACTCCTTTTAGGTGATATCTTAAAATAAGGTCTTCCCACACAAATGAATGTTCCAGGTAACTGAAGCTTATTACACTTTTAAACACCAAAACTCATGTTATTTTAACCATTTAAATAAAAGATGTTCTAAAACATGTCACTCCATGCATTGTCTTCTCAAAGTCTTCCCAATCTGGGAAAAGTTTCTTGAACATAATCTTCAAGGCACCTAGGTCACCCCCATATACCAGATATCTTCTGTTTTCTTCATCAAAGTAGGGCTTTAGGGAAGAAAATAGAAGATATCTGATTATCACTTGATCATTGCTAATGCCTCCGAACCGTCATTAGGTACAATGATTATGGTTATTGCCAAAATATGGTGAAGTCCTCAAGGGTTATTGGGATGTGAATGGCCATTGCTCTTATACCAATATACCCCCAACATGGATTTTTAGCTCCTATCTCTACTTGCTTTAAATATGTGTGTATGTGTGTGCATAATATATAAAATTTTTTATCTTCTCCATCACATCAAACTCCCATCTGTCATTTTTTGCTTCTTTCAGTGCTAAGCTACATCACTTCCTCCTTTGTCTGAGAGTCAGCTTCTAATAACCTATTACATGAGAAATCAGTTAGCCAAGCTTCTTACAATCATATGCAATAAAGGAATAAATAAATGAGATGAGGGCCCAAGGAGTTCTGTTGGGGGCAAAGTACATACATTTTAGTGCATGGACTGCAAGATATCTAGATTGGCTTCTTAGATTACGATTCTCAGTCAACTACATTCTGGATAGCTGATTTTCCTTGGTAAGTTACCCTCTAGATAAGCAAAGTATTTCTGTATCTGAGTGTACAGAAGGACTGTCAATATACATAATTCTCATTATTTGTTCTCTTGATACACACACTCACTTTTTAGTCTCTGGGAACCCTGATGAACAAATAAGACACATTTACAATTACTCAGCACTCATACTAAGTTAACAGGAACTTTTTATTTGTATCTATTATCACAGTCATAGCCTGATTTTCCCACTGGTAGCTGCAATAATTTTTATCTGGGGAGAATTTCAATAGAAATTTAGAGCATTGGACCTGAAATCAGGAGGATTGAGCTCCCATATAATATTATTAATTAATGTACTTAATATAATCAATGTTTTATTTATACTATTTCATCTAGTTGGACCTCATTTCCCTCAGCTATAAAAAAAGAATAATATTATCCCATCGAGTCAGTCAGATGCCTGCTATGTAATAGATATTATACAGCAAACGCCATCACTGTTAAACCACTATAGAAATGGAAGTTATTATTTTATTATCATTATTATTATAAGAAAACATCATTATACAATATTTAATGTTATTCACTATTAATATAATAAAAAGATAATTGGAACACTGGGAAGAAAACAGAAATGAAAATGTCTTTTCATTGAAAATTATTGGGGGAGCTAGGTGGAACAGTGAATAGAGCACCAGCCCTGGAGTCAGGAGGACCTGAGTTCAAATCTGGACTCAGACACTTAACACTTACTAGCCATGTGACCTTGGGCAAATCACTTAACCCCAATTGCCCTGCCTTCCTCCCTCCAAAAAAATAAAAAAATAAAATGAATGTTTGAAAAAAAAGAAAATTACTGTATTAGGAGTCAATAGTACTGCTTCTGTCCTAGATATTACTCCTATAAGCTGTGCATTGCTAAGTGATTTAATTTCCAGTACCTCAGCTTCTTCAATGTGTAATAAGGGGATAAAGAACACATTGCTTTATTACTTTTCAGAATTTTTATAGAAATTGAAAGTGTAACTCAATATACAAAAATAAAAGACCATTAGGTTCCATATGAGGTGATACAAACTGGAGCAAGTCTCCTAGCACTACCTTAATTGAATTCCTACCCCTAGACTGGCTGAGGAACTTCAATATCAGACAGAGAAGGCTCCTAGGTTTGGGGAGGGAGAGACTCATAAATGGCGCATTTACCTGGGCCAGCTGGTGCCCATTGAGACTGGGAAAACTCCCATTTAGATAAACATTACAGGTTTTCCAAGGAAGGCTGAGTGACTTTCTCCTTGAGAACATGTGTCCAATCAGATGGAAGTTCTCAAAGACTGTAAATACAGTGCTACCAAGTGAGCAATTGTGGGGTCATCAATGTTCATTCCTCAGGCCTTCTGCAGGAAGTGTGAACTGCATCACCAACCCCAAACAGAGCCAAGCATTGTGCCCTCCAGCAAAAGCAAACATCCTTTGGTTGAATATTTAACAGAGAACCACAGCTTATCATTTTCAGAAAAAAAAAATACTGTTAGCACAACTAGGTTGATAACATCTTCACCAGTTTTGGAAGACCTGAAAGGAAAAGAAAAAAAAAATTGGATATTTCTCATTCTAATTTTCTTTCTTTTTCAAAATCTAGACCTTTCCAGACATCCACAGTAAATTCATGTATTTCTTTTTCCTTCCCAACCCCTCCACCCCTGTCCTACTTTCAGCTAAATTAAAAAGCAGTTCAGCAAACCATATTTAAGAGCCATATTTAAGACTTTTTGCCCCTAGGCAATGAGAACAAATCATACCTGGGACAAGTGATAAGGACCTTGCCTTTAGATGAAAGTAGAGAGTGAAGGAGCCCACCATCTGGTAGTTTCCCATTTTAACTAATTATTCTTGTTAACTAGATGCTAAGTTCTATAGTCTGTATGCAGCTAAAGGACTATGAGTGTTTTTAGAGGCCTTTAAAATCAATGAACTCTAAAAACAGCACTCTGGAACAAATTTCAAGTTGACCTACCTTAGTTACACTTCTGCTCTTAATATCACTTTCACAGTGCTGTAGACAAGAATTCTGGATTAATTAAGTATTTATGACACTGGAAAAGTAGACCAATATTCCAAGTATATTCCTAGATAAGAGTTATTCATTTTAGGATGATAGATTTGTGGTACTAATTCAACCCCTTCATTGGCCATATGAGGAAACTAAGGTAGAAAGGTTAGATGACTGATCTAAAGTCACAAAACTAGTGAATGGCAAAGCTGAGAACTGAAAGAACTGAGTGACACTGACTCCACATCAAGGCACCTTTTCTCTATTCCAATCTAAAATGATGTTTCAAAAATCCATACAATCAATGCAGCACAAAGTGAAGGATCTTCTGCATCATGAAGATTCACAAAAGCTAAATTTGTCATTTGCACCAAGTCAGTCTGATGCTATAATAAACAATAATGATGTTGCTGATAGTTTGTGTATATTCAGTACTTTGCAGGTTAGAAAGTACTTAATAATCCAGCAATTTCAGCAACACAGTATCATTATCCCCATCCTACACATGATAGAGGTTCAGACAAGCTATATGACTTGTCAAAGGTCACACAGCTATCAATAAGTAGACTTGGGATTCAAACCCAGGTCATCTGATTTCAAGTCAGGTAATCTTTTCTAATATGCCACATTACACTGGACTTGGAGTCAGAAAAACACATTCAAGACAACTACTAGCTGCGTAGCCTTTGGCAAGTATTGTCCAGCCTCTCTGAGTCTCCATTTTCTCATCTATAAAATGAAGAGGATACTACTTGCATTACCTGCTCACAGGGTGGTCATGGGCAACAAATAAGACTATGCATGCAAAGTGCTTTCCAAAAGCCAAAAACCATTACATAAATGTTAGCTATTGTTATTCTATTTAGTTAAACTCAAAAGTTATTAAAGGGGACCTGGGTGGTACAGTAGATAGAGTGCCTAGTCAGAATTTAGGAAGACTCCTCTTCCTGAGTTAAAATCTAGCCTCAGATACTTACTAGCTGGCACAATGGAGAGAGTGCTAGGACTGGAGTCAGCAAGACTCATCTTTCTGAGTTCAAATCTGACTTCAGACACTTACTAGCTGTGTGACCCTGGGCAAGTCACTTAACCCTGTTTGTCTCAGTTTCTTCATCTATAAAATCTGCAAAAGGAAATGGCAAACCACTCCAGTATCTTTGCCAAGAAAACACCAAATGGGTTCACAAGGAGTCAAACAGGACTGAAATGACCCAACAAGGACAAAAAAAACAGACATGAAGCACCATCTAAGTAGAAGGAACTATGTTAGATGCTGGGATTACCAAGACAAAAAGGGCCCTGTGTCTTCTCTGAAGGAGCATACAATCTACTTGGAGGAGAAAATAGTAGGGGGCACAGAATATGCATATACAAATAAAGATAATTTTAGGAGACTCAGAGCACTTAACAACTGGGGAAATTGGGAAAGGCATCAGGGTGGCATCAGGATTTAGCCTTAAGGGAAGCTAAGGACTCTGGAGATGAGGGAAGGCATGTCATTCATGGAGAAATCCTAAGTGAGGCCCATGTAAGATGTGAATTAATTAGATTGTTGAGCTTGGAGATTTAGGAAGGTTCAGAATACCAATAGTTCTGGTACAAAGAAACACACAGTACACAATAAAACAGTAAAGCAGATTAGTTTCATTCAGGGAATATACACACAACATGAAGAGCAATCAAAGAGGAAGGTAGGAAGATGTCAAGTCGTCTGGAAATCCAGGGAGAATTGGGTACACAGAACCAGCCAAGTCTGGTGGGTTGAACAGGTCCAGGCATTGTGGGATGGGAGTGAGGAGCCTGGACCTGAAGACGGATTCATGCTAGTTGGAGGCAGGGAGAAGACTGATGGGGAATTGGCAGCTAATTGATATTCAAACTCCTTGGAGGAAAAAGGGACTTTGGGCCAGTCCGTACTGTAGGTCTTACTCTTGATAAGTGACTCAGGGGTTTTGAGCTTCCCTGTGTTTCTTTGTTTAACAGGGTGGGGAGGCTACTGGGTTCATTACAAACATTGAAGGCTTGAAGGGTATTAATATGAAATAAATCTGGAAAGGTAGGTAGAAAACAGATTGTGACGAGGGCTTGACTGCCAGACTGAAGAGTTTGTGTTTTTTACCCCAGAAGCAATAATAAGTCACTGAAATTTTTTCAGCAGCAGAGTGCTAAGGTCACACCTGGGTCTTAAAATTTCTAATTTAGTAGAAACTTTTTGCATGATTACACATATATAACCTTTATAAAGATTGCTTACCGTCGGAGGAAAGGGAGAAGAAAGGGAAAGAGAGACAGGATTTGGAATTCAAAACTCGGAAAAAAAATCAACGAATGTTAAAAATTGTTTTTACATGTAATCAGGGAATAAAATAAAGTGTTATTTAAAACGTTATCAGAGTAGAGTAAATAGTTAAGAGTCTATTGCTAGTGTCTTGGTGAGGAGATATGAGGACCAGGAAGATCTCATAGAGATTATTAATGATGATCAATAAGTAAATTACATTAATAAGAGTACTTTAGAGTGACAAAGCACTTTGACGCACATTTTATTGTCACAAAAACTTGTGAGTTAGGTAATCAATTAATCAATAAGTGTTTATGATGTACCTCCTATGTGTTGGGCATCTTTCTAGATTCTAGGGTGACAAAGATAAAAATAAAATAGTCCTGGTCCTGGAGGAGTTCGCATTCAAGAGAGATAGATAGAAGGACAGACACATACAAATGTGTGAGTTTGTTATACCTAAGATAATTTTGAGAAATGAAGAAACTGAGACTTATATGGATTAAGTGACTCATCCAAAATCACGGAATAAGTGGCAGATCCAGGTTGCAATGACAGGTCTCAACTCCACTTACAGCACTTTCCACTATACTATGCTGCCCCTTTAATGAATAGTTAAATACTGGGAGAATAGGAAGCATCCTTGTTATAAAACACTTGCCTAGGATCCAATGCACTGTTCTAATAACAGTGAATATAAAGCATTTCAGAAAAAGATGATAAAAATCCTGCACCAAGTATAAAGATTCAAAGATATACCCACAAGGAAAAAACACAGGCCTTATTCTGTAGAAAGACTGAAGGAAAAATGAGCAGTTGACTGAGTAGTTTGATATATAGGGTGATGGAGAGGCCTAATTGAGCTCAAATATCCCACCCACCACTTTGCCACAGGTGTCTAAAATTCTCAGTATAATCACATCCTTGGAGGGTACTGAAGGCCCATATTTACATGTCAATATTTTATCTGAAAGCAGAAATACTTTAAGTTACCATTAGTCATTAATACATTACAAAAAGTTACCAGGTTTGTGAGCCTGACATCGACCAAGGCATAAGAGTATGAAAGAATGTGCAAGTCAGTCTGGGTGGAATAAGGGAACAGTTGTCTTGTGCCTGACTCATAAAGCACTGCTAAGGAAGGTCAGGGGGGGAGCCCTGCTATATTCAGTCAACCAACAAGAATTTATTAAGCATCTACTATCTACCAGGCTCTGTGCTAAATGCTGGGGTTACAAATAAAGACAAAAGTTCCCGAGGAACTCATAGACTAACAGAGAGGACAACATGTAAACAAATGCATGCAAACAAGTCACATATGGTATAATCTGGAGATAACTGACAGAGGGAGGGCTCTAGGATAAAGGGGGTTCTAGTTGGAAGGTGTGATTTCATCTGAGCACTGAAAGAAGCCAAGGAAGGCAGGAAGCAGAGATGAGGAGGGAGAGGATTCCATGCAGGGGAGACAGTAAGTAAAAATTTTGTCTTGTCTCAATTCTGTTTATCCTGCCCTCCCCTTCTGGCACCTTTCCCTCTCATCCAAGGGAAACAAAATAATCTGTTTTGAGCACCCTTGAGGCTCTCAGGCAAGAGTTGTATTCAACTATTCAGCAAATATTTATTAAGCACTTACTGTGTACAGAGCACTGCCCTAGATACTGAAAGATTTAAAGTTTAGATAAAAAAACACTCCTAGCCCCTAAGGAGTATATAGCCTTGCAGCTTTGTAGAGGACGCGGAACTAATACAGAGAGCTATAAGACAAAATAAGATCTGCGAGTGCTTCAGAGAGATATAATACAAAGTGATTTGTGGGGTTTAATAAAGAGAAGGCCATTAATGGTGTGGGGTGGGGGAGGCAGGGTCAGGGAAGACCTAGGTAGAATAGAAGAGAATAGAAATAATTTCAGAGAAAAATAGCAAAAATCCTCCACCAAGTACAATCTTCTCCAGCTGATTTTACAGATGAGGAAACAGAATCAAACAAGGTTACATGACTTGCCCAGGGTCACACAACTAGTAGGTATCTGAGGCCGGATTTTAACTCAGTAAGGAAAAAACAAGAAGTATGTCTTATTCTCCACACAGTCAGTAGTTGACTGAGCTGTGTGATGCAAGCAGTAATGGAAAGGCCTCAGTGCCCTCAAAGTGCATCTAGTCCAGACCCCTCCGTTAATAGAAGTGAAAACTGAGACCTGAGAGGATTAAGTTATTTGATAAAGGCCACAGATAAAATGTGACAGAGGCCAAATTTGAACCCAGATCCTCTGACTCCATGGGGGGAATTAGGTGACACAATGGATAGAGTGCTAGGCCTGGAATAAAGAAAACTCATCTTCCTGAAACACTTACTAGCTGTGTGACCCTGGGAAAGTCACTCAACTCTATTTGCCTCAGTTTCCTCATCTCTGAAATGAGTTGGAAAAGGAAATGGCAAACCACTCCAGCATCTCTACCAAGGGAACCCCAAATGGGGTCACAAAGAGTTGGGCACAACTAAGATGACTGAACAACAATCTCTGACTCCAGAGCCGATGGCCCTTTCCATGAGATAAAAGCAAAAATAGAATATGGAAGTGAAAACCAAGATTATCAGAAATATAGTAAAGGAGCTTCTAGCTGCCCAGATGACACCAGTGCCAGATGATTATGCCTCTGGATAATAGGACTGGCAGATTTAATTGTTGAGCTCTTTCTAGTGATCATTGAAAGACCTTGAAAAATGGGAGAGATACTGAAAGATGGTAGAAAGGCAAATAGTTCTTTATTTTTTAAAGGAAAATAGTAGAACCTGAAAACCACAGGCCACTTACTATCAGTGTGACCCTGAACAAGTCACTTAACCCTGTTTGCCTCAGTTTCCTCATCCATTAAATGAGCTAGAAAAGGATACTCCAGTATCTTTGCCAAGAAAACCCCAAATGAGTCATGAGGTGTAGGACACAACTGAAATGACTAAACAACATAAAAGTCTTCCACTTGGGTACCCAAAACCCCAACAATTCCACAATTATAAGTAGGGAGAGACCAGGCCAGGTAAAAATTCCATTAAAAAAAGATCTGAGGTGTTAGTTGGATGCCTTTTCTCAAAGTCTGGAGTACACTTATTTATTTTTTTGCTTGGAAGGGGGAGGGCAGGGCAATTAGCTTTAAGTGATTTGCCCAAGGTCACATGTGTCTGAGGTCACATTTGAACTCAGGTCCTCCTGACTCCAGGGCAGGTGCCCTGTTCAATGCACCACCTAGAGGCATAATATCCAAGACTATTGAGGTATCAGTCCCACTATATTCTGTCCTGCTCAGACTGTTTTTGGGTCACTGTTCAATTCTAAGCAGCAAATTTTAAAAGGGATGCTGATAATGTTTAGAGGATCTGGAGAAAGGCAAAGGAAAGGACTTGTGTGGCTTGTGCCCTAAGAGCACGTATGGAAGGAACTGAGAAAATTTAGCTGGGAAAAGAGAAGCCTTTTAGGGGACAAGATAGCTGCCCTTAGAGGATTAGATTTGTTCTGCTTGGTCCCAGAGAGCAGGACTAGGAGAAATGGGTGAAAGGTGCAAAGAGTCAAAGTTAATCTTGATATAAAGGGAAAAACAACAACTCTCTAATCATCAGAGTTATCCAAAAGTAGAGTGGCTAAGCTGGGCTCAAGAGGGTTCCACCTAACTTGAAGTCTTCAAATGTCATTTGTGGGGTGTGTTGTGGAACGATCCTTGTTCAGAGTTGGGTTGGATGGACTCAGAAATCCTTTCCAACAGCCCTATAATTTTATGTTATGTGCCCTTTCCATTGATGAATCTGCAGACTAGTTGGCAAGATAATAGTTTCGTGTGCGCGCACGCGCACACACACACATACACACACACACACACACACACACACACACACACACACACACACACACACACACACACACATACAAAACACAATTAACTCAGTAAAAAAATGTTTCCAGGAAGACTAAATCTTGTAACAATAACGGAAGAGCTCAAATGAATTGAAGTAGTGAGGGGAGAAACCTCCCCGCAATAGCCCCAGTGAGTGATGGATGTTAGGCTAGATCATACACTCCTAGGATTTCTCATGTTAGAAATGACTCAGAAGGTGGGGAAGCTTTCCCAGGCTTCACAACTCCTTTTTGAGGAACTCCACTCCCTCCCTACCTCTCCACAGGGAAAAGGAGGAGTCGCACAGCTGTGAGGAATCTGCTCGTGCCTGACCTGGGGTCAACAGTGGGCTGTGTGACTACAACAATGACCTATGGAGTTCTAGAATCTCCGCCTTCACCTTCTGGAGGATTTTCACAGCTCTGCATTTTTGGAGTAAAACTCGCCATTTTTCCGCCATAGGATGGAGAACAAAACCCAAATGTGATTTCAATTAAGGCAATAACAAATTCATGAGGGAGCAGCCCTCACCATCTGTCTAGAGAGAGTCAGATCCCAATGAATAGCTTCACAAACCATCTAAATAAATCAGAGAGATCAAATAGGCTTTCTAAAAAAGACAAAAGATCAAATTAATAGTAAAACTGCCTCAATTCCTAGCACATTGTTTAGTCACATAATTTATCACTTCACATTTGCATAATTAGGTGGGATTTCCCATTTAAACTCCTCAGCACCAATGCAACAGGCAGCATGGAAGAAAATTTGGGACCCATTGAAACACCATTCCTTTAGCTGGCTCTCGGTAATCTTTAGAAGAAAAAAGCTTTAGTGGCTAGAAGATGAATATGAACTTGCAAGCACATTATTCTTTTATTTTCAAGCTCTTATATAAAGTAACACAACTTTACCCCAGTTCAGTGGGAGCACTTGGGTATTGGTTAAATATGTCCCTTCTTCTGACATCACTGTCTCTTTAGAGATAGAAACCATCTACCCAGGCACCCAGGTTGGTAAACTCCCAGGCACTCTGGACTTTTCATTTCTCTGCCCCTCCCTTACTCATTTGCCAAATTCTATTAATTTCATTTTTGCTTATCTTTTCACTCACTTGGCTACTAACCTTATTCATCATGGTCCCACCCATTAGAATGTAAGTTCCTGGAAAAAAGGAGTTGAGTAAGTTGTTGTTTATTTGGTTTGTTGTTTTGCCTTCCTTTGTACCCCCAGGGTTTAGCATAATGCCTGGCTCATAGTAGGAGCTTAATAAAAGGCTTTCTGATAGACTGATTCAGACCATCACCTCTCGCCTGAATTACTATAATCACCTTCTAATCATGGTTTCCCTACTTCTAGTCTATAATTCCCCAATCCATTATATACACAGTTGCTGAAATTCTTTTTTTTAAACCTTTTTTTTTTAAATAGAAGTTTGATTTCACTGGTATAGGAGCTCCTGATAAGGAAACTGCCTCTACCAACGCAGATCAGCTGGGCAGCCTCTTACAGAGATGCCCAACACACAGAGAAGAATGACTTATACAAAATCATAGAACGTGTTGTTTGTCTTTTTTTTTCAAATTATCAGAGTAAGGACCTGAATTTCTGATTCTCAGACCAGCTTTCTAACTATGAAGTCATACCCCTTCTCTAGCTTTTCTCAAGAATCTTCAATGTCTTCCTATTGCATTTAAGATAAAATACAACCTCATCGGGCTTAATACTTAAGAACTTCTACATTTTGGCTCCAACCTACCTTTCAAGCCTTATTTCCATGTTACTCACCTTCTTTATGCACTCCACATTCCAGTCAAACCGATCTATTTATTGAACCTTCCTCAACCTTGGTAGCCCATCTTCAACCACTGTGCATTTATAAAGCCTGCCCCTCACACTGAAATACCCTTTTTTCCATCTTTACCTCTCAGAATACTTATCTTTTTCCAAGGTCGAGCTCAGGTGTCACCTCCCTTATAAATCAATCAATCAATCAAAAATATTTATTAGGCAATTACTGTGTATCAGACTCTAGGGACAGAAGCAAAAAGAATGAAAAAGGGTCTCATTGCAGTGAGCTTACATTCTAGTAGGGGAGACGAGTACACGTAAAATTATAAATGCCACTGAAATGTAAAATCAATACTTACACACATTCACACACACGCGGTCATTGAATACAAGGTAATTTCAGAGAGAAGGCATTAGCAGTTAGGCAGGATCAGGAAAGGCTACACATAGAAGGTGTTGCCTGAATTACAACTTAAAGAAAGAGGGGGATTTTATGAGATGAAGGTAAAGAGGAAGTGGCCAAAGCGGGAATTTTTTTTTGCCACAGTATGCATATTCGTGTCGAAATCATTATTCTCCATGCTTTTTTAATTGTTCAATGGGGGAGGGAGGAGGTATAATAGGAGGAACAGATTAATAAAAGAAAAAAATATATACAGGATCGTACTTTGGGAAGGGGAGAGGAAGGAGAAGCATACAGGGGAAGTAGGTGACTTTTTAAAAAGAGAGATGAAGAAAAGAGGTATCAAAGTGATCTGTAATCATACTAACAGAGGGACTAGGAGAAAGACAGCAATGCTTTTGTTTTCTAGAGGTTCTACCTCGTATGAAAGGCAGAGAAAATAAAGAAGAAATCCGTGAGCACCAATGAATAGAAGACTAAGTTCTAAAGTAAACTACAAGAGGAAAAGATTAAGAATGGGAGATGAATTAAATTGACATTTCTTAAGAAAGGATGTCACAAATGATTTTTACTCAAACTGAAAATGCCTGGGGGATCAGGGAAGAAACTTTATTAAACTTTTTTTATGGTCTACACAAGGCAAAAACAAGAAACTCAAGGAATGAGAGGACTGGACAGAGAAATAAAATTGATGGGGGAGATATAATATAATAGTCAATGGGGCACTTAGAGTCAGAAAGACCCAAATTCAAATTCAAAATCTGACATGTTGTATGTCTGTTATATATCTTATCTGAGTCTCAATTTCCTCATTGTTAAATGGAGTTAATAATATCTGTAGTAAAATCATAGAACTTTTTTGTGAGACTAAAATGAGGTAATGCATATAAAGCATTTTTCAATTAAAGTATCATGTAAATATTATTATTAGACCAAGCACAAATTAGTATAAAGAAAATAAACTACAGAGACTAAGGGCTGATTTAAATGAAGAAGAAAATGCAAATTTTAAATTATAACCCTAAAAATAAATATGTTAAACTCACCAATAAAATGAAAAAGAATGGAAAAATGGATAAAAAAAAAAACAGCCCAGACCCAACCATTCATTTCAATCAAAAAGCACACTAAATACAGGTAGACATATAAATAGCAAAAATGGGAGGGTGATACAAAATGTATTATTCCTCAGATGATTCCAAAATAAAACAGAAATGGCCATCATAATTTCAGATATGGCAACAATAAAAGTTGACAATTTCAGTAGAAATAAGAGGCAAAGCTACATTATACTTAAAAGCCCCACAGACAAAGAAAATATTAAGTTGTTAAATTTATCTATCTATCTACCTATCTATGCTTCAAATGACACAGCACCTAAGTTCCTAAGAAAAATTCAACCTGAACTGGAAAGATAGATTAAGAGTCTAATTTAATGTATATACTAATATACATTAAAAACAAATGAAAAGTAGAATAACACTATAAGAGCCTTTAGTATTTCTCTGTTAGTACTGATTAACAGAAAGAAAATACAGAGCTAAACAAATTTGGAAAAGTAGCATTTCAAGACTTTTGATGATTTTTCAGTGGGAATAAATATTAAGGAATTATTCATATACTTGGCATCACACAATGACTTCACAAAATTGTGTACTAAATTATAAAGAAATCATAAATAAATGTAAAGTTAAAAATACGATTATATTTTATGACAGTACAATCAAAAAATTATAATTAGTAAAAAAATGACAAAGAGTTATAGCTCTAAATGCAAAGTGACACCATCTTAAATAATGAATGGGTCAAAGAACAAAATACAGAAAAATAATTTCTTTAAAATAACAACATTACCATGAGACAACATACAAAATTTATAAGATTTAGTTAAATCAGTCCTTAGAGGAAAAATTATATGCCTAAAACATATTAAGAAAATAAAAGATAATTAAATAAGCATAAAAACTTTAAAAACATAGAAAATCAGCAAATAACTACAAACCAATTATGAAAGAGGAAATTTTGAAAATTATCTGAGAAATGTGTAATAGTGAAAATCTGATATGTACATATATGATCAAGACAAAGAGCCGATCTATTGAATGCTAATAAACCATTCACTGACTTGAAAATTTTAAAGAGTGAGGAAAAATTACATTTCCAAAATAATATGTGAACAGATAACTTTACAATGAATACAGTAAAGGTAAAGAACATTATCAGAGATTACACATTTATATCCCAAGCAAAACTGAGAACTTAAGGAATAGATGATTATATATAAAAATGTACAATACCCAGAATAACCAAACAAGAAATTGACAACTTGAATAACTCAGTTTAAGGGAGCAAAATAAATCCAGTCATAAGTAAATTGCCAAAGGAAAAATTGCTTGGTCCAGACCGATTTCCAAGTGATTTCTACCAAAGATTCAAAGTACAATTATTAGATATGCTATAAAACTGTTCTCAATATTTGAGAAAGGAGGTACTCTACCCAATTCCTTTTATGAGATAGCTATAGGCCTGATAACAAAACTAAGGAAAATAATGATCATAATAAATTGTATAAATTTTAAAAAACAAAAACTACACGATAATTTATATAGATGTAGAAGGTACTTTCAACAAAATGCTACACATATTGTGGAAAGACCCGTTTATAGTATTGTGAAAAGCGTGGATAAAAACAAAATCTGGTCTTGTTTACAATTTAGAAATACTAGATTTCCAATTAATGTAAGGGAAAGGCAAAAAATTCTCCCTTTTATCATTATGATTTGATGTAGTACTAGATATTGCCATTTGTGGCAACAAAATTAGGAAGAAATAAAGGAAGTAAACACTAACGAAGAGAAAGCAAAAATATCCCTATTCACAGATCACATGATAGTTTCCTCAGGAAACCCCTAAAAATCAATAAAAAATAATATTATTAAAATTAATAAATTCAAGAACTAAGAGTTGACAATCCTGATTATCTCTGCCCTATTTAGATACCATCTGGAGTACTGAGTGCAATTCTGAGCAATGCATTTTAGTTAGCTCCTTGATAATCTGGAGATTTTCTAGATAAAGACAACAAAAATGGCCAACGATGTAGAATCCATAACAAAGGAAGGTCAGGTATACGGCCTGGGAGTGTTCATCCTAGAGTAGACTAAAGATCACTGTGACAATTGCGTTCAAACACTTCAAAAGTTATGATGGGTAAGAGGGACTGGATTCATTCTGCTTAGTCCTTTAGAGGCCACAGCTAGAGGTTGCAAAGAGTCAAATTTAGGACTGATAGAAGGGAATATGTCTTAACAATTAGAGCTATATAAACATGAAATGAATTACTTCTGTGGTAACAAGTTTCCCCCTCGTTGGAGGTCTTCATGCTAAGTCTGAATGGCCATTTAACAGATATGTTGTCAGGATTACTTTGATGGTATTAGTTTGGTCGGGGAGAATATAGAACATTTTAATTATTACTGAACCCCTTCCAACTCTGAAATTCCGTGATTCCAAGATTATTAATGAGTTCAGTAAAGCAGCAGCATACAAGATAATAACAAGATATTTACAAGATAAATACAAAATAAACATAAGAAATCACCATCATTTCTATATTAAAAGTAGAAAAGTGAAAATCCATACGAAATAAGTACAAAAAGCACCTAATTACTCAGTTAACCTACTAAGACATATTCGAGGCATAAATTCTACTATAAAAACTGTTAAAGAAATTTCATCGTTCATGATTGAACTACTTCGATATAAGATTACAATACTGTCTAAATTAAATTACAAACTTAATGCTATAACAATAAAAAGGGAAAGTTGCTTTATATATAGCTATATATAATACTAAAAATCATTGGCACAAAAAAAAAAAGGTCTACAATGTAAAGGGGGAATTTTTTTTTTTTAAGTAGAGACAAAGGGGGCTTAGCATTACCAGCTCTTAAACAATATCATAAAGCAGTAATCATCAAAATGATTTAGAACTAGTTAAAAATAGAAAAGTAAATCAATGGAACAGACTAGACAAGTAAGACCCAGAAGCAATGAACACAATAGTTCAGTGTTAGATAAATGCGCACACACACAAATTACTAGGAAGAAGGACTCCCTATTTGACAAGAATTACTGGGAAAATTACAAAGCAGTTTGGTAGAAAATGGGTTTATACAGCACCAGGCCCTACTCTAACTTGCCATTAGACCACAGGCTTCTAGATGCCCAGAGACATACTATTTCTTGATCCCTTGCTAGGCTTCTAGAGTATCCTGGGATACAAAATCACCAGGCCTTGTTCATACTAGCCACTAGTTTGGACTTCCAGAAAACTGGGAATGTAAACATTTAAAATTCTTTACAACCTGGTCCCTTCCTATCTTTTCAATCTTCACATTACTCCTTTATATATACTATGCTATTCATCTAGTATGAACACTTTTGTTTTTCATATATATGTGAATACAAATTATTTTTGTTTTTATGTTTTTCAAATTTTATATAACTGATATACTTGCTATTATTCATAAATAACACTTCATTTCCCCCCAAAAAACCCTTTCTGCCAGAAGCTTTTTTTACTCCCCCAGCTACTATAAATGCCTTCCCTCTTAAAGTTACCTTGTATCTACTCTGTCTGTATCTTGGATAGATCAATCTATGTACATGTCTCCCTTATTATAATGCCAACTTCTTAAAGGTATGAATTGTTTTCATTTCCACATTTAACACAGGGCTTAGAACATCATTGAATTTTTAATAAATGCTCATTCATTGACCGATCTTACACCACGAGATAATAAGATTTAGATGGATAAATTATCTAAAAATAAAAGGATGTATGTATATATATGTATGAAGAAAGAAGTACCTTTCAGAACCCTAGTTAGACAAGAGGAAGATTTCTAACAAAATAAAGAATAGAAGAATTCAAAAAAGAAAAAAAAATTGCCATTTCAGTTATATAAAATTGACTTTTGCAAAGAAAAATCAATGCTTCTCTAAGAAGAGAAATTGTTGAGTATGAAAAATTATTAGTATTAGATAACTCTGTAAGTTATTCATGCAACTGAAAGTCATGACTAAGATCTATTCTTCAATAAATAAGTCATTCATGAAAGCAAAGTTTCGAAAGGATTGCAAACGATCAATAGTCATACGGAACAATATTCTAAACAACTAAAAGAATGCAAATTTTAAAAACTCCGATTTATAAATTATAAATTTATAATTATAAATCATCAAATCAACTACAAAGATGTTGGGAAGAGGCTCTCCAATTCCAGAGAAAGAACTGATAAATAGAAATATGCATAGTATGGTTTTACATATAATTACAAATCGGTATCAAACAGCGGCGTTCTCTAGTGGGGGTAGAAAGGGAGGTAGACAGTTTGGAATTTAAGACATAACAAAAATAATAAATTTAATTAAATTTTTATGAAAACAAAGTGAGTAAGAGACGGGAGTGTATGAGAATACACAGAAGAAAGGATCACTTCTAGCCAAGATTCAGATAAAACTCAGAAGTGCCTCTTGGGCTGGACCTTGAAGAGTAGCAAGGATTTCTATTGGGCGAAGTCATAGAATCACAGAATCTCAAAGTTGGAAAGGACCTTGGAAGGAGTCTAATTCAACCCCCACCTCAAATTGAATCGTGTCTACAATACCCTTGATAAATGACCATTCAGTCTGTTTAAAAAGCCCCAGTTGGCAGGGGCTACTTGATGAGGACTTGCAGAAATAGAACTACATAGCTCCAGGTCCAAGTCTTTCTTATAGGCAATTAAGTGGACTTTATATATATTTTCAGGTGACTTTTTGACTTACTACTCTCATCTAATTTTAGTCCTACTTGAGGATCCAAGATTTAGAGTTAGGCATTCATCAAGTCTGCCCTCTACTCATTTTATAGATGAAAATAATTAAGGCACAGAGTAGTCAGTCAGTGACTTGACTAGAGTCAGGCAGGCAGTAAGTGACTGAGGTTTCAGGATCAAATCCAGATCCTCTGAATCCAAACCCAGTACTCTCTCCCCTATATACCAAACTGCCTCTCTTCAGTCAACTGGTCAAATGTATTGAGTATGCGCCAAGGGGAGACAATTGAACTAGAAATAGAGGACAAACTATGAGATCTCTGAAACCAAAGAAAGATTTGAGCGACCATAAGGAGCCATATTTAATGGAATTAGTTCCAACAAGACTCTGGTTTGAAATGTCAGAGACTTGATCAAGACAATCTGTCATTACCTATCTCCTCAAAAAGCTATCTAGAAACAGAAATTTCTTCTGAATCTATATTAGTAAGTGTAATAATAATAATTAAAAAAACAATTCACATTTATACAGCACTTTAAAGTTAGTGAAGGACTTTCTACACAGCAATCCTGTGACGTAGTATGTAAGATTGGAAATTCAATTTATATCATTTTCAGAGGTAATAGGTAGAAATGATGAAGAGGTCACTTTAGGATTATTTTGGAGAAAAGCCTTCCTGACAATTAGAGCTGCCTAAAAGTGAAATGAGTTGTCCTGAGAGGCAGTGGGTCCCTCCTCACTAGAGGTCTTCAAGCAGAGCCTGGGTGCGTGATTATAGTGTGAATTCCTTTTATACATGGTTCAGACCAGATGGCTGCCGAAGACCCTTCTAAGCTAGAATTGTGTAGTTCTGTAATTTTAGAGGGGCAGCCTCATTGACTGTGTCACATTTTATATTTGTGTAGTGATTTGTTTCTTTTTAAATACTCTCACATCCATGAATTCAATTGACCACAACAATCATGTGATATTGAAGAGCAAAGACTATTATTTTCATTTTATAAA
Organism: Pseudochirops corinnae; assembly: GCA_028646515.1. NCBI lineage: Eukaryota > Metazoa > Chordata > Mammalia > Diprotodontia > Pseudocheiridae > Pseudochirops > Pseudochirops corinnae. The sequence continues at coordinate 135,287,501 of CM053585.1, forward strand.
TGTGAGAGAGCTCAGAGAATTTCAGTGACTGACCCAAGGTCAAATGGTGAGCGAATCCAACAGTGGGCTGGGATGAATTACACGTCTTCTTTTTCCTAATTTAATGTTCATCCTAATGCTCTAGCTTTGCCTTTCAAGCTTCATAGCCGATAGAAATTCCTAATACCTTTCAGCTAAGTCTTCTGATTACCAAGTTTTTACTATCTCTGGTTGCATTCAATCCCTTAAAAGCCAAACATTACCGAATCCCTTATCCCATTTGATCTCCTGTAGTTCCTGCATGCTCTCCCTATTTAGACAATTTATTCCAGTTCAGGTTTTATAATATTCCAGGAGGTATCCATTTTTGTTGTTGCTCAGGCGTTTTCAATCATGTCTGATTCTTTGTGACCCTATTTGGGGTTTTCTTGGTAGAGACTGGAATGGTTTGCCATTTCCTTCTCTAGCTCATTTTACAGATGAGGAAACTGAGGCAAATAGGGTTAATTAAGTGACTTGCTCAGGGTCACACAGCCAGTGAGTGACAGAGGCCTGATTTGAACTTGGGAAGATGAGCCTTCCTGACTCCAGGCCCTGGGTTCTACTACACCACTACCTTCCCCTAGCAGGATATATATAGACCCATTTAAACATTTCAAAGGTTATATAAAATTTCAAAAACATGAAAACAAAAATAATTTGTATTCACATATATATGAAAAACAAAAGTGTTCAATTTGTTGTAGGAGCTTGAAATAAAATGATCCTAACTCTAAACCTTCTCATAGTCATTCTAATCTGTCTCTTTCTTTACAATCACACAGGTACAATCCTAGTTCAGGTCTTGATAACCTTTTTTTTTCTAGACTTTTAAAACAGATTTTTTTACTGGACTTTTTGGCTCCTGCTCTCCCTCCCCTTTAATCCACCCTCAATATAGTTGAAATTAACCTTCCTAAAGCAAAACTCTGACCGTTTCTCTCTAATGTTCAACTGTCTATTGTTTCTAGCATCAAAAACAAACTCCTCAGTGTAGCATTGAAGGCCCTTCAAACTCTGGCTCCAGTCTACCTTTCTAGGCTTATTATGAATTACTGCCCTTTGGATATTCTATGTTTTGTTTCACCAAATGAAATTACCATTTTCCAAGCATGGTTTTCTATCTTCCGTCTTTGTGCCTTTGCATGAAGCCTAGAATCCTCTCCCTCCTCACCTCCACATAAAATCTTTAGCTTCCTTCAAGACTCAGCTCAAGACTCCTACAAGGGAAGGGAAAAGGAACAAGCATTTATTAAGCACCTACTGTGTTCTATTGTGCTAAGTGCTTTACAATTATTATCTTATTTGATCCTCATAGCAACTCTGGGGGGGGGCGGGTGCATTATTATCTCCATTTTAGAGCAGAGGAAACTGAGGCAGAGAGTCTTTAAGTGACTTGCCCATGGCCACATAGAATATTTCTGAGGCTGAATTTGAACTCAAATCTTCCTGACTTCAGGCCCAGCACTGGATCCATTTTGTCACCTAGTTGACTCTACAGAATACCTTTTCTCAATCCCCTAATAGTGCCCTCTCCTCTCTCAAATTACCATGTGTTACATACCTATTTATATGCTACATGTTCCCAGAAGATTTGGAGCTGAGTAGGTAGTTGGTGCAGTGGGCAGAACACTGGGCTCAGAATCAGGAAGACTCCTCTTCATGAGTTCAAATCCAGCCCCAGACCCTTAATAGTTAGTTGTGTGACCCTGGGTAAGTCATTGAACCCTATTTGCCTCAGTTTCTTCATCCGTAGAGTGATCTGGAGAAGAAAGTGCAAACCACTGCCAAGAAGACCTCAAAATGGGGTCACCAAGAGTCAGCTATAACTTAATTCCACAACAATAGATTAGAATCTCCTTGAGGTCATAGATTTCTGTTGTTTTCTCCTTTGTATCCCAGGCACTTAACACAATGCTATACACAGAGTAGGAACTTAATAAATGTTTATAGGACTATATTGGAATCATGAATTGATAAAGATCTTACATAAACATTGTATGTATTTATAGAAAGGGATAATCTGATATAAAAGGCTAAAAGATGGGAAGAGGCAGAAATAAACACCCAGAGTTTGCATTTTAGTCTCATTACTACCGTTTCCCTGGGATGGGGGAGAGAAACAACAACAAAAAACTAACTATGGGTTTTCTTAGAGAATAAATGCCATCTCCCAACATTGGATGAGAAAAGCTAAGAAGGGTGGAAGGTACCTGAAAGCTTTTTGTCCTTGTTTAGTCATTTCAGTTGTATCTGGCTCTTTGTGACCTCATTTTGGGTTTTCTTGGCAAAGATACTGGAGTGGTTTGCCATTTTCTTCTCTGGCTCACTTTACAGATGAGGAAACTGAGGCAAACAGGGTTAAGTGACTTGCCCAGGGTCACACAGCTAGTAAGTGCCTGAAGTCAGATTTGAATTTAGGAATATGGTTCTTCCTGATTCCAGACCTGGTGCTCTATCTACTGCACCACCTAGCTTTACGTTTTAATCTAACTGCTGAGTTGTCCTGTTTGAGACTGTAGTTGTTACCCAAGCTAATGTCTATGGTCACATTCACATCAACCAAGTTTCCACATTCTCCATCTTAATCCAGTTCAGGCTTGACAGCTGGAGCCTGTGTGAAGTCTCAGAGGTGTATAGGGTCTCATCTTTAGTATTGATACAGCTATTTTTAAAAGGTGGAAACATGACACTAGACACAATAAGACTCATAAATAATCCACCAGTTGGGGAAATCAAACGGAAAGAAAAGATGACCTCTGACCTTTCATCTGCTTTAATGGCACTTTATTATGATCGCAAATGGAGACAAATTCATAAAGAGGAAAAATCAATTCTACCACTTGCAAATAATTAAGACACATACATCAAGTAATGGCTTCTTTCTCCCTCCTAATTAAGTGATGGATCCCAGGGGAGCACTAAATTGGTCATCACAAACAGAAATTACACAAAGCATGAGTGTTTTAAGATCAATAAGTACTGAGGAGAGGCCCTGATTTTTCCACCCTGTTCTTCTACTCTATCTATGCTTGGCAAGAAGATCAATATCTACTTCATTGTGACTTCAAACAGCACACCTGGTGACGTGTTGGTGTTATAACCAGGATTGCTGTCAGTAGAGGGGTTGGACGTGGGGCCTGGCACACAGGGGCCACCTGACAAATGCTTCTGGGCTAACTGACTGAATAAAGAACTATGAGTCAACACATTCCACTTTCTTTCCTGTATTTTTGAAGTTAGCAATAATTGGGCTACTTTAAATCTCGTGGTGTTTTTTCTCAGCCCCCCTCATAAGTTGCACCAAAGCCTTGGTTCAATTTAAGCAGCTCTTCTTGGACAAACTTCCAAACTCCAATCAAGTCTAGTCCTGAGGCTGAGACTGAAGAATAGTGCTACCTTCTTCCAAATCTGGAATGAGCTCCATATGACTTCTGGGCATGTTCTTTACTTGTCTTAGGTCATCTTCCTTGATGTAGGAACATCCTCAGAGTGATGACTTCAATAGGGCTAGCTCATAGACACCAATGAGTCAACTCCTGCCATCCTAATTAGGTGGTGTTGGTGAAACAACAACAGCATGATAACAACCCAACAAACCTACTGGGTTTTATTGACCTTGACTTTTTTTTTTGGCCTCGATTTTCTTAAGAAATTCTGTCTCTGTTCTAGCACATTTCTCTCCTCTATATGGCATCCCTTCCCTTTTCTGCAATCTTTCATAAATGGAAACTTCTGTGCTAAAATCCTCAAGTTCTCCATAATGATAGTAGGCCCAGGCCCTGACCTGTGGTAAAGCCCTCCAAGCTCGTATTGGTCTGTTCAGCCAGTCAGACACCCTGTACCCCGACCCCAACGCAATGATGCCATTTTTGGTCCTCTTCAAGAACAAAGAACAACAACCAACCAAAGCCCGGGACCCACCTGATTACCAGTAGACTAAAGACGTACCTTGTGATAGGCTTCTTTGTATCCCATTAAACCACAAGCTTCTTGAGAGCAGGGACTGTTTTTTCACCTTTCTTTGTATCCTTAGCACTTAGCACAAGGCCTGACAGACACAGTTCCCAACATATGCTACTTGACTGACTGAATAACTGTATCCAACCTCTTCTAGTACAACAGGTCTTAAGGGATCCAGCAGTGAGCATTCTATTTCCCTTCTGTGATGGAAAGAAGGATAATTCAATTCAATTCTAGTGATATTCATCTTCAAAAATTTCCACAGCAGTCATGTGTGAACTCCTGCATGTTCATCTCCCCTTTTTACAGGCCATCAATGAGATGATGGCCCATTTTGCAAGCTGGTAAGGCTCTGTGGAAAACCATAGTCATGAGACAACCATTCTGACCTGAGAACAAACTTGAGGAGGCTAGTCATTTA
>CM053585.1:135292402-135336786 GCA_028646515.1 Pseudochirops corinnae
CACACATATATATATATGGACGCAGCCTGGTGGAAAATAAAGAGGTCAGAGCTGGCATTCTCCATGGTTGGCATGGATCCTGCGACCTTTCTGGAATCTGAGAGAGATGATAGAACCAAAACCAAAAGATCTAAATCCTCCTCTAGGCTATTGCCAGTCTTCTTGTTTTGCAATGCTGTAGGCCAGAGGAACATCAAGGACCAACAAGGCCATTATACACTTAATTGCTTTAGGGAAGCTTTTCCAAAGCAAGTCTTCCTTCTCAGGAATTTCGGCTTTCTCAAAAATTCCAAACCACTTTTTTCTCTGGAGTTGGCTCACAACTATTTTTCCACTTGTCTTTTTTTTTCTTTTCTAAATGCACTGACCACTCCAGACTTCAGTCCCTGTACTACTGCTTCTTGTATTTATCACATAAGTAAATACAAAAATACATAAAACATAAGGTAATTTGAAGGTGGAGAGAGATACATACACAGATAAGTAAAAACAATCTAATTTGAAGAGGAAGAGAATACTAACTACTGATGAGATTGGAGAGAGATTTAGAGAGAATGTGAGCTAAGTCTTGAAAGAAGATGGAGATTTTGACTGGTCGGGATGATGAAGAAATGCATCCCAGATATGGGAAAATGGCATATATAAATGCTCAGAGGAATGAAATAAACTGTTTGGTTCAAATAAGAGCAAGAAGTATAAAGAGGAAAGAATATAAAATCAGTATGGAAATCCAGGGCCAGATTGTGGTGGTTACAATGACAAAGTAAAGCAGCCATCTTGGACCAACATAAAAGGTTTCCAGAGCAATAGGAGGATCCCAAATTCTCTGTGGCTAGGGGATCCAGATCTTTTACAGACAGATATTAACTTAAACCTTTTGAAGAGTTTTGTCATCATCTTCCAGTCCTATTTCACACTTAATGATAAGTTATAAATATTAGGATTATCAAGAATGAAGTCTTGACCACAGTTAGAATTGCTACATCATCAGTCTGCTATCTAAATGTACAAAGAGAGATGGCAAACAGGGTATCTCAGCACACTGCAAAAGGTTTGATTGAGATGACCATCCACAGACAGTGTAGGACATCAAAGAGATGCTACTAGAATTCATTGTAACTGAACCTTAAGGAAAGAAGCTCTCCATTGTACCGTGACACCAGGCAATAGTAACAACCAAAGGACAAAAAGGAAACCTGGATTATTTCTAGTCCTGCCTCTACCACTAATTAGCTGTGACACTGCCTTACATCTTGGACCAATCACTTGGGTGCCCAGGATCCTCAACCATGAAAGGAGAATATCATCTTCTCTTCTCATTTCACAAAATTGTTCAAGAATGATGTAGCAAATGAGATGATATATGTTAAGTCATGTGTAAACCTTAAGGTGCCACATAAAAGCTAGTTATCACTGTCAGCAGCAGCATTAGTATTGTATAAAGAGATTGGGTTAGCTGGTCCCTGGATCCTTCTAGCTCTAAATCTATGATTTCATGATTCTACAACAGATAACACATGTGAAAACACCTTCCTAACTTTAGTGTTAAAAGTACAGGAACTGTACTATTTACCCAGACTCTAAATTTCAGTCATCATTGACTTATCCCTCTCTCATTCTCCAGATTTGTCCAACCAGACACCAAATCCTGTTAGGGTTTACATCTAAATTCATTCAATCACTGCATTTCTCCTGCCACCATCTTACTTCATATCCCAACATCTTATACATGAATTACTTCATTTCATGTTTAATTATTGATCCCTTTCTCTTCCTCTACAATCCTTTATATCAACAAATCCTTACTAATTGATGAGTTAAATAACTGAAGATTCTTTGGTAAATGTAAAGCCCCATAAAAGCTCAAAATAATTATCTATGTTAATGCATGGAGGCAAACCTCTGCTAACAGTAGATCTATGTGCACTCCCCTAATATTCATCCAGTCCCTCACACACAAAGAGAGTAGTAAGGACATCTTTTGTATTTGAGGTGATGGTAGCCTAACCTGAAATACAAAGTATGGGTCACCAAGGACACAGGAAAATACAAATACAAAATTCAAGTTAAATGGAAAACAATGATTCAGTGATATAGAGTTACATTTGGAACATCCAGAAATGACTTGCTGTGAAGATTTGAAAGTGAAACTCTTAAATTATATTCATCACCCCACTCCTTCCCCAAACAAGGAATTCACCATAAGATTTTGTTTTAAATTTGGTGACTTCTCATATAATCTCCTATTAACATACTATTAAATATGAGGGGTTTGGGGGGGTAGGGGGATAACAGGATCATGGGGGTTGGGAGGGTGAGGGCAGGGACCTTCAACAATTCTACTGTTTGAAATCTAAACCTTTGAGTTCTAGGATATTTGGCATTCAGCTTTTTTTCTTTTTCCTTTATTGGGCACTCAGTGTCTCAGGTTTATATCCACCGCTTTGATCCTTTTCAAAAGGCACAAGTGATAAGTTTCAATAGAGCTAAGTGTCTCATTTCAGGTCACCCCAATGCAGGTCTACCCTTATTATACTGGGGGGGGGGGGGAGGAGGAATCATTGTGCCCAGTTACCATGGAAACCAACATTTCTGTAAAGAAGAGACAAAGCCCCAAAGTTGTGTTGAAAATAAAAATGGAAAGTGATTCCTCATAGTTGTAAGCTTGAAATATTGTAAAGAGCAAGACTTTGTAGTGTGTGACTTTGTGACACAGAAGAGGAAATTACCACCACTTCTACTTGAAAAAGCTGTAATTTCTCTTAAAAATGGAAAAGAAGAGAAGGGAAAGGAAGAGAAGAGAGGAGAGGAGAAAAGGGGAGGGGAGGGGAAACTTTAGGAACCTTTAAAGCCTTTCTCCTATAGCTTGGATCTGTACTACACTGAGCCACTCAACATTCATCAGTTTGCAGGAGATTGCTGTGCTCAGACCTGGAATATAGCTCAGGATAACAAAAAAAGTGAGCTCTACTGAGAAAACATTCACTTTTTTTTTAATGTTACCCTGAAATTAGGAGTATTCTGAGAACATTCAGTATATTTCATGACTCATTATGCATCAGGGCCAGGCTTAGACAGACCTGTGAAGAGTTTGTCTTCAATATCATTCAGCCCTTTTAACATCCCCCTCCCCCCCACACACTCTTCTCTTAGTATTTTGGTTCAGTTTTTCACTGATAGCCCTTGTGCTGCTCCTCCTAAGCTCTATAGCTGTCCATAGTCCTCTAATACAACATACCAGGTAGCAGCACCAGTCCATGCTTAGGATTTTTCTTAACTATCTTTTTTCCTTCTTCCATCAAAAGTTATCTGTCCTATGTCCTCTTTTTTCAAGGAACAGATTTATACCAGATAACTGACTCATGGTGAATCTGATAAATTAATCTTTGCTAATATGCTAATGGTTGCTAAAAAGAAAGAATTCTTGATCCTTGTTGTGATTGTCCTTTGTTTTTGAAGAGGACCCTGGTATCAGGGAAATGGTGATGTGACTTGCAGTTGACTTTGATTTGAGTATGGGAGGGCCATGCCAGGTCGTGAGCCTCACTTTCTCCTCCAGAGCCATCTGGATCCAGTGACCTGATATTCATCAGGATGACTGGAGATGACCCAGGATGCAATGGGAGACCCTGGCCCTTTTGGGCTAAGGCCTTTGAGGTACTCACTGAGAGTGAAGGAATGCCCATTCAGTGAACAGACCTCTTTAAGAAGTGAGTCAAGGGAGGGCCCCTTTAATTAGAAAAAAAAAAAATCAAGTTGGGAGGGGGAGATCCTCAGGCTTGCTCTTCTAAAGAGAAACTGGAACTAGAAGAAAATTTAAAATATAGTTTGGTCCTTCTTGTTTCCTCCAGAGATATAAAATATAATTATCCCCATTTTATAATTGAGGCACCAAGGCCCAGGGATCTTGTAACTTACCCCAAACATCTCGTAACAAATGAACTTTTTAATAAAGGTCTGCAGAAAACAATGCCATAACCCAAAGAAATTGTCATTCTAAGGGCAATTACTTCAGGCACAATGAGAGTTGGGGTAATGTTTGGGGACAGACAAGGTCTAGTGGTACTCCTCAAAACATACTTTGTAAACAATCACATAATAGGCCTACAAGAAGGCCCGCCCTAAGGAATATGTTTTCCTGCTCCAAGTTCCATAGGAAATCACAGGATCTGGCAGGAACCCTGAAGCTTATCTAGACAATTCCATTTCTCCCCCAGTAAGATGGTATCGAAACTACACAAAATAGTTGCCCAACAGGCTTTGGGCTATTTCCAAATAAGAAGATTTCAGTTTTTCCCATTTCTCTTCCCACTGACATACAGGCCTCCAAGAGCATTTCTACTAGAACTCCAGGCTTCTCAATTGCTCGGAGCAACATGGTTACTAGAATAAAGGGTATTATTTGGATTCAGAGGACCAGGGTTCAAATACTGCCTCTGACACATAATGCCTGTGAAACCCTGGGTAAGTCATTCAGTTTCCCTGGGTCTCAGTCACCTTAACCATAAAATGATGAAGTCAGATAGATGCCCCCATGCTCTAATTTATGTCCCTATGAAAGGTTTCAGAACAGAGTTCTCATCACCAACCAGAGGTGAAGATAATGGGAACTTCCTGGTTAAGGAGACAAGAAAGTTGTCTTTAAGCGGTGCCCAAACCATTTCCAAGCTTTTCTGAGACTGTGAAATTAGGCTAGAAGTCTCTGAATTGATAAGATTGCCAGTATTTCCTGTTTCCAGTCAGGCTTGCAATATCACAAGCATAGGCTCTGTCTCTGGCGGTCTTTGGCACTTCCACTCAACCATCCCAGCTGGAACCAAGAAGTGCAAAGAAGCAAAAACACATACACAAACAAAACAAACAAACAAAACAAAACATTGGGAAAGCTCCAAAGAAAGTAAAAATTGTGAAAGCTCTTATGTTTTAAAACTTCTAAAGGAGTTTCATTGCCTTTCTTTTTAAATGATGGAAGGCATTTGGGCCATTTTTTCAATTGTACACAATACTTTGGTCTTCTCCAATTCTTTAGCCCATGAATCAAAATAAACTTCATAACATCCCACTGGAATCTAATGTCCTGGAGTTGGAAGGGAGTCCTCCAAATTCCATGGATCTAACCAATGTATAATAAACTGACTAACCTCCATTTTATGAAAATATTTCAGTGGTCATTGATGCACTCAATATGGGACAAACTGGGCTCAGCTCTTTCTCCAATAGAGACAAGATAAATTTTTGGGGTGAGAAAATAAGGAATGACTTAGCTTTTTGCTATGGAAAGCTGGCATATAGGATTGTAGGAGAGGAAGCCAGGAAGGTGATTTAAAAAAGAAGAAGAGAAGCTAGTAAAGACATGAAAACTAGGAAGAACACAAATGTCTGAGGGAGTCAGACAAAAGCTTGAAGCAATTTCACTCAGAGGAGAGGAAAGAGGAGCTTATAAGTTAAGTATACATAACGTGAGAATTCCTAACTCAGTACCTCCATTTTCTTCATCCCCATGTAGTCAAATAGTTTATAGTCTATTGAAGAAAACCAAACAATCAGAAAACATCTATTAAGCACCTAATTAAACGCCTAATATTTTCTAGGTACTGAGGACAAAATATAATGAACTCAGCAATACCTACATGTATTGTAGTAACGGCATTTAATGAAGAAAAGTGAATAAATATTTATTAAGAACCTACCATTTTCCTCCAGGACTGGGTCAAATGCTTTACAAATGTTTCATTTCATCCATATAATAATTGCAGGAGAAAATCATTATTACTATGCCCATTTTTTAATGCCTATTGTACATTTGAGGAAACTGAGGCAGAGTTAAATGACTTGCCCAGGGTCACATGGATATTAAGTCTGAGATTAGATTTTTTTTTAAATTTTATTTTTAAAGCATTTTCATAACAGTATAATTAAAAAGATGATTCATATGAAACCATAAATTTACCATATACAATTTGCTATTCCTTTATTATGTATATTATATATGTATTACATAACATATAATATATATTATCATGTAAATTTTTTAAAATCTTCCCTCCCCTCTCCTGCCTGAGAGATGGCTATCATTAGACACAAAATACTAGATTTTAATAATTATAATAAATACAAAAGCTAACATATATATAGCACTTATGGTAGGCACTGTGCTAAGCACTTTATAATTATCTTCTCATTCAATCTTCACAACAGCCCTGGGAGACAGATACTATTCTTATTTCCATTTTATCGATGGAGAAACTGAAGCAAACAAACATTAAGTAATTTGCCCAGAGTTGCACAGATAGTAAGAGTTTAAGTCTAGATTTAACTCAGGTCTTCCTGGCTCCAGGTCATCATCATCACATCTAACTCTCCACAATCCCATTCTTGGCAAAGATACTTCCGTGGTTTGCCATTTCCTTCTCCAGCTCATTTTTACAGATGAGGAGCTGAGACAAACAGGGCTAAGTGACTTGCCCAGGGTCACTCAGCTAGTAAGTGTCTGAGGCCAGATTTGAACTTGGGAAAATGAGTCTTCCTGATGCTAAGCTCAGCCATCCTCGGAGCCACCTCACTGCCTCTTATGAGTCAAATAATATGCTTATGAAGTTATGAGAATGAAACAAATAATGAGGTTAAAGGGAGTCATGCTTTGTAGTACTAAGATCACTCTCTTCCCTCCATAGACACACACACACACACACACAGAGTTACAATTCTCCCTTTTAGACTTATAATGGAGATATGATGTGAGATCATATCTAGTCTAACCCAAACCCAAACCACACCATTCTCCAGCTGTCTTCATACCATGCTACTACCATTTCTTCTACTGCATTCCACCATTGATTAAACAATCAAATCAATGGAAAAGGACACAGTCATGGAAAAAGACACATCCATCAATGTCCCTGTGGTTCCACTTATTCCAGTAACTTTTCAAACCAAATTGCCCTTCCCTGACTGCTACTCCTTCTTTTAAAATGTAAGGTCCTTGAGGGTAGAGACTCTCTTCCTTTCTGTATTTTCATCTCTGGCACTTAGTATAGTCCTTGGCATACACACTTAATACATGTTTCCATTCATTCATTCATTCATTCATTCATAACACTTTGCTTTGTATGTTTCCAATGCATTTATAAAAATTGCTCACTACAATAATCTATATTCTTGTCTTCTCTCTCATTAGATTATAAGCTTCTTGAGGGTATGAACCATACCTTATCTAAAATTTGTATCTAGCCTAATGTACACAGTTGGCACTTAATAACTGTTTGTTTGTTGAATTTAATGTTCAACACAAATCCTTGAGAGTTAATGTAAATGCAGAGAAATAGCAGACAACCCATAACTTCCCTTTCTCTTTAGACAGGCCTGTATCACTACTTTTAAAGTCTGTTTTTCAAGCACCAGTGCTAGTTATCTTCCATTTGGTTCCTCAAAGTCCCTCTGCTTTAGGCAAGAACCTATCTCCAGACACAGATAACAGTCCCAGTGCTTTGCACAGTTCTTGGCACATGTTGCTGTTCAGTCTTTTTCAGTCATGTCTGACCCTTTATAACTGATCTCATTTGGGGATTTTGTGGCAAAGATGCTGGAATGGTTTGTCATTTCCTTCTCCAGCTCATTTTATAGATGAGGAAACTGAGGCAAACAAGGTTAAGTAACTTGCCCAGGATCACACAGCAAGGAAATGGGTGAGGTCAAATTTTAACTCAGGTCTTCCTGACTCCAGGCCAGGCACACCAACCACTGTACTACCTAACTTTCACCTAGTAAGGTACATAGTAAGCTCTTAATAAATGCCTGTTGACTGACTGATAGTCAGAGTCAGTCTAGAAATCCCATAGCTCTCCATTTACCTCTTCCAGTGACCCTCAACACTAGGTTTGGACATATCTGCCAAAGAGGCAGTCAATTTATTTTATGCTTCTTCCTTTGGATATTTTTGCTATAATAATAATAATAATAATATCTATGTAAATACATATGCAAATTATATGCAAGCACACACACATATGTATATATTGTACATATACATATGTTTATGTATGTATAGCATGCATGTATAGGTAGGTAGCTAATTGCATGCATGAATTTCCTGTGAGAGATGGGCTAGCCTAGAGATCTCCAGGAAAGAAATTCCCAAAACCTTCTTGTGTCAATATCCTCAAAATTTCAGTCAGAGATTTGGAGCTAGAAGGGACCTTTGATGTCGTTTCATCCAACTCCATCATTTTTCAGATGAGGAAACAGAGGTAAAGGGATTTGCTGACAGTTGTACAAGTAAGTTATAAAGCCAGGATTCAAACCCAGCTCCTTTGACTCCATATCTAGCTCTTTCCATTCTATCATGCTTCCTCTTGGGTGATTGTCTTGGATATGAATGAAAATTTTTGGCCGATACACAGCCCCTGAATGTCAGAAATCATCCTAACTACCTTTACATACCACTCAATCTGCCAGCACTTAGCTCTTGGTTAGTCTCTCAATAAAGACAGGTGACAATGACCAGGCTCTCATTGGAAGGCTATTTCTAGTACTTGAAATGACTCTCAAAAACAGTTCCATCCAGCTCAGCCGGACAACCAATCTACTCCTCGAAAATAAGTTGAATTTCCTGGAGTCGTTTGTTCCCTTTCACATTGGGCCTCTAAGGGCTAGCCTGATTCCAAATATTACTTAAAACTTACACAGTGCTTTGTATCTTCAAAGAACTTTGCAGACATTAACCAATTAATCTGTTCTTGGCCCAGTGCCGGACCACACTATCAAGATTTGACAAACTCTGTGTATACTCTGTAGTTATGCAGGAATGTAAGGTTTGTCTATTTCAATCAAAACTGAAGCCAAGCTGAGACCTTCAGTTGAAGGAAGCCTTGACTATTTAATATTTAATACAAACATCCTGTTCTCATAAACGAATCCCTTTTTAACAACATAAAACTTTATCATTAGGATATAGCAGAGCAAAGATGGAAAAAAGCTTATAAACTTTGAAAGAACAAAATAGTTAATGTTTAGAACTTTCAAGTATTTAGAACTGACATGCAGATGTGCAGCTGTGGTAGCTTATGAAGTTTTTTTTTAAACATGTTTTAATCTTCCTATGAATGCCAGATATTAAAGGTTTGTATTTTGTTTATTTTCTCTATAATATGTAGCTATTTACTCTCCCTTTTAAAATTGCTCCCCCCACCAAAAAAAAAAAAATCCTATTTTATTTGCAGCATCATGCTGATGGGGAAGGAGGAAAACAGAAGTCCTGGATAATAACAGTGTCTGGTTAAACCAAGGTCAGGCACCATGTAGGAAGCTACAGTCCATGCATCTCCACCCTGCCCTGCCGCTGACCTGACATCTAACACAAGAGGACCATCCTCTCTCTATCTTTCTCTCATTCCTCAGCAATTTGTCCTTCAGAGCTGGCCTTCTTTGTCATCAATAGAGCCAATTGGCCAGACATGTTAGAACATCACTGTGGCAAAATAGCTCTAGTTGTCAGGCTCCTGCGCCTTGGACTACTGGATAATAACCAAGACCACCAAATTCAGTTGGCAATCTGGACTTGATTTATAAGCCAACCACATGGCATTTGCTCTTCTCCCTGAATGACAAGTTAAATAGCAGGCTTACTTTGGGCTTCATCTCCCATTGGTCCATGGGGATTTATATGGGTAACTTCAGCTAGTGTGAAAAAATTCATAAATTTCCAACCACTGAATGTGAACATGCCATTACTATACAGTTGTATTATCATGCCTAAAGTATAAATTAATACGTTCTGTCACAATGAGAGTGAGGACAGAAAGAAGACTCATTTACATGGTGATGCAAAGAGATTAAAAGAATATTTCAGACACTGTCAGCTGTCAACAAGTCCTGAATCTATGATCTACTATGAAGTTGTTGTTGACTATGAGTACTAGGGGTTTAAACTCAAGACTACATACTAAAGTGCTAATGCCTTAAAGTTTCATTTAATTAGGTTGAGAAAATCAGAGGTTCATTAGAACTACATAGGGAACTCCCTAACTCCATTCCATCCATGTAGGATCACCTCTAGCTCTTTGTTAAAATCCTAGTCATCCCTCAAGAGCCAGCTGAGATTCCTACCTCCTCTATGAAATCTCTCCAGGACCACACCAGTCCATAGCAATTTCTCTTAATGCTTATAACATTAATGTTCTACCATTCTGTCAGCTCTTATTTATTGCCTTGGATAATGTTATCTTTTCATGAAGGAAGGAGAAAGGAAGGAAATAAGTATTTATTGGGCACTTACTATGTGCCAGGCATTGTGCCAAGCTCCCATGATACAAATCCAAGCAAAAAGAGAGACAGTCCCTGACCTCAAGGAGTTTATAGTCTCACTTGCCGGGGAAGACAATACACAAAGGGACACTGACAAAGGAGGAAGAGAACAAAGGTATCTGGTACAGGGGACACAATTTTAAAGTGCAGAAAGTCAGGAATAGGTCCAAGAGGGAAATGAGAACAGGTAGGTCTAAGCCCTACCAAAAATGGAAACCCTGGGAAGAACTCAACAAAGGGAAAAGGGGGAGGGGAAAGTCTCGTGGAGGGATATTCTGGGGTAAGGAAGGACACATGGGCAGTACTAGTTCATTCCAAGGAGAGGAGAATCCGGGACTGAGGAAATTCTAGGATATAGCTATATCTAGTCCACTCAGTTTTGTCATAAATTTATAGAAAAGAAGAATGGAGTTTTGTGTTTTGAATAACTAACAAATTAACTGATACTGAGTGCGCATACTAAGCACAGAGTAAACATTTGGTAATTGATCATTAAGTTTGGGCAGGAAAGCATAGGAGTTAGAGAACTGGCCTTAGGGTCAGGAAAACCTGGGTTCAAATCCCAGATCGGAGGCATTTCAGCTTTGTGCCACCAGGCAATTCTTTAAAACTATAAGTTATAGATGAGTTGCTAACCTACGTTGGTAGAAGAGTTCATACCGGAATTTCTTCCAAATTTAAAAACAAAATCACAAGTCTGTACCAAAAAAAGATTTAGAATGAATATTTTTCTCTCTTTAGACTCAATTTCTTGTTTTCTATTTCAATTCTTTTATTCCTTTGAATAATTCTCTCTTGCAGAGTTTCTTTGCTTTCCTCCATAATATTGTTCTTGTCTTTTCTTATATTCCACCCTCCTCATTAACCTCTACACGTAAACTACTTATTTATAACCTCTGCCATGGAATTGTGCTGGACAGTTCCAGCCACAGCTAAACAACAGACATGAAAGAAAACTCTAAGGAGACAGCTAAAGTATTTTTTTTTTATGTTCTCCACAACCCCTAGCCCAATGCCTTACATATAGGAGGTGTTTAATAAATGTTGGTTGAATTGCATTAAATTGCATGTATTAACTGTCCAATAAATATAAGATGAATATATGCATCTAGCTGGTCACAGTCTCCTGCTCCTACTCTAAGTAAATAAGTAGTTATCAAGATAGCTTCTCTCTGCCCAGCACTGTGTTAGGCATTGCCTAGAGTGCCTGGAAACAATCCCTATTCTCAAGGAGTTTATGGATTGTTGTTAGAGACAACATTAACATATTGAAAAAAACAGAGAATAAACCAAATCAGAATAAATAGAAACAAACAATAGGATGGGTTTCAAGGGCATGTAACATCATCAGGGCAACAGAGTGAGAAAGCAGAGGGAATCTCACCCATAAGAAAAATTAGCCTCCCACAGGCAAACCAGATTAGTGGGCCAAAAGTCATTTTCTAGGCACTTACCTGTTTTACTGAGATAGCCTCAGTCTTACATTTTTATTTCCCTAGTCCATGCAAATTGCCAATGAGCAGGAATCACTTCTCATCAATCCCATTTCCTATAGTACGTGAATGCATTCAATCACCAGCTCTCAAATATCCAATACTGTCTGAATTTGGATAGTGTCAGACTGGGACAATAATTGATAATAATCACAGTAACTGACACAATTATTGACAATAATAATAGCTATTTTATATGATACTTGAGGTTTGTAATAAGGACTTTACATGTGTAATTTCATTTGATCCTCACAACAACCCTTCAAGTCAATTGCTATTATATTCCCCATTTTCCAGATGAAGAAACTGAAGCTGACCAAAGCTAGTATCAGAGTTGATATTTGAATTTTTTTTTTTTTTGCATTTTGGAGGGGGGAAGGCAAGGGAATTGGGGTTAAATGACTTGCCCAAGGTCATTCAGCTAGTAAGTGTTAAGTGTCTGAGGCCACATTTGGACTCAGGACCTCCTGACTCCAGGGCTGGTGCTCTATTCATTATGCCACCTAGCCACCCCAGAGTTGATATTTGAACCAAGGTCTTGCTGACTCCAAGTATAGCACTCTAGGAACTGTGCCATGTAATTGAATCAACAAAGAAGGAGCTAAAATGACTAGGTATTAGATTG
This sequence comes from Pseudochirops corinnae, assembly GCA_028646515.1. Taxonomy (NCBI): domain Eukaryota; kingdom Metazoa; phylum Chordata; class Mammalia; order Diprotodontia; family Pseudocheiridae; genus Pseudochirops; species Pseudochirops corinnae. The sequence continues at coordinate 135,304,823 of CM053585.1, forward strand.
GTCAAGAGAGGATAAGGGTGCAAAAGTATATTGTCTACATATAGGAGGCAGGTCAGCATTGCTTCTAATATTCCATCTCTACTCTAATCAGCAGTGTTCCTCTCCCAGTATGCCCTGCCTTCTCTCCACAGTACTGCTCCTACCACTGCCCAATTCAGTTATATTCCTCTCTAGTTATGTGCCTATAGCATCTATTTTTTACAATATTTGATTAAATAGGTACTTCCTCCTATGGTGATCCATCCTCAATGCATTGTCACTAAAGATCATCATTCTACCCCACCAGTACAGTTATCTCTTCTACATCATGACTTTCTCCATCATGGTTTCAATATATTGTAGGTCAACAGAAGAAATTAAATGGAAATTTGGAGAGGTTTTGCAGAAGCCACAGGCAACACACAAAGGCCAATAGATAACACAGAAAAAGCTTAGAAACTCAGAATTGCATAAAATATGTGTATAGTATTGTATAATATCAGGAAAAAAGAGAAGAAAATCTGCAAAGCTAGAAGACCTCTCTAGTATGAAGGGATGGATAAAAAAAAATTTTACATGGATTTTCCAGATGGGGGTGGGGTGGCACCACGCCCCTAACCTCCACAATGTAGAGAGGATAACTATATAATATAAACACCTCAAAAAAAAAAAAGAGTAAATCTTTCATTTTGTCTACATCCCATCACAATGCCAAATGCCTTTCACATGATAGGCATTTAATTAATACTTGTTGAAATGAATTGAATTGGACATATGGCTTTCAGTTGTTCTAGCAATAGGGCTGGGTTATACTGAGTCATTGACATCTTGGACAATTTGAGCTATCCTAGTCCTTCTCACACTTGAAGGCATAGTTCAAAGTCAGCAAAACAACTATGGGCAAGGGAACAGAGTTTCTTTCTGGTGGAAGTGATCCACCCAATATTGGGATTGAACCCACAACTTTGGCCTCATTAGTTTCATCCTAAAAGACAGCTGGTCCCTAAGGTTAATTATACCTGCAAGCAAATTAACAGCAGCTGAAAACATAGAAGGCTTATTGAATATTGAATCTGGATGAATTTGGTTTCTTTTAAGCCAACTATTCTGGTGGCTAATGCACTAGCAACAAATAAAAAGGTTTGATTTAAAATTAAAAAAAACAAAAAAAAGAAAGAGGGGCAGCTAGGTGGTACAATGAATAGAACACTGGTCCTGGAGTCTGGAGGACCTGAGTTCAAACCCAGCCTCAGACACTTAACACTAGCTGTGTGACTTTGGGCGAGTCACTTAACTCCAATTGCCCTACCTTCCCCCCTCCAAAAAGACAAATAAAAAAGAAAAAAAAGTGGAGATCATCAAGGCACTAATCTCCAAGGGTATAGAATAAAGTCTTCCATATTACCCACAGACCAAACCAAAAATCTCCTTTAAAATCTATTTTAGATTTTTTAAAAAATCAGCATTTCCATAACATTAATTCCCATCTAACCATTGACTGACAAGAAAAAAAAGAGAGAAGTTAAGATTTTATCACATTTTCTTTTTGTATTAATTAATTTAAAACAACAACCAAATCTGGATTGCATTTTTGGGAGCCTAATTAGAAGGATCAGGAGCTTGGGGACAGGGAGGAGGAGACAAGAAACTACATTTTGATTTCAGAGAGAAAACATATTCATCTAGGTTGAGCAAAATCACCAACTCTAGCACTTGTGATGTTCTTACTGAAAAGAAGTTTAGCACTGCCTACAAGGGCTCTCTTTGAATTTGAAAAAGGTAGAAGAAACAAAACACAAAATAAAATATTTGCAATGCCAGTAGCATGTAAGCTTCTTTTTATCTTTATATCCCCAAAGCCTTTCAAATGGATGAATGATTACTCATTTAGTACAAAACAGCTGGTTAGATGCTGCCAGGGGTACAAAGATAAACCAAGTACCTGTGCTCACTTTGAATCCATTTGGTTGCATTTAGTAGATTGTTGCTGCAGACCACCAAATTACTTAAAGATTGATTGACCCTCCAAACACAATGTGAAATAAAAGTGTGGCAGCCATTCAGGGAGGATTTTATTCTTCATGGAGCATCTGGCCCTGATAGGGCACATTTTCTTAGATATGTTTCTAGTGCTAAATAGTGTTCCAGTAAATCTATGGATGCAACTATTTTTAAGCTCCACCAGTCATGGTCACCACCACCACCACCACCACCACCACCATCATCATCATCATCACCATTGATTCCTTAATTTATCTCCTGCACACTTCTCTTCTACCATTTTTTTCCACTCCTGCACCCCAACCCAGAGGCAGTTGGTGGAACAGTGGATACAGTATTAGACCTGAAGTCAGAAAGACTTGAGTTCAAATCTGACCTCATTGACTTATTAACTGTGTGACCCTAGACAAGTCCCTTAACATCTATTTGCCACGGTTTCCTCAACTGTCAAATGAGGAAAATAAAAGCTCCTTCCTCACAAGGATTTTGTAATGATCAAATGAAATAATATTTGTACAAAGTTCTTAGCATAGTATTAGTAGGTGATATATAAATGTTTATTCCTTCCTGCTCCCTCCCATTCACCATAAAACCAATATGGTATCATCATCACCTACCTTGGTGGCCATCATTAAACCTGCTTTAAGTAAAGGAAGTATGAGCCTGAAACACATGCCAACCAGAGATCCGTTTCACCTGTTTAACGAAAAGGACCTCATCTGATGTTGAAGTGATGTGTAAAAGCACATTTCAGGCACTGGATATTGACCAGACAAGCTTTCCCTTGGGTAGTATCAGTGTCTGTAACCCTAACTCCTTTCTTGACATTTTTGTTTTAAAGACACCAGGACTGCAACCTCCCTTGGCTATAGGAAGAGGAGGCCTGGAGTCCCCTTGACAAATCAGTCCTCCATTAGCTGGGTTAGCTTGGTGTTGTAAACAGAATGCTCTCCCAATCTGTTTTCCAAGCTGTACTGTATATAAAGCATGTGTGTGGCAGGAGATGATAGCACTCTTGAGGCTTTCAGCTCTCCATGTTTACAGCCTATAATGGAAACCACAAGTTTCTTCTTTTACCCAAATCAGTATACATTCCTTCAACCCACAGGCAAATTGGGGAAGGGAAGGGGGTTGGGAGGAGTTCACAATGAGTCATCATTTTACATTTTTGACAACTTAATGAGCTTCTAGAAGTGCCATATTAGCCAGCAAAAAATACACACACACACACACACACACACACACACACACACACACAGGCACACACACACACCATTTGTTTTCTTTTCATCAAATTCAGCAATGACTCTATTTGTACTTGGAGTACCCTGAGCATCATCTCTCAACAGCTTTTATTTTGAAAGGTGAGTGTGTATCTCTATTTTAGATGCACTGGTAGGCTGGCTTTTTACAAACAAAGAACGTGGAAGAGAAAACAGCATCTCTAAGTGAATAACCTTGCTGTCTTTCTGTCTCCCAAGTGGGAGGAGGAAAGGTTTATTTCTCTTAGGTTTCATTAATCCTTTTGGAAAGCCCATTCCAGAGGTGATGAGGAGCAGAAGTAATAATATTCAGATATATGAAACAGCAGACTTAGCCAAGATTTGCTGTGCTTACAGACAGATGATAAATACAGTCAATGTTCTGAGACTACAGCTGTGTGCCTTTAGATCTCTCAGATCTATGTGTGTGATCATCAAAGATTTTCAAATTATCTAATGGAGCAGGCTCCATATGATTTGTGAAACTTTGGTCTCCCAGACACACAAACTCTCTTCTCTCTACCTCTGTTTCTTCTGTCTGTTTTTCTCTGATGCCATCTCTCCATCTATCTCTGTGTCTCTGTCTCTATGTCTCTGTCTCTGCCTCTGTCCCTCTGTCTCTCTCTCTGTCTCTCTGTCTCTCTCCCTGTCTCTATCTCTTTCTCTGTCTCTCTCTCTGAATTAGATATAGATATTAGATCTCTCTCTGTCTCTGTGTCTGTCTCTCTCCCTGTCTCTGTTTCTGTGTGTGTGTGTATGTGTGTGTATATCTCTGTTTCCCTCTCTTTCTGAATTAGATATACTGTGTATCCTGATACAATATGGGGTGGGGGTGGGAAAGAAACTCCTAGAGTTACTTAATTTCTTGAATATGACCATTTGGGTATATATTACAAAAAGACACCATGGAAGAGTCAATAGAAGGTTGGCACTAAAGTTAGAAATATCTGGGATCAAGCTTTATTTCTGACACATGGTAATAATGTAACAATGGACAAGACTTAACCGTTCAATGTCCCCAGAAATCTCTCTCAAATGAAAAGTTAAAGATGAGTTGTCACTCTGTATAAGTGGAGTTTTTAATGTCAAGTCTTCCCTACACCAATGAAATCACACACATATTCATAAACATATAGACATGTATGTCACACAGGCATGGTCTTCTATAGATGTGTATATGCATGTACATATTATGACCTCCCTGCATGTACATACATGCACGCACATATATTTCACATGCATTATGCCATGTCTGTCATGAATTATCACATGTACATTACTCTTCAGGTGTGCGTATTTGCACAGACTGTGATGTGTGTGCCATGCATTGTGACAAACATGACTCTCCATAGATGCACATAGAATTGTGCATGTATGTACACCACATATTGTGTGTATGTATCATGCACATATATGTGTTGCATACACGCTTATTGTACAATGCACCATGTTACCTGTGCATGTGACATGTGTGTGTACCCACTGCCTGTCGCATATGTATATGCCATGAATGTGGACACATATACACATATGCATGCATGTACAGACCTCTATGGAGAATTGTGCTATGGTATTATATTATTATATGCATATTCCATGCATGTGTGTGCATGTATCTTTAGAGAGTCACTTCTTCTTAATGCCCTGAGACATCTCTCTAAATTGACAAGTTATAAATAATTTATAATGAGTTGAGTTTTTATGTCATGAATTCCCTATACCAATGAAATCACAGATTTTACACATATGCATATGCGTACTTACACACATAACATTCTGGGCAAGAAAAGCAAGAAGAGGAGTTCACTCTTCATTTGGTACTACATGGACAACTCCAGTCATCTCATCCAAGCACAACAACTCACCAGCCTCTTGGTAGGATGGGGCAGGGAATCTGACACAGAGAGATCAGTTGGATGGAAGGATCAGAGCTGTGAAATTCCAGAGCTGAGAAGATTGAGTGGAAGTACCACATGGATGCATCTCTCTATTGCACTGTCTCTATCCTGGGGATGAGAATAGTTCCTCATGAATTGCTAAGTTCATCTGACGTCTTTCTTGCAAAAGGAAGCATAAGCTAATTCAGCCTCTACAACTAACAGCACAAGCCCTGGCTTTTTCCTATCACTGTGCAGGAACTTAGAATTGGAGGAAGGTGGTCCTTGGTAAGAGGACCTTAGCGTCAGTAGTCTGCTAGGACCTGTGAATAACACACACAAGCCCCCTGTACTCCTCACAGATGGGCATCCACCCTCCACCACACATATGCTAAAATTTCATTGAATAATTTAAGTCATTTACTACAAAGTGGGCAGAAAGTGAGGTTCTTCCAAGGTTTCTTCTACACACCAATAAAATTACTTTTTGCCTTTTCCTTACCTCTCACCTCTGATTCTACACATACTGGCTCCCAAGCCTGTGGGAGATTCTAAATGTGCCTTCTTATGCTTTAGTCTAAAAAAATCCATCTTTTGGATGACCATTTTTGATGCTGAAAGAGTTAATAAAGAAAGGGACTGTATAAGAAGCACTCTGACATACAATGGAAATTTGGGGAATATTTTTCTACCTTTGACTATTGGGGGGGGGGGGGGAAGGGATGCAGTTGGGGTTGTTATTTGCCCAGGGCCACACAGCTAGTAAGTGCTTGAGACCAGATTTGAACACAGGTCCTCCTGACTCCAGGACCCATACTCTCTCCATTGTGCCACCTAACTGCCTTTACCTTTGAATATGTTTTTAATTAGACTCAATATTCATGAGTATGATAGCAATTTGCATGTCCTCTAATATCTGCTAACTTCTCTCCTTAATCAATTATTTCTAATCACTTGGAACTTTCTGGTTTTTACTACAAGCCCCAGACACTGTGAAATCAAAGGAAGATGTTAGTGTCAGAGAATTTTTACTTTGGTACTAGAATACAGATGTTGTGATTGCTATGGTATAGCCTGTGACTGTCATCTTGTGTAACTCCTATCCATGCATTCCCATAAATCCTCCACAGGAGCTTCCCCTAGGTATCTTGACATCATATAAACGTCAGTGAAGAATTCTATTGTGTTTGAAATCATAGGATTTCAGAGTGAGAAGGAATTTCAGCAGCTAACTAGGTTTTTAATCTCTTCAACACACTTCACAGGGAGTCATCCACTCTCTACTCCATTGAGGAGAAACTCGCCATCTTGCCTCGAAATGGGCTATTGCATATTTTGGCATACAGCTTCCATATTGGCATATAGCTTCCATGCAGGCAGCTAGGTGGTACAGTGTTTAAAGGACTAGACCTAGGGTCAAGAAGGGTCAAATTCTTCCTCAAACACTTATTATTGGTATAAGTCTTAACCTTTGTTGCTTGTTTTCTCATTTGTACAATGCAAGTGGCAAGAGCACCTACTTCCCAATGTTGTTATGATGATAAAAATGAGATAATATCTACAAAATGCTTTGCAAAACCTAAAATGCTATACAAATGTTAACTATTATTATTATTCCATTTTAATGGAATTATTTCATTTTTAATGGAGAAGGCACAAGGGGAAACAATAGTTGTCTTTAAATACGTAAAAGCTTGTCACATGGAAGAAGGGTTCGTGTCAGGAAAATCTGACATTTAGGGTGGCACATTTAGCTAGGTGGAATAGTGAATAGAGCACCAGAACTAGAGTCAGGGAGATTTTCTGAATTCAAATTTGGCCTTAGTCATTTACTAGCTGTATAACCCTGGGTAAGTCAGTTAACCCTGTTTGCCTCGGTTCCCTCATCTGTAAAGGAAGGAAGGAAATGACAAACTTCTCCAGTATCTTTGCCGAGAAAACCCCAAATGGAGTCATGAAGAGTCGGACGTGACTAAAACAAATGAACAGTTGTTTTTTAATTTTTTTCAACAAACCTTTACTAAATGCCTACTAGATGCCAAGCATTGTGCTAAATGTTTTTACATATTATTTCATTTTATCCTCACGAGGTAGGTGCTTGGGAGGTAGATGTTATTATTATTCCCATTATACGGATGAGGAAACTGAGACAAACAGAAGAGATTTACCTGGTTACACAACTAGTTAGTATCTGAGTTCAGATTTGAACTCGGGGCCCTGTGACTTCAAGCCCAGGGCTATACCTGCTGTACCACTAGCTGCCCCAGATTTGTCCGATTTTGTCTGACACCACATTTAAATTTATATTTTTTTACATGTTCTACCGATTGTTCCTAGTTCTATCCTCTAGCACCAAAGAGACAGACCATTCGTCTGTGTGACAAGTTTTCAAGTACTTGAAGACAGCTATCCTATTTCTCCCTGTGTCTTCTCCTCTCCTGTTCTCTTTCAGTCATTTCAACTAGTCAACAAGTGATTTTTGACTCAAGACCCTCTGTCATATCAGTTGCTTTTCTTGGGATATTCTCTGTCTTTTCAATGTTCTTCCTCCAATGTTGTTGCCCCCAACACAAGATTCAGGATGTAGGGAACCATGGGACTGTCACCTCCCAATTCCTGGAAGCAAGTCCTCTGATTATAACCCACAATCATGTGAGGATGTTGTATGTGTGTATGTGTGTTGTGTGTGTGTTGTGTGTTTTGGCTGCCAAATGACACAACTCATTCATATTGAGCTTGCAGTTCACAAAAACACCTTGATCTTTTTTTCAGAGAGACTACCATCTGACTATCCTACCCTCCAACTTCTGAAGTCAGTTTTTTCAATACCAGTACAATCAAATTCTTCCTGATCAAATCCCCGCCCAGACCAATGCTCAACAGTCAAGTTGTTTTTGTATTCTGTCATTTAATATGTTAACTATCCCTCCCAGCTTTGTGTCCTCTGCTCCGCGGAGAATCATAGTCCTCAGGATCCTATCCATGCTTCAACCCTGATGTTCATGAGGATCGGAGAAGGCAAAAAGGAGGGGCTTTGGTTGTCTCTTTTGCCATTTACAGTAAGTCCTTTCAAAAGGGCAGAGTGAGAACCCTAGAGGAGAGCTGATTCAATTTGACAAGCTGTTAACCTGATTTAACAAAGGTCCCTTCTCAGGATTTATTGATCTGAACCTTTTGGTGCAGGCTTTCAGGGGACACTCTGGGTTGTTTCTTCAGTCTGCAGCCTGTGTCTTGGACTCCACTGGCCAGAAAAGAAAAAGAAAAGACAGTGACATGTGGATCCCCTTTACCATTGACCAGAGAAGCACGGGCATAGACCCAGCCAAGGTTACAGGTCAGCAATCTGATATTCGTGGACAACAAAGAAGTATACCTGGGACCTAGCACAGCAAGACCTGCTCTTGTGCTTAAAAAAAAAAAAATCTCTCTTCGTTCACAAATAGGTCACCCTTAAACAAAACCAGGAAGCATGGAGGTCTATTTTCCCTTGTCTCTCCCTCTTTCGGTCCCCAAAATTCTTCTGTGAAACCCAGAACCCTGCTTCTTAGTACTTTCTACTTAAGGTCCCACCCCCAGTCTGTAATCTTTCCCTTGCCTACAAGGGACAGGATTTTGCCCAGTGCACAGCTCCCCATCAAAACCAATTCATCCTGAGTCCCATTTCCTCTGATAGGATCGTTAAGTTAGCCTTGGCCCTTTTTAAATAATAGTTTGCAGGTTCCATGTTATAGAATAATAATTTTTAGAGCAAAAGAGGGGCTTGAGAAGTGGTTTTGTCCAACCCACACATTTTACAGATAATGAAATTGAGGTCTAGAAAGATTAAGTTCTTTGTCCAAGGTCAGAGAGATAATAAGCAGCAGAAATGGATTTCAGACCCAAGCCCCTTAACTCCAAATCCAGTGTTCATGAAACTATACTGTGCTTTCTCTCCTGCTCATTTCAGAAAGGTAACTAGGATTTGTTTTTTTCCACCTCTGGCATGAGACAGCAACAAAGGGAGGTAGACCCACCTTAAGGGTAGATACCAGAGGAGAAATATATCTGAGGTAGCATAAGTTTTCTAAAAGGAGAACAGGATGGGGCTGCCACCACAGTAATGGCACCAGGCAGGGGAGAAAATATATGGTATTTGTTTGCATTCTCTGAATTATCAATCCCAAGACAAAGTCCTAGTGGCCCTGCCCTAGTTCCAGATTGGCTTCTAGTCACTGTCAGACTGGAGCTCTCCTTTCATCTTTTGGTACACAAAGCTCTTTCTTTCTTTCTTTCTTTTTTTTTTTAACATATTCTTTTTTTTTTTTTAACACAAAGCTCTTTCAGAGACAAATAATTCAGATCTTACTTTGGTCATCAGTGTTTCTTTGCCTTTCTCATTTCATTCCCTAGTTCCCAGGAGGAAACATATACACACACATGAATGTAAATGCAGAGACTACAAAAAAGTTTGACCATCATTTTCCTCAACAAAGTAGCTGACATAAACAAATAAACATGATATTGCTTATGGGAAGAAAATACAGGCTGATGCTGGAGTGACCGACTCCAGTAAATTAAATGCCCAGGGCCTCACAGCCTTCATCTGGTCCTAATTTTCAATCGGCAGTAAACTGATATGTTTTTTCACTTTCATTATAGCTTGTTTTCATCTAGTTTATATTTCCAAATGTACTGTTTTTCAAGCCTGAACTGTCATATTTTTTAAAAAGCTACTTCAAAAAAAAATGTAAGCTAGCCGACCCAGTGGCACCATAGCCCCTTGCCTCTCCAGCCCACCTCAAAGATTTGTTGTTCTCTGAGTCAATTCTATCCAGCAGCCAAAGACTCTTTGAAAGGGCTTAGACAGTGAAAAAGAGGGGCAAAAGGTAGCTCTCTCTTTCCATCTACTCCTTCATTCTCTTTCAGGAATGAATCAGCGTCAGGACCTGAATGGTTGCAATAATAGAGTCAACTAGTATGGAGTCACCATGCCTAGGCATGGTGCCCTCCATTCCAATCCCCTGCATGAAGAAAAACAATTATAATCTCTAGGGGAAAGGAAAGACAAAGTTGCAGAAAGTTGGGAAACAGAACAGGGCAGAATGGCAAAATCCTGAGGAAAGGAAGGAATCAAGCTTTTATTAAGCAATTACTATGTTGCAGACACTGCACTGAATGCTTGACAGATATATCTGACTTGATCCTCACAACAACTCTGTGAGATAGGTTCTGTTATGATCTTCATTTTATAGTTGAGGACACTGAGGCAGATAGAGGTTAAGTGACTGGGTGAGGCCATAACACAGCAGTCATTTTTTTCCCATCAACTAGAAGTGATGTGAAAATAGTGTTGAGTAGAGAAGTGACAGATTGCATGGCACCCAGCAACTCCCCATTCTTTATGCACTGAAAGGAATTGCCCCAAAACTTTTAATCTGACTGATCCTAGAGGGGATGCATCAACAAATGGGATGAACACTAATGGGAATGATCCGTTAACACTCACATCTCCACCCCTTCCCCTGCCCCTCGGTTGTATGGGCAATATAAATGCAATCCATTTGTTCCCCCCAAGTCATCAGGGGTGACCCTAATGGGCCTCTGCCAGACCCCCAGCTGCACCAGTATCTGAGGATCAGTTCATTCCCCTGGGCAGATGTGCTCACTCCAGGAGAGCACATTGCTTCTGGGCCAAGGGAGTGCTCACTCTCACACTGCAGGAGGCATGGCAACTCAGGGGTTGTGCAAACAAGACTTAGGAGCTCTCACGGAGAGATAGAGTGGGCTAGGGCTATTCCAGGGGCCTCAATCAGGAAGCCTTCAGAAGGGGCTGGGGAGGGGGAGTGGTCTTGAGAGATTCATTTTAAAGTGTCTTCCATATTCTGGAACTCTTTCTCACAATCCAAAGATAGCCTTTTTTTTTTTCCTCTCCGACAAATTACTCAGAAAACCAAGAACATGTTTTTCTAACTAAATGAACAAGTTTAACTTAACATCCTACAGCATGAAAAAATAAATAAAAAATCTCTCCTATCCTCTTGGCTGCAGGGAGATTGGAGGGCTGGGGCCTTGACCTTGACACTCTCCTGTTGCATTCCCTTCCTTTTGCTGAAACTTACATGGCCCCTTCTCTCTCTCTCTCCCCCTTTCATTCTAACCTTTCTCCTTTTGTCCCCACGGTTGGAGCAACCTTTCCTTCCAAGACCTTATCTCTTTCAATCTTGCTTTCTGTTCACAGATTTCTATCTCCTCCCTTCCTCCTCTGGAGTCCCCACGAATTTTCTATGCTTCTGATTCTCTTCCAAACATCAGTGTTCTTCCTTGTTTTTAGAGGACTCCCTTCCACTGTTGTATCCTTTACCTCTTCCTCTAAACTGTATTTCTTTCATAAAATATACCTTAGTTTCCAAGACCTTTAAAATTAATAGTTTCAAAATTATTTAGCATCAGAGGTAGAATATCTGACCTTGGAGTTACAAAAGCCTGGGTGCACAGGTCCTCTTGTGTCTGACACAAACTGGCTTTGTGACCCTGGGTCAATCCCTAACTTCTCAGTGTCCAAAGCAACTCTCCAAAACAATTAGTTAAAGAGAGTAGTCAATTTTCACCCTACTCTGGAAAGGAAGTAGAGTGAGTTGTCATATCAGAGGTTCCACCAATGAAATCACTGATCTGGACCCAAGAAAGAAAAAATATATATTCATTTTTGACTCTCAGTTCAATAGAATGCTAAACACTTAAAACCATCCCTGAGTGGGACCTATCATGGTGGGAGGTCCAGAGTATTCCATGTTTTCAGGGGAAGCCTCCTTGGAGAGAAGAGAGAGTTATCACCTGGAGATCTAGGAGGGCTGAGGCAAGCAGGTTTCTTATAGGAGGACCAGAAGAATAGGATGGATCGTGCAATAAACCAGAGTTGGTAAATGGGAACGTAGAATACTAAACTGAAGGTCCAGAAGCAGAAAGCAGTTTCTAGCTAGACACAAAAGAGAATTAGCGAGATCCAAAAAAAAAAAAAAACAAACCCCAAATAGAGATGGTCTGGGATCTGGCTACAAGGCTTGATTCCAGGATAAAGACAAGAGTCTGAGTCCCACAATAAATAAACTCAGTTTGCTGCACTCTGCTTCTGACAGAGGTGTGTGTATTTCTATGCCAGGCCAAACTCTCCAGCTTTCTCTAAATTACCTAGGACTAGAAAACTCTTACCACAGAAGCCAACATTATTCTCCCTGAAAATAGCCACCTCTAAGATCTATACTCTCAGTCTTATAAATAGACCATAGTGTGAAAAGGTACAGGGTGATTCTGTGCAAAAATTGTGAAGACTGGTTTTGCCCACACCCAATATCCTGTATTTTCCCTTCTCATTATAATATCTCCAAATCTACCAGGAATCCTTTTTCTTTTTCCCTTTTAAAGTGAAGTTTCTTTTAAAGCATCTCTTTAAAAAAACAACAACAACAACTTATTTTCATGGAAAGATCAGGACAACTCACTTATTTTCTGGCATTTTCCTTCTCTATCTGAAGCTGTGATTTCATCACTGTAGGCAGGAGTGTGCTGGTAAATGTTTAACAAGCAGTTTTCAGGGGGTGACAGGGAGTACATGCTTGATACATTTTTTTAAAGTTTAATCTACATTACTGACATTTCCTGTATCATTTTCTTAACTGTAAAAATCATCAGAACTATAAATTAAGTCCTAATTTGTAGTGTTTACTAATTTCCAAGTTGTACGTGCTCATTTTTAAAATTTAACAATCAGCTTTCCCAAACCCATAGGAACTGGCTGCAGCACATCACTGACTGTAGGGAACTCTCAGTGAGGAAGTGCACTCCATTGATGCATATGGATAACTTCTCTACAACTCATAATCTTGGCAAGTTATGCTAAGGCATAAGGGAATATTAATACTGTTGTACTTCCCACTAACATTTCATTTTGCAAGGATCATGTCTAAAGACACGAAACTCTAATGGTAGAATTTCAGGCATCAGCCAATAAATCAGGGAGATAAATTAACAGTTCTTTCTGCCATCTTTGAAGGAGTATGACCAATGTCAGTTGATCAATCCCATTTTTACATATTTTCAGGAATGGCCTTCTATCTAGCCCTCTTTCTCAATTGTTCTTTTTATTCTCTCCAAGATTCAGGAGAATATAAGCTCTTATCCTGTGTTTTGTTGTTGTTGTTGTTGTTGTTGTTTTGTCTTTGAGTTTCCAGCCCTCAGTCCAATACATACGACTTCACAAGAGTTCAAGCTGGAAGGGTCCTTGGAGTCCAACCTCCTACAGAAGAAGAAATGGACTAATAGAGGAAGTGACTTGCCTAAAGACACAGAGGTATTAAGTAACAACCAGAATTCAAACTCAGTTCCTTTGACTCTAAGTCTTATGTTCATTCTACTTTATAACACAATAAGTCTTATATCTAAAGCTGACTTTGACTTGAATTTTGGATTCCAGTAGATCTCTACAGACACCTTATTTCTCCCATCTCCCACTCCATATTTTGTCCATTCTTTATTTAAAAAAAGAAAAGAAAATCCTAAATTCCTATACTGATTTCTTAATCTATGAGAACTCCTCAGAATTATGTTCCCCACATTCCATATGTGGTGTTATCTCCTGACACCATGCATTACACATAGTGGGAATTAACTGTAAGTTCAATGGAATGATTTGGAGACTTTATATACTACTCTAGTAACCAATTAACTCAAATGGAGATTTGGTTAATGATTCAACAACCTCTGCCCTAGATGAAATGAGAATTTCTGCATAAAAGTTTAATCTCTTATAACAAAGAAGAACAATCAAGTGAAATAAATACAAGGTTCATTCCTTCAACTAGAAATCTACTGAGTCTCCTACATAAATTATTAAAGAAAGCTGTAGCACCTTGTATTTGATCAGATGCTCCCCAGGTCATGTTAGCAAATTGATTCTCTGTAAGAATTCACATGGTTAAGGCAATTCAAACACTTGTAATCCATTTAAAAAACAAACAAACAACAACAAAAACAAAAAACAACTTAAGAGCCCTAAGTAAAAGATCTGATTCTTCTTGAGACTAGAAATTTTATATTTCTGAAACTAAATGAGTTTATTTGCAAAGAATAAAGGTATAAGATCAAAATTTCTCTTCTGGATTGTTTTAGAAGAAAGTTGTCAGGGCCAAGTTAGGAACTTTTCAAGTTTGAGGAACCTGCTTTAATATTTAAGGTTTTACTGGGAAAAAAAAATTTTCTCTGCCCTCCACTGCCTTGACCATTTTCCTTTTCTTAAGAAAACACAGTGTTTTCTAGGTGGATCCATGCCAGGAACTTAAGGGACATAACCTACACCATTCCATGAACACTTCAGGCTAAGCTCCATTACAAAAGACTGGAGCAATACAAATTTCTGTATAATCAAAAGATTTCCCCAGTCCAGCTGATCACCCAACTATTTCCAGAAATGTCTGATATAAGCAAATTCTAATTTTTACATATTTTGGCTAGTCTCTGAGAGTTCATCAGAATAGAATTTAATTTGTATTGGCTCTCTCAGGTTGGGGTGAAGATTGGTAGATGCAAAAGGGAGAACATGATGTAAGAGGCCACTCTCCACATGGCTTTCTTTCAGGTTATAGCTTCCAGTACTATTGATACCATTGCACTGTATTTGTAACAACAGAGATGTCTAATGCTTTATATTTTCACTTTGAACTTTGTTAGATCATTTTTGCCTTATTGTCTCATTTGATCTTCACCACAATCCAATGGAGGGAGGCAGATTAAGTAGAATATCTCCATCTGACAAATATGGAAACCAAGACCACCAGACCTTTAAGTGCTTGGTGCCACATATTTAATTTTAGATATAGAACAGACACTAGAACCCAGGTCTCTCGACTCCCACCACACAGCATTTCTTTTCCTATAAGATTGGTTTGGATTCAGAACCATCAAATTCAATGCTGCCTAGCATATTTTAGGACCTGACTCTCACAGCCCACTATTAGTTTAGGCTAGACATGAAACCTCTCTGGTGCGGATATATGTAACAGTAACCTGTGCTTTTAAACTTAAATTTTACAGGTTTGAGTAAACTACCAAAGTTCTTTCCATCCCTTAATGATGTTTTCACATTCCAGTATGTCACAAATTCAGTTATAGAACAGGGCAATATTTCCCTTGTGTGCTATAGTGTGCTGCATCTCCCATACATGGTAGGTATGCTCCTCTATTTGGGGTGTTCCCCCCTAATAGAATGTAAATTCCTTGAGAGCAGAGACTATATTACTTACTAATATGCAAGAATAACCCTTAGCTCAAAGGGTCATTTGCTTAGGACCCTCTTTTATTGGTGGAGAATGACTACTCAATACCCTGATCCCATAAAAACAAGTAAGTTAACTAGCAATGAGCATTTAATAATGTGCCCTATGTGCCTAGGAGCCAAGCATTGCGGATGCAGATAGAAGCAAAGAAAAAGATGGTCTTTGTCTTCAAAGAGCTTATATCCTAATGGGGAAAGTTAACATATAAAAAGGAAGCTGAAAAAATATTTGTATCTATGGTTTTTAGCACAGTGCTTGCAACATAGTAAACACTTATTAAATGTTTTTTCCCTTCATGTATTCATTTAAAACATGTGTTGAATGAAGTAAATAATATTGAAAGCCTATCACAAACATGCTACTCTTGTCCTCTAACACCAAAATTACAAAGGAACTATATAATTCCTTCACATTGACATTTAAATTATGACTATTTTCCAGTTAAGAATTATAATACCCAAAGCTACAGAATATGTTTTTGTTACTCTAAACCCATGAAGTGAAAATACCACATACTAAAAGAATTTGGAAGCTGCAATGCCATAAGCCATAGCATGCTCAGAGCAGGGTCCACTTGTATTGGTGATCAGGTAAACAAAGCACAGAAGAAAAACAGGTGGGACCTCAGCAGGCATAAAGCAAAAACTGAGGACAGATTAACACTAGTATTTCTGCAGAGCACAGGAATCTAAGCAACTGCTTGCCACAAAAGTTCAGGTAAAAAAATTGGTTATGCTTTAAGAGGCAAGATATGGATCTGGACTATGTTGGAGAAATTGACCATTTGTCCAACTCTATCTCTCTCCAGAGCATAAGTCAGTTATGGCAGTCACTTGTATTCTCTGTCCCAATCCTACATGGATGTATTACCATGGTCCCAACACAGGTGTTCTACTCTTCATAGATGGACAGATGGGTGGACAGATGGATGATGGATGGATGGAATAAGAACTTACCATGTGCCAAGTACTGGGAATACAAAGAATTCTACAGATTTTGCTTTCAAGGAGGTTAACATTCTTATGAGGGTGGGGAGAGGGAGTAGATTTTATAGGAAGTTTCAGATACAAGGAGATAGAAAGAACTTATAGTCCTAAAAGTTTATTTGAAGGGAAGATGACAAGGTCCAAGTGTCCTGGGGTACAAAGGTAAGTCAGATGGAGTTACCCAGGCATTAGGCTATATGCACATATGGGTGCAATATCAAGAATATGGTAAGGGTGAGTGGTCCTCCATTTTACTGGAAGAATTGGGTTATTGACTCCTATTCATCCAAGTAGTGTGAATGCTCTTGTCCCTGTGGTGAGGAATGAGACAAAGGGAATGAATCTGGTTAGAAGAACTTGGCCCAGTATTTTGGGATCCTTCCCACAGAGGTGGGGTATGTGGATGAATGTCCATTCAAGAGGGAGAACGGGGAAAGGGATATTGTCAAGAAGGCTGGCCATGTCAGTAATGGCCATGTCACAAATACTAGTTCCAGATCATAGGGGCATAGGGGTGGATAGAATGTGCCAGTAGATACTCTATGCATGCCTATGACCTACATATAAGATCAGATTAGAAAAAGTGGGTACCTAAAAAATAACTTAGATCGGGGTCCAACTCTGCTAAAGTCAAATTGCTTATTTAAGTACTTAGCTTTGGGATTTATATCAGTGAAAGTATCTGTTCTTTCCTGAAATCACTGCTTAGCTATTTCATTATAGTGACCACAGGCCCTGATTGGCCACTAAGTTAGGAACTGAATCAACAAAAAAAGATCCCAAGATGAATGAAGGCTAAAAAAATGCAAGGTTTTCAGGTTCTGGAAGTTTAGGATACATAATAAGGAACAGAAACTCTCTTGAGTCTATCAGACATCAAAAGACAGGGCTTTGCAAGGACCTAACTTTAAAGTCAGTGGTAGAAGCTAATGCAGAAAATTAAGCATTTTATAATTCAATTCAATAGTCAACCAACAAGCATTTATTGAACACCTTTGTGTTCAAGGTAGGTAGATAGATAGATAGATAGATAGATAGATAGATAGATAGATAGATAGATAGATGGTTGGATGGATAGATGAGAGAGAGAGATGATAGATGATAGATAGATAGATAGGTAGATAGATAGATAGATGATTTGTTAAGTGCTTACTATGTGCTACGTAGTCTGCCAGAATAAATATAAACATTAAAAAGTGCCTACCCTCAAATAGATTACACTCTAATAGGCAAAAACAGCACATAGAAGGGAACAGAAAAGGAGTGGAGGAAGGATAAAGTACTTAAATCATAATCCCACTCATGAACTCACCAATCAGAGGAAGGGAGACTACAGGATTGAGAGAGACCTATCTCTAGGATAAGAAAGCACCTGGGACAGAGAAGGGAAAGTCCAGGGATTTAGAAACCCACCAGGGAGAGAAGTGAGAGACATTATGTTAATATGTGGATATAAAAGGATATAAATAGAACAGTCCTTACCTTACCTTACCTTGCATTCTTATTGAATTGAATTATAATTACAACACACACACACACACACACACACACACACACACACACACACCAAGTTAGTGTAACTGATAAAGAAGTGCGAATTAGAATGTATGCAAAGTACTTTACTAACTTTAAAATGTGATCTGTCATTGTAGTTTAATCAGTTAGTCAATGAAAAGCATTTATTAGGCGTCTATACAAAGTTAGGCAATGGGTAAAAAAAGAAAAAAAAGAAAAATAATAACGAAAACAGTCCCTGCCCTCATGGGGTTTAGGAGTCTAATGGGGAGATAATATGTGCACATAAAAAACATATATGAAATGAATATGAGGTAATTTGGGTGGGGGAAGACCCTAGCAGCTGGGGGGATCAGGAAAAGCCTCGTGTAGGAGGTGGGTTTGAGCCAAACTGTATAGAAAACTAAGGATTCTAAAGCACAGAGGAGGAAAGAAAACATTGAGATGAAATGTCATGTGTGAGGAACAGTAAGGCCAAGTTAGCTGGTCCTTAGAGATTGTGAAGGGGAGTCGTGTTTATTATACAGACCCGGTTGTCATCATATACTCCCTTAAGGAGGAATGAAGGGAAGAGCAAGTGAGGGGATTACTCAAAGCCAAGAATCCTAGACATGATATGAAAGGAGGAGAGTTAACCAGTGTTTTTGTTTCTGCATCTTCTACAGTGACATGCATAGGGTTCAGAATCATTGACCTTCAGGCCTAGTCCTTTGACAAAAACTCCATCACGTCCTTGTGAGCCTCCCACCTTCTTGGGAGACAATTGAGCCATCTTCAGGGTACAGAGAATTTCACTGCCAGGAGGCAAGAGGACAGGGTCCAGCCTGAGCACACTCATTGGATATGCAAGACTATTTTCTTTCAACCAGGGCATTGCAAACACACTTCTCTCACTAGGGAAGGAACTTCAAGAGAAGATAATTATTCTTGTCTGCCTTGTAATATATATTAAAAAATGTTCAAATGTGGCTTTCCAGGGAAATGGGCCAAATATTTGTAGACACTAAATCCAGCTTTATTTAATTTTAGATTGCCTTCATAGTCTATTATGAAATGCCCTTTCATGCAGATGGAATTTTTTTTAAAAGGTTGAAACATACTTATTTATATTAAAAATTTTTTTTTAATCTTTCAAGTGTTTAGGTGGGGGACTGGCAGAGGTGTTCCCCCTTCCCCAAAATAAAGATTCCACTATAATTAAAGGGTCTTGAAGAAATGCCAAGCACATAAGGAGGATCTCTCTACCATAACTGAGCAAAATCACAACCTTCCGGGAAAAGCAATGTACCAAGACAAAAAAAGTCATTTTCAGATAAATAGTCTATTTTATTACTACCTGAGGCACGTAATGTTTCTACCAAATGGTTGGTGAATTGAATACCAGTATGTTCCATGCCCATTTTACTTTTATGAGCTCACATCAAAAACTAGATAATTAGCACAAAAATCTATGTGAAATGTTGCGTTTGTCGGAGTGTTTGTTTTGGCTTGCTGAAATCGGCTGATTTCCAATTCTTCTCCACCCCACCTTCGTTATATTTATACTATTATACAGAACAAACTTGGATCCATATTTAAATATGAAATTCTTTGAAACTGTATTTGTGCAAATCTCTTTATCGGGGACTCACACATTAACTTCCTTCACAATTGACCCATAGGTTGATTGTTTAACATAGCTTTTCCAAAGGGCAGGTTTCACAAAGTAGCGACATTGTTTTTACTTTTCTTAGCTTTCCAGGACAATCAAAAGGAAGTAGAGCAGAGACAGCTTGCTGAAAACCCGAGCAGCTCAACGGGCTCCTCCTACCTCCTGTCTCGTGGGTATGTTCATCATTTATGGTGCTGGAGAATGCTGAGCCAGATTCTGTAACGACAATTTCTTATATTCTTTCATCTGCTGGCTGTCCCCTCCCAATCCCGGATTAATGTCAAGGCTGCCTGAGTCAGTCTCATGAGTCCAACTGGAGACACTTAAGTCTCTGAGAAACTGTACTGGATGCCTGTTCTGTCTGTCAACTGAGTGGGAAAGGGGGCTCTTTTTGTGTCCCTGGTAACCCCCTTTTTTCTGTTTTCAGCTTTATGAGCCCATCAAGAATTCTTTCACCCTTACTGATGCTAATTTCTTCCACAATTACCTACTGACAGACCATAGCATTTGTTAATGGATTTCTTACAGTTACCACCACTCTCTCAACCCCATTCAGGGCCTCACAAATAAGAAATAACCAGAAAATTTTTAGTTCCTTCCACTATCACCTTCAGGTATTTTAACCATATTCCTAGATAATATTTGTCAAAAGGGCTTAGCATAGTGCATGCACAGTATGCAATAGGTGCTACATAAATGCTTATTCTCTTCCATTCCCTCTCCTTCACAGGATATTTGTACTACTTATTCTGAAAATATAAAGCATGGGGTCCTAAAAGAGAACTGATTATTATGGTTGCTCAGGCCCAGAACTTAGCCAGTCAACAAGCATTTATTAAGTGCCAACTATGTGCCAGGTACTGGGACTACAAAGAAAAGGGAGAAAATAAGTCTCTACTCCCAAGAAGCTTACAGTCCAAGTGGAGAAACAATGATGTACAAACAAGACAGGGTAAATTAGGGATAATCAACATAGGGAAGCTAATGTGATGAGAAGGAAGATTGCTAGAGGCAAAGCCTGCTAACGATCTCCCCGAATTTCTCCCAGTTTATACAGGCCTCAGACTTCCCTAATAAAGGAAAAGGAGCAAAAGACATGAGGGAAACAGAAAATTAAGAGAGAATCTTTTACATGCCTACTGTTTACCAAGCACCATTCCAAATGCTGGAGCTAGGGACGTGACCTGTGATTTCATTGGGATATGGAATCAGTGGGGTAGGACAGTAGTAGAATGCTGACTTGGAATTAGGAAGACCTGAGTTCAAATTCTGCCTAACACATTTAACATGTAGCCCTAAGCAGGTCACTCAACCACTATCTGGCTCATTTTTCCTTATCTGTAAAATGGGGATAGTAATAGTGCCTGCCTCTCAGGGTTGTTGTGGGGTAAACCAAGATATCCTGACCTGAGGTTTATGCCTTCAGATAGAAAGAAAGAGAGAAACTATTTCAGTATAATTGCTTTCTTTTGTAATTCTAAGTATTTTATTTTAAGCATTTAAAAGTATTATTCTAAGAAGGGGTCTGTAGACTTCACCAGACTGTCAAAAGAGTACATGGCATAAAACTCGATTAAAAACCCCTGGGATAAAAGAGACAGAGGCAGAAAAAGAAAGAGAGAGAGAAAGAGAAAGACAGAGAGAAAAAGAGAGAGAGTGCATGCAAATACATATATATATTATGTATGTTTATCTGTTTACATACACACATATAAAATATACATATGCTATATATAATATAATGTATTATATACATGCACTCTACTGTGTATGTATGTATATATATGTATATATGTATATATATGTACACACACATATATTTTGCTTAATAAACCTTAAAGCACTGCATAAATGTTAGCTATTATTAAAAACCAAAGGAGGAGACTCCTTCTACCAATACAGGACAGCACATTCTCTAAAACTTATGGCCTTAGAGATTCACTCAGAACACTCAGGAGTTAAGGCTTGCCCACGGTCCTAGACAGGACTTAAATTCAGATCTTCCTGATGCTAAGGCCTTCTCTCTATCCACTGCACCTCGCTGCCTTGTCCAAGTACTAAGAATACAAAGAGAAAATCAAAATAGTCTCAGACCTCAGGGAGCTCACTTTCTCTCTAAGGTAGACATTCTAGACACAGATAAGTAAAAACAGAATAATTACAAAATTAGAGAAAGTAACTTTAAGAGGGAGATAGTCCTAACAATTTGTAGGAACAAGGAAAGGCCTCTTGTAGAAAGTGGCCAGTGAGCGGAGTTGCTCTGAAAAAAATTAGGGATATCTACAAGGTAAAATGAGACACTCATTTCAAACATGGGCAAACACCCGTACCGAGACAGGGCTCAATATGGTCTAGTTTGAGACAACTAAGCATAAGCAGCTAGGTGGCACAGCAAAGAGAGCACCAGGCCTGGAGTTGGCAGGATCTGAGTTCAAAGCTGACCTCAGATACCTACTACCTGTATGACCCTGAACAAAGTCACTTAACCCTATTTGCCTCAGTTTCCTCATCTGTGAAATGAGCTGAAGAAAGAAATGGCATACCCCTCCAGTATTTCTTCCAAGAAAACCCCAAATGGAGTCATGAAGAGTCATATATGACTCAACAACAACAAAAATGACCAGAAATGGCCAAAGGGCTGGGGGAAGAGGGAGAACCACCATAGTAAGGCAGACTAGGGAGAAAAATACAACACACACACACACGCACACACATACACACACATACACACATACGCACACACACACACACACACACACACACACACACTATCAAAGCTTTAAAGTGGTGCAGGGAATAGAGTGCCAGGCTTGGAGGCAGGAAGTCTCATCTCCCCGGGTTCAAATCTGTCCTCAGACACTTACTAGCTGTGTGACTCTGTGCAAGTCACTTAACCCTGTTTGCCTCAGTTTCCTTATCTGTAAAATGAGCAGGAGAAGGAAATGACAAACCACCCCAGTATCTTTGACCCAAATGGGGTCCCAAAGAGTAGAGCATGACTGAAAAATGACTGAATGACAACAAAAATACTAGAAGTCATTTTAGAAACAAAGTCACAGTAAGGAACCTGATTATCTTTGCTGACCAAGAGATATGTAAGGCTAAAGTATAGAGTTTAAAAGTGTTTATATGAAATCATATAAATTTTTTAGGGTACCATGGAAATGAATAATTCTAAATAAAGAAGAGGTCTGACCTCTGCTCTAGGAGCTCATTGAATCTAGAATGAAATTGACCCTTCTGCTTGACACTGAAACTCTTCCCATCTAACTTGCTGTTCCTATATATAGTATTACATACATATATATATATATAAATATTCTGTTTATATACATATATTCTATATATGTGTGTATATATGTATATATATTCTATATGTGCGTATATGTATAAATGTATATATTCTATAG
Source organism: Pseudochirops corinnae (assembly GCA_028646515.1). Lineage (NCBI taxonomy): Eukaryota > Metazoa > Chordata > Mammalia > Diprotodontia > Pseudocheiridae > Pseudochirops > Pseudochirops corinnae. Next base: position 135,327,811 of record CM053585.1, read on the forward strand.
TATTCTAACATATATTCCAACATATATAACATATATATGTATATATATTCTATATATATGTGTGTGTGCATATATGTATGTATATGTGTGTGTGCATATATATATATATATATATATATATATATATATATATATATTCTATAATATTCTAGCCCTTATTCATCTACATCCTTACACTGTGGCAAATGCCCTTCCAGCTCCACCCCACCCTCACCCCCATTTCCCTGAACACACACTCCGCTAGAATCACAGGCTTCCTTCCAAGCTTAGTTAAAGCGATACGTTCTACCAGTTCATACCAATTCTACCATTATTTCTTGGGCCTGCAGTACTAAGAGACCATATGACTTATCTAGGATCACACAGTCGATAGGGAACAAAGGCAGTCCTAAAAACCCTTACTCTGGTGCCAGGTCTCTATCCACCATGTTAAGCTTTCTTTACTTTATTATTTATTTTAAAGAGTTATTACTTATTTTAGTTTTTTTGCATTTATATATTTTTCCCCCACAAAATGGTCTGAGTTCCTTGACATGATTTTTCTTGTCTTTGTATCCCTAGGGCCTACCGCAATGCCTGGCACATACTAGATATTTTTAAATGTTTATTAGACAATAACAACTAATATTTATATAGCATTTTAAAGTTTGCTTTGTCCTTTAATTGTCCCTTCACAACAATCCTGTGGTGGAGGTGTCACAATTATCTCCATTTTACAGATGAGTAAACTAGAGCTAACACAAATGAAGCGATTTGCACAGATTCTCACAGTTAATAAGGATATGAGGCACAATTCAGACTCAGGTCTTCCTTACTCCAAATCCAGCATCCTCTCCACTACAAAACCTAGCTTTCTCATGGACAAATGAACGATTGCCATTCAGAGATTGAGAAGAAAGAACCATTGATCTGACCAAGGAATCTGTTACTTATGCTTTAAATCAGTAATCAGGTAGATTAAAATTTTCACTGTCATTCATTTATGCATTCAGCAAATATTGATTAAGAATTTGAGATGATCAGCAGCTAACTCAATCTCTAGGTTTCTAAAATGTTCCAGCAAAAATAACCTGTTGTTAACAAAGATATTTTTCTTTTAAACACTCCACCCCACGGCCTTTGGAGATGACCCCTAGATACAACTATACATTATGTTTAGTTCTTTAAAAATATTCCAGGGCAGTGGTTCTAAGCTGAGTTCCATGAAATTTTTGTTTGTTTGCTTTTACTTTGATAATTGTATTTCAATATAATTGATTTCCTTTGCAATCCTATTATATTTATGCATTTTTTTTTTTACAATCCATAATTTTGAGACTAGAGCCATTGCCTTTGCATGGGGCGGGCAGGAGGTATGACTTGAACATAAAGTTAAAAATCCTTGTTCCAGTCATAACTTCCATTGCTGGGTTATGGTAAAGAGAGAGTTAGTATGAACCAGAAACCATTCTAAATGTTTAAGTGAAAACCAGGAATGGATTGGCCCATAACTAAGGTAAATATGCTATTTCCCCAGGGGCATTTGATGTAGTTTGTAAAGGCCCCCTAACCATATTTTTTATGGTTCCTTCTATTCCATATGTGCCAAACCCTTTTGCAAACTAGAAATGTTGTGCATGTAACACCCATGAAATAATTTAAAATTATTCCCTCAAATGTCTTGTCCTGTCAGTATATAAAAATCCACTTAGAGCTTTTCTCAGCTAGGAGGCTTTACCTCATGTTTCATTGACTCTGGGAGTTGATACACTTTCTGGCTTGGCAGAGTTATGAGGTAGATTCCATACAGATCAAGAATTCAACATGCTGCCAACTCAATGACACTTGTGTGGGGCCATGCAAAGGGTGTGACCACCAAGGCAGCTACCATAGGCACACTGAAGGAGGGGACTTAGTCTGGCTGTCCTCCACAAACCGTTGTTTTGGCTATTCTCACTTCCTTCAACTAGCAGCAGCCACACCTACTCCACTAATTGAATCTGGTGGTGACCTCCTGGCTATAGCTCCCTTTTCTTTTCCATCTAGAAGCTGTAATGGGCACCCTTCCCCTCTGCTCAAGTATCATTACACTTTGGTACTGGTGTATTATTGAGAAAGGGAGTGCCCCAGAAAAATCCTATTTACCTCTTAGCATGAAGACAATTCAAAGTATTTTAGAGTAGGCAGCACCTCCAGAGCCCATAGAGTTTTATAGTTGGAAAGGCTCATTGAGTCACCCTCTCTAGTTTTACAGATGGGACAACATAGGCACATAGAAATTAAGAGATTTACTCAAGGTCATATCAGTTAATTCTGAAACCAGAAACAGAAGTCAGTTATCCTGATTCCTGACCCAGTGCCCTTTTGCCCAAACCATGTGGTTGGCCACCTCCTATTTCAAACTTCCAAACTATACCTAAATTACCCTATTCCTAAAAGTGAACAGAGAAAGCTCACACTCACTCTCCCTCTGGAATAATTCTTAAAATGAATGATCATGGAAAATGTTTTTAGTCTAAAAAGAATCTGTACAGAATAAGTAAATCTCAGGGCTGGCTGTTTATGGCATAGACAGGAAGCTCAGCTTATGGCTCAGTGTGCACAACTCCTCCAACGCATCATTTTGTACTATTTCATAAAGAAAGAAATTTGAGGAATACTCCACGGCTTCTCTTTGTCTGGTGAATAGCAAGGTTAGCAGTTTACTGACCACTGGATTGCTCTTTTTGGTTTTGGCATTAGACTTGACCTTATGTGGAAATATGAATAGGATAAAACATTTCTTTTTCTAAAAAAAAAAAAAATGATCTTTCTTCTTTGTTCCAACTGGGGGTGGGGTGGGGGGGAATCCTCTACACAATTATAGAAAAGGTCAACTTCTAAAAAGTATTGAATTAATGGACAAATACATGCTACATTTTCCTTTCCCCATTAATCATTCTAAGTATGATAAAAGGCTAGAAAGACTGCAGTACCCTTCTATCACATTCCAAGACAGACTCCAGTTATCCTGACATTTCAGAGCATCTCCAGAAATGATAGCCCATCATTTGAAGTAGATTGCAGTCACATCCAATATATTCTGATCATTCCATTTACACTAAATTGTCTGATCATCTATTATGTAGTCAGGCAGACCTTGTACTCAGTCTGATACTTCTGCATCCTATTTGCTGTAAGTTAGAGCACTGTGGACTTTATAACATGACTCTGGACAGATGAGATAACAAAGCAATGAACTGGAATGCATGTGCACACACACACACACACACACACACTCATTCACTGTTTCAACATTTCCCTATAATTCCAAAATGCTTTGGCACTTGTACTTTTTTTTCCTCTACTTTCCTAAAAAACAGAAAATCTCTTCCTTATAAAAGGATTGGGTTTTTTAAATGCTAAGCATTTAGAGATTTTTTTAAGTTTAGTTCTTTATTAATCTAATGGCAAAGTATTATTGATTTACAACAGACAACTCATCCCATATTCAGAAGGCACACAGAAAAAAAAAAGCCAAAAATTAAAAATGGGTGATGTCTTTCTGGCAATGGCTAGTTGAAATCAGCCAATGGCAGACCCTGTCCAACTGGATGGAAAACAGCCCCATTCCTTCTGTGTGTTCTGTTCACTTTTGTGCCTGTGTTCCAGATAGTCTGCATTCATATGCATATATTTTTATATTAAATCTCATTTTGCAGATCCTACGGTCCAATTTGAACATTTATAATCCCATTTCCCTCTTGTCCCACAGAAAGCCTCATTCACACCAAAGTGATTTCAAAAGTGAGAAAGAATGTTATGACAAGAATCAAAGCCAGCACTGCCATGCAATTAGGCTAGAATCATTTGTCCTCAAAATCCAGATGGAGAGAGGATGTTACTCTCTCCCTTTGCTCCAGCAGAATGTAAAATTCCTTGTTCAAATTGAACACTTTCAATTTTTTTTCTTTGTACTCCTGGCATCTGGCAGAATGCTTCACACATCTAATATGAATTGATGAATAATGAATTGAATTGCAATTTTTTTCTATTTTCAATAACATCCAAATGAAATCTGCTGAAGGACTTTTATTTCCTTCACCATTTGCTTCACTTGGAATAATCTTTCTCTCCACATCTGCTTGACCTTGTCCTAAGTCTTCAAAACTACCTAATGTCTACCTTCTCCCAGAGCATGCGAATCTGACATCAGCAATGGATGTAGCCTTAATTCAACAACTCAACTCATAACGCTGAAAAACTGGACTCAAGTTAATCCATCCTCCTTAGAAGAAAAGCTTTCTTAAAAGCAGCCATGTGGCACCAAGGGCTTACACATTCTAAATATATCAACATCCAAAGTATTTGTAACTTCAGGAATGATGACAGTTCTTTCCACATTAAAGATCTGAATCCATTCATACTTTCTTATTCTGCGCAACTCTTGTCCATGGCCTATAATAAATTTTCCACAGGGTATCCAACTATCACAGTAGGGGCCTTCCTCTAATTCTCTTACATCTCTCTCTCTCTCTCTCTCTCTCTCTCTCTCTCTCTCTCTCTCTCTCTCCTTGTCTCTCTCTCTCTCCTTGTCTCTCTCTCTCTGTCTCTGTCTCTCTCTCTCTGTCTCTCTCTCTCTCTCTCCTTGTCTCTCTCTCTCTCTCTCTTTCATTGCTTAGAAGGCAGCTAGTTCCTGAACAATGAAGATCATTATGTGGAGATAAGCTGATCACTTTCGTTGTGGATCAGTGGTTTTCAGCCGTGTTCGACTCTTTGTGACTTTATTTGGGGTTTTCTTGGCAAAGATTTTGGAGTGGTTTGCCATTTCCTTCTCCAGTTCAATTTACAGATAAGGAAACTGAGGCAAATATGGTTAAGTACCTTGCTAATGTCTGAGGCTAGATTTGAACTCAGGAAGAAGAGTCTTCCTGACTCCTGACTTCCTGACTCTGGGGCTCTATCCAATAAATAATCCAATAGCACAGTAAAGCACAAATAACATTGGTTTATTGTCAGTCATACAGAGCTTCAAATATATAGATTTTACATCAATTTTAGCATGATTGCATTATAATAATGATAATGTTTTACCTCTAAATTAATGAGGAACTAAGATTTTAATAAATTTCTGTGATTGGTAATATGTCACAAGCTTTTCATACCATACCTTTCATCCCTTTGAGGGAATAGTAATTTTGATTCTTCAGAGATTGGGGGAATTAAATGATTTGCAACCATATAACATCTAGGGAAACATTGGTGTTTAAAAAAATGAAGCGTTTTGTTGTTTTAAGAAGTCCGGAGTCATTGAAAGTCTTGGGAAATTCCAGGCACAAATAGTCCATATGAACCTTTGGGGTGGATTCTCCAAACGTATGCATCCTGCATTTCCTTTTAGCTGTTTCAATTCTGCTTTGCTCATAGAACGCAGCACCTTCTCTGATGTGGGCACACCATGCTGACTGTTCCTGTGCCAGTGTCTCCCATGTCACACAATCAATTCCAAAGTTCTTGAGAGAGACCTTGAGAGTGTCCTTGTATCTTTTCTTCGAACCACCACGTGATTGCTTGCCCTGTGTGAGTTCTCCATAAAACAGTCTTTTTGGCAAGCATATGTTTTGCATTTGAACAACATGGCCAGCCCATCAGAGTTGTGCTTTCTGAAGCAAGTTGGAATACTTGGCAGTTTAGTCCAAGTAAAGACCTCAGAGTCTGCTACCTTATCCTGCCAGGTAATCTTTAGAATCTTCCTGAGGCAATCAAATGGAGACGATTCAGTTTCCTAGCATGGCGCTGGTAGACTGTTCAGGTTTCACAGGCATTCAACAGCGAGTTCATCACAATGGCTATGTAGACCTTCAGTTTGGTAGTCAGTCTAATATCACTTCTCTCCCATACTTTCCTTCGGAGCCTCCCAAACACTGAGCCAGCTCTGGCAATGTATGTGTCAACCTCTTTATCAATGTGTACATGCTTGGAAAGTATACTACCAAAGTAAGTGAACTTATCCTCAACATTCAAAACTTCTCCATTTGCTGTAACCAATGGTTCTATGTATGAATGGTGTGATGGTCTAACATTGTGGGAAAAGCACTGGCCTTGGAGTTAAAGGACCTGTATTTAAATCCTCCTTTTAGAGGCACTGGCCAAGTAACTGTGAATGAGTAACCCGATAAAAAATTTGGTCAGATCTTTCTGTATATATGTCCTTCTTCCAATTTGAAGAAATGGTCTCCAATTCTCTATGCTTCTGTTTTCTCATTTAAAAAATAAGGAGAGTAATACTAATTCTATGTATTTTATAGCAATGTTGTAAGGAAAGCATTTTGGAGACTTTAAAGTGCTATACAAATGTGAATTCTTAATAGCAAGCCCACCAGCTGCAGGGTATTACCAACTATTACTGGCTTGCAAAAAAAAAAAAAAAAACCCAACATGGTATGAAGCTCAACTTTAGGGATGTGGATGATTAGAGAGAGACTGTGGCATGGTGGATAGTGAGACAGTCCTGGAATCAGGAAGACTGAGGTTCAAGTCCTACCTCTAACCCATTCTGGTTGTTTAGGGGAAAAAAGTCACTTACTTTCTCAACATTCTAGCCAATTCTCTAAAACTGTAAATGGTAGAGTAAGTGATAATATTTATTAATAGAAAGAGTTCCCCTACCAAGGGAATTACATGGCCATACCGCCCCCCACAAAAAATGAAAAGAAAAGAAGGTCATATGGCAAGAGATTGGCTACTTGAATACCACACTGTTATCTTTGTTATATTAAAATATACCAGAGGGAATGTTCCAAAATATTTTGTGGATCTTCTTTGTAAGACATAAAGATTACATATATGGTATGAGGCCCTTCAAAATTCACTCATGGAAGAAGTACACATATGAGTGAGACCACTAATACATCTAAATATGAATATACTATATCTATGAGACAATGCTGCTTCTTTTGTGGCTCTATTCCATAAATATTCATCAGCAAAGAGGAAACAAAGACTAGCCAATCAGTTCAATTTAGACAAAAAATAGCTAAATGTTTCAAAGTGCAGAGAATATATATATATATATATATATATATATACATACATACATATATATTCATATAAATATAAAGTAGACAGCACCAAATCTAGATTAGCATCTCCCTTCTTCAAAGACAATGTTTGAAAGAGGCCAAGAGGCTGTATTTACATTTTTATGTATAGTATCTAAGGATGCACATTACTATGTTTGTCTTAGGACCCTCGAGTTTAATGATCTCTCTAAAACACCAAGTGAAGCCTGTGGAGATGACATTACAGTATCCAATTACAAAGGCAAAAAGATGTGAATGTGAGTCTGTGAAGGCAACCACAATATAATCAATCTACTTCTGGGGTGTTCTCTGCTTGGAGAATGCTTCAAGAACGTCTTTTTGAAAAATATTTCTTACAAAGGAAATGGTTCAGGATGTAATAAAGACATGTTTTCCAAACTAAATAGACGTGTTTATATCTTGTGGAATAAGAAAATAAACATAAAAACAGACAAATCCCCACTTGGGTTCAATGTATAACCCCAGGGTTGGGCTGTCTGGCAAAGCTCTTTGTCCTTGGCTCACACTCCCCTTCCAGGTCTCCTCCATCTTCCTTTGGTCCCTAAACTGCATCCATCTCTTTCAGGCTCTGTCTGTCTAGGTTTCCAAAATATTTTCTTGGCTTCATTCCTTAGCACCATTCAATAAAATTATTCGCTACCTTGGGAGTGTATGTGGTAATATAATTTCATAATATATTCCTAGAGTGATATGTCCCAATTCATGTAAACTGGAACTAGATCTCACAATGAGCTCATGAAGATGGCCAGGAAGTGGACAAAGATTACATCACTGTCTGAAGATGAAGCCATCATGGCAATGTCTACTTAGGGAAGGCCCCTTTCAATGGCAAAAAGAAACTCAGTGGGATCAGGATTGCTGCATCTTCCTTCCTTCCTTTCTTTTTTCTTTCATTTAAATATCTTGGACTTTTTATGGATGGGTGTGGAAAGGGAAAGGGAAAAATGCCTTCTTGGCTGGAATTGTAGGGTGGAGAGAAGAATTTGGGACCTTTGGTTTGTATGTGTATGTGTGTGTTTTCCATAAAGCCCTGATATGAAAGAAGTGTGCAGATAAGTTCTGGTCTTAGAATCATAGCACCAAGGTTCAAACCCCAATTCTCCCATTTGCTAATCAAGTATCCAGATCAAGTCACTTAACTTTTCTGAATTTCCATTTCTATATCTACAAAAGAAAAAGAGGAATCCTGACATAGTGGATAGAAGATAGAGAAGACCTGGTTTTAAGTTCTCTCTCTCTAACACATACTGGCTGTATGAACCTGGGCAAGTCACTTAACCTCTATTTTTTCTTAGTCACTCTCTAAGCCTTTAAGTTGCAGTGAAAGTATTGACTTGAATTGACAGAAGGAGGTTCCATAATTAAGAGTTCCCTATACCAATGAAATCTCCGGTCCATTTCCCAACTCTATCTCTTTCCTATAAAAAGGGAATAATTCTGGTCTGAACATCTGCTTTGTAAGACTAATGGGAGGATCAAATGGGGGTAATATATCAAAAATGCTTTGTAAATATAAAATTGTCAGCATTATTATACATTATTATACTTGATTGTCACCCAATGGCAAATGAAAGAAGTGCATAGTAGGTATAAACAAGCTGTAATACATTACTAATCAGCAGATCCATAAGCATCCATTAACAACCTATTATGTGCTTGCCACCGTATTAGCTTCTGGGAATATAAATACAAAAAAGTAGGCCACCCTATATATATATATATATATATATATATATATATATATATAGAGAGAGAGAGAGAGAGAGAGAGAGAGAGAGAGAGAGAGAGAGAGAGAGAAAGCTTTCAATAAGACAATGTTTGAAAGAGGCCAAGAGGCTGTAATTACATTTTTATGTATAGTATCTAAGGATGCACATTACTATGTTTGTCTTAGGACCCTCGAGTTTAATGATCT
>CM053585.1:135346328-135410817 GCA_028646515.1 Pseudochirops corinnae
GAAGGGAAAGCTCTGTCCCAAATCGCTGGGGTCCTCCTGGCTGCCGTAGCTCTCAGGAAGGTGCTGGATCCCTTTCCCACTTCCGGCTCACTGGATAAAGAAGACTCACAGGACCAAAGCCCAAGACCATGATCTGGATCCAAGCCACTCAGCGCGAGAGCACTTGGCCTCTGAATGATCACTTAGTCCCCCTGCAATCTGCAGGCTGAGGGCACGGAAGCTGAAACATGGAGGCAGGTGCAAAACCTCTGCCTTTTGCCTTCCCACCCTGGAGGTGTTTCGGCCGGACTGCTTTTCTCCCAAGACCTCGCAAGTCCCACTGACCTAGTTCTGAACACTGCCGCAGCTGTCACCAATCTGCTCACCCGAGGCTCCTTGGCTCCCTCTCATCCAGCCACCCCCAGGGCTCAGCCACGGCTTCAGGCCAGGCTGGTTTCGGTTCGCAGTGTTGGTATGGTTCCTTCTAGCCAAGCTGACTTTAGTGGAAAGTGTATTTGTGTGCGTTTTGGAGTTCTAGGATTAGTTTAGAGTCATATTTTATGGGTATTTTGGGGTGGCTATGTGAGAGCTGTGATATGTTGCTGCTCCTACGCCGCCATCTTGGCACCCCAGATTTTTTTCTTAATCACATGCAGTTATAATTGAAATTTATTTTGATAGCCCTGAGGTCCTTATTCTAAGATTCTTCTGAATTATTAAAGAAGGTTGGGGAGTTGTTTGTTCATAGTTTTAATCAAAGTTTAGCTTAAGTGTATCACAGTATTCAAATACTCTGAAATTCCATCTGTCTTTGAAAATAGTTTATGTAACATTTCTCAGTTAACTAGAAGTAGCAATTTGTTGAATTAAGCCCATTTCTAAACTGTTAAGTGGGAAGTTACTATTTGTTTGTACATTCTTCATACTCAGGTATAGTCAGAAAGTTATGTAGTTCAAGATGTGATTTTCATGTCCCAATGTCAACATCAAACTATTTCTGTGTCTTAAACCCCTTCCGTTCACCTTGAGAAACATCCATTTTCTGTCTAGCTTCTGTTATCTCTCTACACATTCTGAGGAGAGAGAGGATTTCAAAGTGACAAGTGATTCTGAAGTGTGTCATCTAACAAGCACAAAGGACTGAGTGTAGGGCCTTCAATAACATTACTCACTCTCACAATTGAGGTGACAGTACCAGGGAGTTGGTGGGGAACAGAGGGAAGGCAGAGGTGAGGAAGACAGCCTCTCCTGGGAAACGCATAACAAATACTATTACAGGTGTTTGAGAAAATCATACATATTTGGTGGGGAGGTGGCATTTTGGAAGTTTGTTGTGTCAAAAATATTTATGTTGTGTCAAAAAAGTAATGTAGGCCATTTAGCTGAGGCTAAAAACTTTTAGCTCTTTGAACATTTATTGTTATTATGTTTTGATAGCATTTGGCCCATAAAATCAATTTTAGTATCCCCTCAGATGTAGTCTTTGTACCCTTCATCAAGGGCTTTCAAAGGCAGCTCATCTACATGACTTCCAAATACTGGCTCACCATCTTTCTTCCAAGTGCAGCAAATGCACGTTGTTGTAAGAATTGTTTTCACCTTGATCCTATCAAACTCACCACTGAAGGAGGAAAATCACAGCACTACAAAGTTTAACATTGTACTTTAGAAATTATCTCGCTAACATCTTCAATTGGTAAATGAGAAAATTAAGGCCCAGGGAGGCTAAGAGACTCATTTGAGGTTATAGTAGGAGGCTGGGTCTTCAGACTCCAAATTGGATGCTCTTACCATTATACATTGCTTCACAGAAGCATGGGGTATTGATAGAGGATTAATTTTTCTTTGTATTGAATTTCTTGGATTATGAAAGTCTAAGGCAGGGATGGGGAACCTGTGAAGTTTGGATTCAGTCAAAGGACCACACTTGAGGACCTTGAGGGTAACAGGTTCCCCACCCCTGGTCTAAGGCTTCTAGAGTGGACATGCCTTCAGGATGAAGGCCAAGATAGGAACATCAGACACACAGAAAGCAACTGATTTGGGGTGTTCTTGTTTTCACTTCAGAAAAATCAAATGGAAATTCTGTGGTCTCTCTCCCAGGAATTCACATGACAGAAGACACATTAACCCAGGCATCCTCTGGGGGGAAGGACACCAGAGAACTAACTTATTATGACCCAGGGACCCCAAGGACAACCATACTTATGTCTCACTTCCAAGAGAGATTCATCCATGCCACCTCTCCCTTACTTGTATGCCACTTTACTACCCCTTGAGAATGACACTGGTCAGTTTACTAACACTAGCACCTTCCCTGCAAGAAAATCCATCTTTAAATAGCCCTGTTGAAATGACTCTTTAAATAGCCACAGTAGTAAGTTTTTTGCTTCTGAAGACTCACATCTGCCCCTGTGCTCTGCCCCAATATTTACACACACACACACATACACACACACACACACACACACACACACACACACACACACCATAGCACCAAAAATCATTGCTTCTCTTCCTTATCTGCTATTGCTGCTGACACACTTTGAAGGGACATCTTACCTCTTACAGAATTTCTGTGGGATGGAAATTCAAATTTTTAAACTACTTTACAATCACTTTAAATCAGGGATTCATCACTCACCATCGTCATGGTTTACAGTATCCCATTTTGTAGAAGAAACAAAGACAAAAATCTATCCTATCACTTGCTCTAGGTTACCTGGAGGGAATTAGAAAACATTTACAAGTATTGTCTCTTGCTTCCAAATACTACTAAAACCAAATTTGTCCATGATTCTCAAGTCAAATGTTGTAAGTGACAAATTCTTAATCTAGGAAGGTGTCATCAGTGATCGTTCGCCAATGATCCCTTGGATGTCTAAAAACCATGAGCAAAACATCTGACTTTAAAACACTATAAAATGTCAGTTATGATTGTTACAAGGGGGAGGATGTCATGGTAATTTGTATAACACTAAGAAAAGCACTGGAAATGCTTGTTCTTTGCTGTTTAAAAGTTTTATAAACAATGTAATAAAATGAAAGTTATGCTTATCAAACCTGAGAATGACACAAAGCTTAGAACTATATTTACTGTCAAATGACTACATCAGGTTCCCAAAATATATCAACAAGTTAGAACAATGGGTCATATATCCTAAAGTGAAATTTTAAAAGACATATGGAAAGTAGTATATTTGGGTTAAAAAAATTTAGAAGAGATATGAATGGACAGCAATTCATTTGAAGAAGAAGTGGGAGTTTAGCAGGCTCTGAGCTGAAGGTGAGTTAACAAAATATCAGAGCCATGTCTGAAATATTATGTTCAGTTCTACCTGCCCTATTTTAGGTAGGAAATTGATAAATGGTTCGTAAGGTAAATCTGGTTTTATATATTGTCTTATTTGGATCTCACAAGAACCCTGTGAAGTAGATACTATATGCAGTAGTATTTCCCTTTACCGATAAAGAAATTGAGTGACTTGCCCATAGTGAACCCTCCTAAGTAATTATTAATGGGGGACTTTGAACATGGGTATTGCAGACTACAAATCCAGTCCTCTGTTCAATATACTACACCAGCTCCCAGATGAATTCACTCAACCAGACAGATTCATTCCTGAGTTATTAGATCCAGTCATCACTCCTTAGAAATTGAAAAACTTCCACTTGTTTCAAGTATACCCACTGTAAAATCACAATTGCATGTGTGAATAAAAATAAGTCTTTTATACAATGAGTTGGGGTCTACAAAGGAGTTTCCTCACAATAGTCCTGAAATATATGCCATGTAAATATTATCCCCATTAATTAGAAGAGGAAACTCAGAGGGGAAAAGGGAGTTCTGGCTTGGCAGCATCCCAGCCAGTGCCAATTCATTATCACAGGGATGTAGCAAAGGGCATTCAGGCATCAAGTAGTGGATTGGATAACCTCTAGAGTCCCTTCTAACTCTAAAATTCAGTGACTACTAGGGAAAGTCACTAAACAGGTCCTATGGACTTGGGCACTAGAGATAATAGAAATGTTAGTAGAGTTTGATTAGAGAAGGGAAAGGGAATAAGCATTTATATGGTGTGTAGGTGGTGCCAGATACTGTGCTAAGTGCTTTTTTACAAATGTTATCTCATTTGATCTTCACAACAATACTGTGAGGTAGATTCTATTATCGTTCTCCTTCTATAGTTGGGGAATTAAGGCTAACAGGTTAAGTGACTTGTCCAAGGTCACACAGCCAGCAAACGTCTGAGACTAGATTTGGACTCCATTCTTCCCGACTCCAGGCCAACGGCTTTATCCACTGTGCTACCAGACATCTAGCAGAATCTTCTGTCTGGGGTAACACTTGTATTTATCCAGATCATACAGAAGTGAGCTTGTCTCATTTGTCCCATTCCCCATCATTCTAGGTCCCTAAAATGACTTAATGACTCACCTCTTGTTTGTTGATTGATTGGTCCTGCCATGAAATCACAGATTTCATCTATGTAGGGAATCCCCATTTGGGAAACTCCCGTCCATCAGTGCACATCAGTAACTCTCCTCTATGACTTACAGTCTGAGAGACTAAGTGACCTGACATCCCCTTATTCCCCACCCAGCTAGACTATTTTGGACTTCTGTGACTTCCCCACAATGTTCCCAGGCCATGTACCTTCCTCCTCCACTCCCACCCTTCAGCTTTCTTTTGTGTATTTTTCCCACACACTCCTCACTTGGAGTGTAAACTCTCTAAGGGCATGGATCATAATTCCTTTTCATATTTGTATCCCCAGCGCTTAGCACAGGGCCTGGTATATAGTAGGCATTTACTGACTGTAGGGGACCACAGGCCAGTGGGACTCTGACCCTGATGGCTGAACAAGCCCTCTCAGGTGTCTGGCCTGCTGATGGGCCTGGATTGGTTCCCCATCCCCCAGAAAAGAGCTCAAACAGACAGGATGATTAGATCCTCGGGGATAAGCATGGCATTTACACCCACAGCCTAGAACAAAGAAATGCGCAATGTTCTCAGAGGAAAACAATTAGGAAGGAGATTTTTGGCTCTATAAAGCTTGTGCCTGGAAGAATAAACATTGGCTCTCTACTTTCACTATTCCAGGGGTCCTGTCTCTTTTTATGTACCCACTAGCAACCTCTGGGTCAGTGATTCTTTCTCAGCCCTGCTGTGGGACAACAGGGCTCCCCATAACTGGCTCCCCACAACTGACTATTGATTGTCCATGATCACACACCTAGTACATGCCAGAGGCAGGCCTTTAATTCAGGGATTCCTAACTCCAAGTTGGCCCTATACGAGTGATGCTATCCATGTTACCCCTTACTTGTGTTAATGCCTTTTGGTGGTGACATTTTTTCAAACATTACTAAACCAGGGGTCTTGGCAGCTCAGAAGTGAGTTACTAGGTTCATAGAACCCTAACTCACTAACTGGAAATCTCTTTATTCTGGAAAAGTCTATTTTGTGACAAGGAGTACCTAGAATGCCAATTAATTGGCTAAAGACAGTGGTACTAGGGGTCATGGTGGGAGTCCTTAATGAAATTAATAAAAGCCCATTATATTCCTCAATGCTCCAGAGTGCCTGAAAGAATGCCAAATAACCCAATAGTTTATCTGTTGTATTATGGTGGGTTTTTTTTTTTCAAACAAGCTAAAATAATTAAGACAAAAAGTGATCTTTGCAACACTATGGCACCAAGTCCTACAATAAGTCCTACTTATTTGCTCTTTTCCCTTCTTAGCTAACTGAAGAGTCCAGATGTTACTGGCAGTCTGCACCTCACAATGTCTCTCCCAGTTCTAGGCCTTTCTGCTTTGTTTGTGCTTTCCAAAAAATTAATACAGTACATCGAATTGCTGATCAAGTGCCGAGTGTCTTCACAACCAAGCATTTTTATGTTTAAGAATCTGAAAGCCATCCTAGAATTTCCTGTCCTTGCTCAAAGATGTTATACAAAGTCTATTGAAATTCATCAGGTTCCAGATGTATGTCATAAATTGAATTTGACTTTATAGGTTGTGGGACCTTTCTGGTTATTCCTAGAAATGGAAAAGTTTGGCCAGTCCAAGACTCTCTTTGTGACTTTGGTTATCTTCTCCTATTTCCTTAGGTTACCTTGCTCCCCTTGGGTGTTTAACACCTGACACCAAGTCAAGTTCTCACACCTGGTGGTAGCTATGTAAGAAAAAGATTTGGCAGAATTTAAGACCCCCTGGAAGAGGTACGTTCCATGTTTCCAATGGGTCTTGGATATTTTTTAGTTGAAGGGGCACTTAGCACTGGAAAATATGATTTTCTGGCTCAAGGATAAGTTTTTAAAGACTTATAAAAATTCCCATAAGGCTTCTTGGACATCAACTAGCTTTTACTAAAGAACATTTTGTAAATGAATCAGAAACATATGGATTAAGTTCCCTTAAATTACACGTGTGTTTCAAATGCTAAGGAAATAGAGTAGGGCAAAGAAACACTTGGAGAATTTGCTGGACTCACCATTTGACAATACCACTTTGGATGAAATAGAGGAACCATAATATATGGGTCATGGTTAAATTTAAAACGACAAAAGTTGTAGCTTCATCTTTAGACCCACCTATGTCCTTTAGTTGAAGAGAGGTAATATGCTTTTTATGGGCACCTAAGTTCCTTTTGTTTTAAAGGGATGTTGTGAAGCATGTATCTATATGAAAAAAACTACAGAATCATAGAATCTTAGCATCAGGAGGAGCTTCAGAGATTATCTAGTCTCTAATACCACTGAATAAATGGCAATTGGTCATGTACCCACTCTTCCACCTCTAAAACATCCAGTGATAAGAAACTCACTAATTCCAGAGACATCCAATTCCACCTTGGGACAGCCCTAATTCTGAGGAAGTTCTTTCTGAAACTGACAAAAAAGAATTCCAAAAATTTGTTCATTGTTCTTACTCATTCCCTCTTGAGCTATGCATAATAGACTGAATCCCTCTTCCTCCTGAATAGTCTTCAAATATATGAATACAGAAATCTTGTCCTTCCCACCTCATCCCCCAAAATCTAACTCTTTTCTTCTTTAGGTTAAACATGTACAATTCCATCAAATGATCTTCATATGGAAGGATTTCCTGTCCCTTCACCATTCCTGTCTGTCTTCCTCTGGATACACTCCAGTTAATCAACAGTCGACCTAGAATGTGACACTTAAGTCCATCCAACTATACTAATAGTCTAGCCTACATCTCTCTTTGTACCATGAAAGATTTTATCACATTTATATAATTCCTTTGAGCTTCCATTCATCTTGTCAAAGAGGAAAAGAGGCTAGTCCATTATGACCTGTCCTTAGTGATCAACACTTCCCTCTTTAGAGAAGTAAAAATTCCATATAATTCACCTTAACTGAAGATAATGAGGCCAATCCAATTTGCTCATGGGCTCAATGGTTGATCCCTCTTTAGGCAACATGGTGTCCCCTCCCAGGGACTCATTATATTGATATTGGGCTTGATGTAGATACCCGAGCTCTCAGGAACAAGAATTATGCCAGTCTTAGATATTCTGGGATTAAAAATTTATACCATCACACCAAGCCCAAGTAGTTTTCTTTTAATATGTAGATGATTTTCTTACTTTCAAATATATCAGGCAACACTGTCAATAGGAACAAGCAAGATTATACAGTTATCCCTTACATATTGCAGAGATTGGGGGAGGCACTCCCACAACCTGGAAAATCCCTGTAAAATTTTTTAGCCCTTCCTTCATATCAGAGAAGTCTGTTTTTTTTTTTTTCTTTTATGGGATATTTATAGTACCTTATTATAAAATTTGGGTTCATATTATCCAACATTATACATATATTTTATGCATTTCTGAAGTTCTAAACTTTTTATGTGTCATCTGCTAGCCTTCATCTGTGGCTGAAAAACAGGCTTCAGAGTCAGAAAGACTGTTTAAGCCTTGCATTTGAAATCATATTGATTGCAAGACCCTGGGCAAGTCATTAGCCTCTCCATATTCTAGGCAACTCTCCAAAACAATAAGAGAAGGTTCTGGTCTGCATTGGTAAAGAGTGTTCCTCATCTGGGAACTTCCCTATGTCAGTGACATCATAGGTCTAGTCACTATCCCTAATCTGTTAAGGTCCAGCTCAAAAGCCATTTCCTCTAGGAAGTCTGAAATTATTTCTTCCTAAGTCATAAACCTCATGTAGCATAATTATCCTTTCTTATGTTCTTATGCCACATAGGTTATCAAAGTATGGTTTGAGGACACATGAGGGTCTCCAAAACTCTCTTAGGGTGTCAGCAAGGTCAAACCATATTAAGATATATCTATATCTATATATGTATATATACATATGTGTAATATTATATTTAATATTAGAGCCAGAGGAGCTGAGCTGAGTTACCCAACTGGCTGGGTCCCCATTCAGGGAGCTCAGACTACACACACAGGTTGTGTTTGTCCTCTGTTCTGGAAGAGGGCCATGACATCAGGGAGATGACAATGTGGTTTGCAGGTGACTTTGATTTAAGTGAGGGAGGGCTGTGCAAGGTCATCAGCCTTACTTTCTCCTCCAGAATCATCTGGGTCCAGCAACTAGATATTTATCAGGACCAGTGGTCTGCCTCTGCCTCTGTCTCTGCCTGTCCTCTCCAAAGGAAGGTAAATATTGATGGCCAAAAGCTGCCTAGTTAACTTGGGGTTTACTAGCTAGATCTCTTTTTCAAAGACCAAACCTTAAATCCATTTCACTCTAGAGCTCATAGATTGGACAGCAATAGGTCCCTGCCCAAACTCCACTTAATGGCTGTATTTTGGGCCCTCCTGGTTTAAAGTGAATGTCAAGGGTAACTGTTTCTCTTTGGAAGAGCAACCTTGAGGGTCTTCCCCTCCCAACTTGATTTTTTTTCTCTTCTTTTCTAATTAAAGGGGTCACCCCTTGATTCACTTCTTAAAGAAGCCTGTTGACTGAATGGCCTCACTCTAAGTGAGTGTCTGAAAAGTCCTTAGCCTAAAAAGTCCAGGGTCTCCCTTTGCATCCTGGGCTATCTCCAGTCATTCTGATGAATGAGAGCCCTCCCTCACTCAAATTGAAGTCAACTGCAACTCAAGCCATCATTTCTCCGATGTCATGGTCCTCTTTGAGAACAAAATACAAACACACAATAACAATATTTATTTTTATATATTATATGTATTTATATAGTAGTTGATATATTAATTTTAATACAATGAATATCAATTGATATAACCTATACAAACAAAAACTCCTTGAGGGATCCTCAGTAATTTTCAAGAGTACAGAGATCCTGATACCAAAAAGTGTGAGAACTGTTGTGCTATCCTACAATACCAGAACTGAATATTGTACAGTATTGCATATGAATGTGTGTATGTCATATGGCCCCTGGTAGACAGGCGGTTACTAGACTCCTGTAGCTAGAATGCCTTAGGTGTTTATACTCTCCAGCACTCACTCCATTGTGCACCAGTACAATGCTTTGTACAGAGTACTGCAAGGGCTTAACAAAAGCTTGGTGTCTGGAAAGAACATTGGATTTGAAATTCAATTAATGGTTCTGCCACTCAACTTCCCTGCCTGGACTAAACTAATTTCAAGCCTTCTCTGACTTATAAACAGACACCTTTCCTTACTCCTTCATTACTGCCAGGGAGAAGCTATGAAAAAAGTGCTGGATATTTTAAAGAATCTAAGAACTTTAGAAATAGAGGAAAGGAAAAGAGCTGAGAAAATGCTTTAATAAAACCAGGTTAGGGGTGCTGATCCCAAGAGAAGATTCCTAGTCAGGGCTTGATGTATGTCCCAATTATGTTCAAAAGTATCTTTCTCCACACTACCCAAAACATTTCACTCCAAGGTATTGTACTACCTGGTAGTCTATCAGTTAGAGATGTATTTGGCTTCACAATGTTCACAATTTTTCACAATTCACAATCGGCTTCACTTTTTTAATAAGGTAAATATCTCTGTCAGGGTGGAGGTTATCATCATTCCAAACTTAGTATCAATATTAATTCATACTAGACTGCTTTCCCCCTAACATCTAACTGAAGCTTCTGCATAGAGCAGCGGTTCTCAACCTGTGGGTTGCGACCCCTTTGGGGGTCAAACAGGGTTGCCTAAGATATGGGAAAATACATATTTCCAATGGTCTTAGGAACCAAGACACCACTCCTCTATCCGTCTCCAGGCGGGTCTGCCCACATGCAGATACACCCACATACGAGTATTAAAGGGTTGTGGCATTAGGAAGGTTGAGAACCACTGGCATAGAGGAACCTTTTGATCTGACTCCAAATGCACCAAACTCAACATCCCTAGAGTCTTTTCCCACACAAGACTCTCCTCCTAGAATCTTCTCTCCTTCCAAAGGGCTCCAAGAATGCTGCACCTTTGCTTATCCTATCACTATACTCAATCACCATATCAGCAGTAGCTCAAAAAAGATGTGAAAGCCACAAATTTAGAGACATCACCACTCCAAATTTTCGTGTGAACTGTTTGTACCTGATCTGTGGTAGAGCCTTCCAAGCTTGTATTGGTCTGATCAACCACAGTCGGACACACTATACCTTGACCCTAAAAAAATGATGTCATTTTGGTCTTCTTCAAGAATAAAGGACAACAACCAACCAATCAAGTGTACTAAATTACCAATATTGCAAGTGTATAACACTATTACTTACCCCTCTTACCCTCCTGCCATCAATATGCTACCTCCTTTGAGGATCAAATGGGATAATATTTATAAAGCTCTTAGCATGGTGCCTAGCACTTATGAGATAATCCAAAGATTCTTGTTTCTTTTCTCCCACTCTGCAGGACTGGCTCCCTATTTCTACTACCTTATGGAGAAAAATGCTATGTGGCCAACTAGAATTTCTCTACAAGACATACTTTTGATCTGGCCTAGCACCATGAATGTGACAGTGGAGGTGCCCTAGATATTTGATTGAGTTCAATTTTCTTTCCACATGGCCCAAAAGAGGGGAATCAAGTAACAAAAACACCAAGCATCCCTTTATGCCCAAGGCAAATGTTTACATAGGTACAAGCTTAAGATTGATCTGTATTTTCCTCAGAATGGCTACCCAGTATAACAGTTCACCCTAGTTTCAACACAAATTCTCCATAAAGCATATTTGGTTATACCAGAAATCCTCCACGGAGGGAAATTTATGTTTACTTTAGTACACTGAAGGTCTTCCTCTTCTTTCTTATCTTGACAATGCCAATGCCCATCTGGTAGCTTTTCATCCTTGCCCATGAATGGTCCTCCCACTTTCCATCCATATCTATTTTTAACCATGGTACATAAGCCCCGTAGTTTAGGGGTAACTTTTCTTTTCCTCCCATGGATCTTTGGGTGCCTTCTCCCAAGTGCAGCCCTAATTTTCAGCTTTATAAATTTGCCTCCACGTTACATGAAATCCTATAGACAGAACTACAGGCCTTTGTGTATAGGCTTGTGGTAATATCATTGATTGAATATGAGGTATTATTTGGGAAGTCAGCCAGCATCATTACTCATGAAGTAACCTTTGTATTGACTCAGAGATGTTTCTAATGTACAACACAAGTAGCCTTTGTTACAACAGACATATCCTTTGCTATAGATTCTATCTGTGTATTTTTTGGAAAGATTTCTATATATTTGGTTTCTCCATTGACTTAAAGCAAAAATTAACTTTCCTATGACATAGTAACAGAAGTAACCAGCCCAAAGCACAAGTGTGTGTGTGTATAAACACATCCTTAACAGTGCTTAATTTTTATATGACACCTGATCTGAAAACAAGCCATCCTCCTGCATTAACAAAATGAAATATTCCTCTCATTATAAAGACCTAGCCTTGGTCTTATGAAATCAAAAAGGAATACCATCAACAGCCCTGGATGTATGTCATGGAGTCATTGGTTCAACACAATTTGGTTTGCTTACACTTTGTTTTTGCCTCTCCTATGGTATTCCTTTAAGAGTCCTTAACATTTCTCTTATCATGCCCCTTCTGTTTCATGGCTTCTTGTCTTGGGAAAAAGGGTGGATACCTTTCTTGGAAATGAGGTGCTCTAGAGGCAACAATGTGTAAGGAAATCAGGCAAGCAGGATGATTCAAAGTGCATATGTTCTCCAGGGCTCCAGGCTAAAGAGTGCCATGAGATTTCCCACATATGTGAGAGGTCAGGACCTCATTCAGACCCACCTTCTTTGAGTAAGAACACAATTGAGATCAGGACCTCTGGTGTGCAGACCACTTACTCAATAAGATACTTAAATTGATAGGGGAAGAAAAGGAAGTGAGTCTGGTTGAGCAGTATTTCAAGGGAAGGGAGGAAAAAAGAAAGTACGCATCTTCAAAACTGAACTTGTAGACCATATTCTACATTAAGCTCTTTCTGATTCCTCCAGCACAAGTAATTTTACCCCCAAATTACCTGGTAATTATTTTGAATATATTTATATATGTATATGTTGTTTTTTCTAGTAAAATGCCAGCTCTTTGAGCACAGGGGCTGTTTCATTTTTGTCATCTGTATCTCTAGAACCTCATACAATGCCTGTCATGTAGAAGGGACTTCTTGGGCTACTAGTTTTAGAGGTGGAAAGGATCTCTGAAGTCATTGAGTCCAAGGCTTCTATTGTACAGATGAAAAAACTGAGATCATCGGAGGCTAAAGGATTTGCTCAAGATCAGATGGCTAATGAGAGCTTGAGGTAGGATTTGAAGCCACTCCTCCTGGCTTCAAGTCCAATTTTCTTCTAAATGGGACAGCACTGAAAAGAAAGAGCATGGCATCTCACTTCATTTCCAGAATTTGTTAGAATTAGAATGCTTCATGGGCAAATCTGCAGTAATTCAGGATACTAATAAAAATAGCCAAATCCCACAATATATTTAAGATTCTATCTGTCTTGTCTCTTGCCTCTTTGCTGAGAAGAGGATTGTGCTTCAACATCCACAGCTACTCTATGATGAAAATTGGTTATTGCAATTACCAATGGAGACTGGTATGGAGATTTTAGCTTTTTAGTGTTTTCTTCATTGGAATTATTGTAATTACTGTGTCTATTATTATTTGCTTGCTGTTGAACTGTTTTTGGAATACGTTTCTAGACATCCAAATAAATTAATAAATCAGGTTAATATTTTTTTTAAAAAAGCATTACAGTTCTTGACAGACACTCAACCAGCATTTCCGTCCACAATCATCGCTACCAAAAAAGAACTTGTGAAAACCCCTCAAGTGAAGGATTTCCTTTCTAAAAATTCCTAAGATTCCAGAGATATCGAACAATCTGCAAAAATGTAGCTAAGTCCCCCTAACCAACATAGACCTATTCCAAAGTCAAGGTACATATATTTGTTTATATTTTATATACTTACTTTATATATTCTGGTGGGGGCACACATTGTCTTCTGCAAGACAATAGGAGTTCTTTGAGGTCAGGAAATGTTTCCCTTCTGTCTTTGTGTCCCTTGTGCCTAACACAGTGCTTTGTACATAGAGGATACTTAATAAATACTTGTTGATTAATTGGCGCAACTAGGTCAGTGAGTAATTATGTTGGACTTGGAATGAGGAAAAGATGAGTTCAAATCTAGCCTCAGACATTTACCAGCTCTATATCCCGGGGCAAGTCACTTAACTTTTCTCTGTGCCTCAGTTTCCTTATCTGTAAAATGGAGATAACAAAAGCATATTTCTCCCAGGATTATTATTATTATAAGGTTGAAATGAGATGATATTTTTAAAGGACTTTGCAAACTGTAATGTATCACATAAATTCTAACTATAGTTTATTGAGGTAAGACAGAAGGTTGCAGATGATGGAATATTATTTTGCCTCTAATGTTTTTCCTTCTACTGTGTCCTCATCTCAAATAATTTCCATTTGCAATATTCTCCCTATGGATTTCTTCATAGTTAATATGCTTTATCCCACCACTGGGATGCTTGGGATACCAATACCAATTGATGGTCATGTTTTTCATCCTTCCAGGTATTCTAAATGTGCCTACCTCTCTCCTAAAGGGAAGATACTTAAATTACTTTGTTTGAATCAGACAAATGTCATTCAGCCATCATCATCATCATCATCATAATGATAGCTACCATTATATGACACATTAGGGTTTGCAAAGTTCTTTATGTGTGCTATCCCATTTGGTCCTTACAAGAACCTTATTATATGATTATACAATCATCAACATTTATTAAGCATCTGCTATGTTCCAGGCACTGTGCAGAGTACTGGGGGAAGGAAGGAAGGAAGGAAGGGAGGGAGGAAGGAAGAGAGGGAGGGAGGGAAGAAGGGAGGAAGGAAGGAGGGAGGGAGGGAGGGAAGGAAAAAAGAAAGTGTTCCTGTCCTCTTCTAAGTAAATGCTATTTTACAGATGATAAAATTTGAGATAGATTAAGTGACTAGAACAAGGTCATACAGCTAGTGAATTTCTAAGGCAGGATTTGAATTGAGATATTCTTGATTTCCAGTCCATTTCTCTATTACGTCATCTAACTATCAAGTATCTTGTTATCTTTTTTTCTTTGTTTTGAGTTTTTTTGCTTTTTTTTTGAGGGGGAAGGTAGGGCAATTGGGGTTAAGTGACTTGCCCAAGGCTACACAGCTAATTTTTTGGGTTAAGTGTCTGAGGCCACATTTGAATTCAGGTCCTCCTGACATCAGCCGATGCTCTATTCATTGTGCCACCTAGCCACCTCCAATTTTGTTATCTTTTTAAAAAAAAAATAAAAGCTAAAAAGAGAGAGAGAGAGCAACTCTGACCATTAAACTGGTAAATCTGTAAAGTGCCCCAATATGGAGTCTTCAGGGCAAAAGGAGTATAGTTTCTAAAAGGAAGGAAAGACCTGTTCCCTGTGCTAATCAAACCTCAAGAGCATTCCACATCTGAATGGTACCAGGACCTTTGTATTTCTTACCTTACCTAAAGAAATTTCATCCTCCCCAGTGAAAGAAGGGATAATTCATCACCCTGAGTCCGAATGCTGTAATGTGAGTGACTGTCCACAAGAAGCTAGGCTCACATTGCTGACCTCATTTCCTTTTACCCCAGGTTATGACTGAACAGTCCCCAAAATTGAAAGGCCTGTAATTCACTCATTAAACTATATAACCCTCTTATTTCCTGTATAATATGCCATAAGGGTCCACAATTTGTTAACTGTGCAGCCAGTCAATCATTCCTAGGAGCAGACTCTGGATATCATAAATTTTACCTACCGAATAGTGACCAAACCTCTCCCTACACATGAGATACTCCAAATCAGAAATGTGTGTCTCATTGAGGCAATTTCCTCATTATTTTGAGAGTGTTGGAGAACCATATTTTCAGCCATAGCATGAGCCAATCACCTAAGAATGGGATACCCTGAGCCATTCTACTCCAAGGGGAACAATGAGACTAACAGTGCATAACATATTAACCACTTTCCTCTCTTCCCCTCTCTCCTATTGAGCAAGGGATCCCCAAAGATGTATACCTGTGACAGTGCATTATCAACCTATTTGGGATAAAAAGACATAGAAGAGAAAATAGGGAAGAGAATTCCAGGTAGAAAGGATGGTGGTAAGGGGAAATAGAGAGAAACTTTTAACTCTGAATGAAGCATTTGGTTCAACACTGTAGCAATAATGATCTCATGTATGGCAAGGCAATCTGAATTCATGTGTTGGCGGCCTGTTCTCTGGCCCTGAAACCTTTAAACTTTTCTCTAGGACAAATAATGGCAAGTCTATCATAGGAGTCACTGAGGTAAATTCTACCTCTAGAGTTAAGCCATGAGATTAGAGAGATGTCCCTTCTTTGACCTAAAAGGACTCAGAAATGAAAGTCCAGTGGACAAGAAAGGTTGATCCGAGCATTCATAATTGCGCAAGCCATGGCATGAATTCAGCTCCTGTTCTTTGCCAGTCCATGAGATCAGGAGTAGGGCAGAGGGGGAAGAGGGATTAAAGGGTGGGACAATTGGCCCAGGAGGTCCCCATAGGATTGTGGGAGGATGGGATGAGATCATGGTTGTGAAAACACTTAGAAAAAAAGTAAACCACCAAATAAATTGATCATATTCTTATTATGATTGCCTCATCATGACATAGATGTGCATGTGTGTTTTTGAAGGTTATGTCCTAGTGGATCTCAAACTATAGCAAGTCCTACCAAAAAGGAAAGGTTTGTTGTATGGAAATCATCCTACTAAAAACCACACATCATTCCTTTTAAGTTTTGCTAATTGCTATATAGACATCATCTGATTCAGTCCTCATAACCACCCTGTGAGTAGGTACTCCAGGGATTAACACCTCCACTCTACAGATAGGGAAAATGGAATTAAGAGAGGTGATATGACTTGCTGAAGGTCACATGGCAAGTGAGCATCTGAGTCAGGGTTCAGACCTAGGTCTCCTTGATTCTATCAATTTTGTGTCATGATGGATTAGAAGTCTTGTTAAGGAAACAATCTCAATGCAATTTCCATTCTTCTCCTGATGCTATGCCATTCGCTCATGCTGGCCTTGTACCTCTGACCTTGCAGGAGATTCACAAAAAAATCATCCTGTTAGAAATTCTAATCTTTCTGTCCAACAGTCATAAGGTTGTACAATTCCACTTCCCTTTCTCAACCCACGGTAGTTATAATGTTCACCAGGATGAATGTTTGTGCCTCTTTAAATTTTTTTTTTTCCTTTCTCACACCCATAGATGACAGCAATTGTAGCAGTTAGTGATAAGTAGCAATTAAGAAGGCATGGTGAAAAGAGGAACCAGAGGAGAGAATTTCTTGAACGTCTTGAATGACTTTGAAACTCACTGGGCAAAACGTGAGGTACTGGTTTGTCTTATGGATTGGTCTTGTTGTTTTGTTTTGTTTTCTGTCTCAAAAAGATGCTGAAGCATTGCCAGTCCCTCCTCCACAAAGCTGACATTAATATTCCAGAAACATAAGCCAACAATCATTCCCTTGCTCAAAAACCTTCAGAGGTTCCTCATTGCCTCTAGGCTAACATATAAATGCCTTCACCTGGCATTTAAAGTTGTTAGTCAGTTAGTAAGCATTTATTAATAGTACCTACTATGTGTTAGGTACTATGTTAAGTTCTGAGGCTACAAAGAAAGACCAAAAAGGGTCCCATTCTCAAGGAGGCCATCAGGGTCAAGATAACACCCAAACATCAATGCACATGCAGAATACATATAAGGATAAATTGAAAATAATATCATAGGGAAGACACTAAGATTAAGGAGGCCTAGAGAAGGCTTCTTCTAGAACAGCAGTTCTCAACCTGTGGGTCGCGATCCCTTTGGGGGTCAAACAACCCTTTCACAGGGGTCACAGGGGTCGCCTAAGACCATCGGAAAACACATATTTCCAATGGTCTTAGAAACAGAGACACCTTTCCTCTATCTATCTCCAGGCGGGTCTGCCCACATTGAGATACACCCACATACATGTATTAAAGGGTCATGGCATTAGGAAGGTTGAGAACCACTGTTCTAGAAGGTAGGGATTTAACTGAGACTTGAAGGTCAGGAAAGTCAAGAGGCAACAGTGAGGATGGAGAGAGTATCAGGCATGGGGGACAGCCAATGAAAACACCTGGAGACAGGATAGAGAACTTTACATGCAAGGAACAACATGGAAGCCAATGTCACCGGATTGCAAAGTATATAAGGACAGCGCAAGCTGTAAGAATGTTATCTTATTTGAGATCACAAAAAGAAGGTTGGGAATTGCAAGCTTCCAAACCCAATTTAGTGTTGAGAGGAATAGGGAGAAGCAAGACTGCAGCAGTCTCTGCAGTAGGAACATCAGGTATATTGGGGATAGGGGATCAGAAGGAACATGGCAGGATCATAGAAGACCTCAGCAACATCATAAGATGAAAGGTTTGGGGATCCATG
Organism: Pseudochirops corinnae; assembly: GCA_028646515.1. Lineage (NCBI taxonomy): Eukaryota > Metazoa > Chordata > Mammalia > Diprotodontia > Pseudocheiridae > Pseudochirops > Pseudochirops corinnae. The sequence continues at coordinate 135,364,246 of CM053585.1, forward strand.
ATCTAATGAATGTTGAGTTGATGTTTTGAGTTTGTGCCATATAAGCATCAGCTGAAGGAGAAAAGGAGACATCAAAAATTGGAAAGCTGTTTTTTGGTATTTAAAGAACTATCATTTGGAAGATGGATTAGGTCAATTATGCTGGGCCCCAGAGAATAGAACCAGGAGCAATGGGTGGAAGATGCCAAGTGGCAATGGATGAAATGGAGATAGAGAAAACTCTCTAATAGTTTGAGCTATCCCCAAACTGAATGGTCTGCTTTGGGAGGTGGTGGGCTCACCTTCACTGAAGGTCTTCAAGCAAAGGCTAGATAACCACTCGTCAAATATATTTTAGAGTGAATTATTTTTCCATGTATGATCTTTTTTCCTAGTAAGCTTCTGAAACCTTTTCCATCTCTAAAATTCTGTGATTCTATGAATCCACAAGATATTACTTTGTAGAGATAAAAATCAGGCCATTAGCACAGGAAGGAAAATACAGCCTATTGCAACATGGAGCGTGTTGTGATGTTCTGCCAATATAAAAGGAATGTGAAAGCATCATTACAGAGAAAAGCAGTCCTTTCCACTTGCTTGGCATATGCCAACATGTTTCAAAAGGTAACACCCTCTGTATCCTATGTTAGGGGGGAGATCCAACTGTTCTGAGGCTGATTTAAAATGGAGTGCTGCAAAACAGCAATGGCGTTTATCAGCAGTGTCTCAAACAAAGAACCTACTGTATGGTCATCACTTATTAGCTGCTTCAAAGGATAGGTAACAGCCTGACCTTTCCATGTTGTTGTTGTTGTCCTTTGTTCGAAAGTGGACCAAAATGACATCACTATGTTTAAATCAAGTTTCTATGTGTCCCACAGTGGCTGATCAGACCTATACAAGCTCAGAATGCTCTGCCACAGGTCGGGCACAAATAGTCCATGTGAACATTTGGGGTGGAATCTCCAAATTTTCACCTCCTGTATTTCCTTTGAGCTGTTTCAATTCTGCTTTGCTCATAGAGCATGCCACCTTCTCTGATGTGGGCACATCATCCTGGGTGGTCCTGTGCCAATGTCTCCAGTGTCACACAATCAATTCCAAAGTTCCGGAGAGAGACTTTGAGAGTGTCCTTGTATTGCTCCTTCTGAACTTTCTTTATAATCATTTAACAAACGTGTTAAGTGCCCACTATGAGCCAGATGCTGTGGTGGGCACCAGTTTGTTTCTTTGGGGCTAGCTTGGATCTGTGATTGCATCAATGAAGAAGTTCCCTTTACCAATGGAGATCTTCATCCACTCTGTAATTTCTAGCTCCAGAAGATTTCCTGGAACAGTGACCGGTTATGTAATTTTCCCTGGGATGCACGGCTAATATGTGTTGGGGGTAGAAATCGAAATTCAGGCCTTCCCAACTCCAAGTCCAGTTCTCTGTCTACTCTCCCACTCCACCCTTTCTAGATCAGTGCTAGTGACTCAAAAATAAAATCATCAACATCTTCTATCCTCAAGAGCTTACATCCTGCTAGAAGGAAACTATATGTACTAATATCAATAAATAACAGACAAAAACATTGAAACCACAAAAGTAACATGGGGCCAGGATTGGAGAAGGGGCTAACAACTGGGTGTAAGTGTTAGAGGAGGGATAGAGAATGTTCTTATGGAGAAAGTTGTACTGGAGCCGAGACTTGAGGGAGACTAAGGATTCTAAGAGATGCCAGTGAAGAGCGAGAGCATTCCAGGCCTGGAGAACTGTCTTGGAAATGACACAAGGGGAGAGATGGAACGTCCTGGCTGGCACAAAGTAGAACAGTTTGGCTAGGATCTAGCTTACTGGAATAATAATAATCACTTACATTTATAAAGCACTTACTATGATGTAGGTTCTATGCTAAACTCTTGTTACAGATATTCTCTCATTGAATCCTCACAAAAGCCCTGGAAGGTAGGGGCTATATCCCCATTTTACAGATGAAGAAACTGAGGCAAATAGGAGTAAAATGACAGGGTCATACAGCTGGTAAGTGTCTGAGGCTGGACTTGAACTCATCTCCCTAACTCCAAGTCTAGCACTCTAGTCACTGAGCCACCTGTTCAATAAGCCTAGAAAGGTAAGTTGTGGCCACATTGTGAAAGTTCTAATGGTCAAAAAGTTTATACATAATCCTATAAATATAGAAAACCACTGGAACTTCTCAAGCAGGGGGAGTGATGTGGTGAAAACTGCCCTTTAGGAATATCAATTTGGTAGTTGGATAAGATGAATTTAAGGGGTCGGGGATGAGGCAGGTTGGAGAGACACAAAGCAAAGAAACCAATTAGGAAACTATTGCAGTAATCTAGTTTGGAGGATAAAACCAGCGATCAGGAACCAGTTAGAAAATGTTAGATCCTGCGATATAGTTTATCAGGGTGGTCATAATCCAGGAACATTGACCACATTTACATTTTGATGAAACAAACTACCAATTTGGTCAATTCTATTCTGTGAAACATTAAGTCAGGTACCTGGGGTCACATAAGGGAAGATATTTTTTTGCCTAATATTGTTCACTTTTTAATAGTAATAATAATAATTTACATTTTATAGTACCTTACGGTTGCCAAGAGCTTACATTCTAATAGAGAAGATAATAGGTACATAAATAAATTCTATATACTACCTCATTTGATCTTCATACTAATCCTGTGAAGAAGGCAATTTTATCATGCTCATCTTATAGATGGGAAAACTGAGCCTTCGGAAGTTTAAATGATTTGCCCAAAGTTAATTAACTCATAACTGGAAGAGCTGGGAATCAAACCCATGGTTTCTGTTTTTCCTGATTCCAAGCCCAGAGCCATTTCCAACCCACAGGTTGTGCTGGTATCATGGAAATACAACTTTGCCTAAGGATTTAAAAAAAACTTCTTGTGAGTGATATCTCAAGAAGAGGTCTCACCTATAGGGTTAATGAAAACTAGGACCAAGAACCCAAGACACTGTGTCCCAAACCAAGAACTTAAATTCTCTAGTTGTCTCTGCTTTCTGTAGCCCAGGTATCTCACTCACGGTCCCAAGAGTATTTCACCCACAGTGAGACCTTAAGAAGGGGACAAAACAAAAGCAAAGCAATATGTACTGGGAAGGGAATGGGCCAGGTTCTGATCCTTTGGGAACCTTCCCCTAGATGCCAATGGTATTTAACAATCACCCTTTATTTCTATTACCAATATGTCATTACTCAGGTAAAGCATGTTTCCAGTTGCCCACAGTAGTCCAGAGGCAAGGATACATTGTTCAAAGGTAACTCATTTCACATTAAATATCAGAATCTTACTCACGTGGCTCAGTTACCTCACCCACCTGGAGCCTGGAAAATTCAATGGAGGTGGCGCCTCTGTGAACCTGAGGGTATGTGTGGGGTGTTGATGGGGACGTAAGCAAAACAAAAACCACCAAATAAAGAGCTGCCCCCACAAAATGGAGCCCTACCAAAGAGCAGGACGCTCTGGCACAAGCACTGAATTGGCAGCATCCTTCTTTTCAAATGATAAGGAGAAAGGCTTATTGAATTGGAGATCAGGAGCAAAATATGAAGGAGCCTCTTGTTGCCTAAAGCTGGTAGACTGGCTTAGGACAGAAGAAGGGCTCTCATCTGGTGAGAAACTGGAGAAAGCTGAAGAGCTAGTCATGCCTATGAACTCTGCTTGTAAACTGATGTATGAGTTGACCCATGTTCCCTACTCCTTTGGAAGAACAATAGCCTTCAGCTTCAGGGCAATGGGCAGATAACAAGCAGATCTCCCAGGTAGATGCAGATGTTCCCTTTTTTTGCACAGGTATCAGGATAGCTATAACTGATGACTGAATCACATAAATAAGCACTAAGGACTTACTGATTCTGTTGCAATTAACATGGGCACTGTATTTTCATGGCAGACCTAAGGCCTGCTAAATGTGTTTTCCCAGCCCTAAGGTTCAGGCCAATGACCTAAAAGAAAATAGGACTTGCCTTTAAAAGGAGGGAAGAAGAGGCAGAGTGGGAAGGGAAATGATAGAGAAGCATGGACCTAAAAGGAATTCAATAAACTGCCTCTCCTATTAACTTTTTATTAGGTTTCGATGGGAGAATGATGAGCAATGAAGTCAAGAGGAGACCTGAATTAATAATAACCTAAATCTAGTTAGCCCTCTAAAATTTACAAAGTTCATTCCCTACAAAACTCTAAGAGGGAGATAAGGCAGGTATTTTCCTCCCCCATTTTCTAGGGAAAGGAAACTGAGGCTCAGAGAGGTTAGCTTCCTTGCCCACAGAGCTAGTAAGTGACAGACACTGCTCTCAAATCAGGCTTTCTCACACCATGTCTGAGTTCTTTCCATTACACCACACTCTCTATCTGGGTGCTAATCTCTAGACCACCACAGATAAGCTGTGTGATTCTAAGAGAATCATTTGACCTTCTCTGGGCTTCAGTGACTCCAAGGATCATTTGAAAACAATGAGAAAATACTGGCCCGCATTCCGAGTTCTTTGGAAAAGAATCTTTTTAAAAAAAAAAATCTTATCCCTGGCTCCTCCCACTAACTACAGATTGATGTGTGTGCCTCCTAGATTTAGCAATGGGCTTTCTGACATGAGTTCTCTTCCTTCCCCCCCACCAAGTTATAAAGATATGACGGTAGTTAGTTGAAATCACTATTACAGTTGTAAGTATAATTGCAGGGGGAAGGGAAAGAGGAAGAGGGGTGTACCTGGGCACAAGTCATAGAGGTTTAAAGTCTAGGAAAGGATTAAACCACACTTGTGAGACTGTGGAAGATGTATTTAACAGACCTCATTCAGACTCAGGCTCGACAGGGGTAAGGCATTCTTCAGAAATGGAAGTGATCCTCATTCAGGGCATAGATCCCATTAAGAATCATGAGAATAATCTACATATAAAACAATAATGATTATATCAATAATAATTGATACTTATCAATAAATACCTATTACGCATCTATTATGTGCCAAGCACTGCATTAAGCATTGGATAATAATAATTATAATGATAGTAACAATAACAGCAGACATTTATATGGGACTTTAAGGTTTGCAAAACATTTTATATACATTATTTCATTTGATCCTTAAGACGAACCTGTAAGATGGGTGCTATTATTAAATTATTATTTTAAAGCACATAATAAAGTATAATGCTAATATATTATTATCATTTTTTTAGATGAGAGAAGTTAAAAGACTTGCCCAGGATCACACAGCTATTAAGTATCTGGGGCAAGGTCTGAACCCAGGTCTTCCTGATTCCTAGTTCAATGCTCTCTCTACTATGCAAGCTAGCTGCCACACACAGAAAGGATAATCTATGAATAAGGAAGGAAGGAAACAAGCATTTATTCATTAAGCACCTACTCTGTGCCAGGCACTGTACTAAACACTTTTCACACTGGAAAAGCAGAATGAATGAAGGTCTATTATCCAAACTATGGTATTCAACTAGATGCACAGCCTATAGAGATGGTCCATTTATGTAAATATCTTTGAGAGCCATTGAAATTATTCAGTGAACTGGTTCCACGCATTCACAACCATACACATACTGGTTGGATTTATGTATGGGAACCTATGTTCCCTGAAACAAAAAGCCAATCTTCTGCCAACAGTATGATGCTGTAAGTCTGTGAATACCACAGACTCCAAAGACTTAAAGCTATCAGTCACTGAAAGGGAAAGACACAAATATGCCATAGTACATAACTCATGAAGACCAATGCAAAAGAAGGAGCATAAAGGAGATAATCAAAGGAATGTATGGCTAGAGAAGGATGCAGACCATTCCTATGGGAAGAGTGAGTGATAACTGATGGACAGGCTGAGCAATACATTGATATCCACTCAATCTTCAAGAGATTTAGAAGGCCCATAGCATGGTGGGCAGACCTTAAACAAGAACTGAACAAGGTGAGAAGACATGAGTAGGTTGTGACTGCAGTGTGAGAGTATGTGCAGACATCAATGAGGTCATAGATCTACCAATCAATGAACATGCATTTATTAAGCACTTTCTATTTGCTAAGGGACTATGTTCCTGTGTATACAGAGAAAAAGTGAAAATACTCACTGTTATTAAGGAACTTACTTTATACAAGCTACATACAGAATAGAGAACATAGAGGGAAGGCAGCTAGCAGACAGTGGCTTGGGAGCTGAGTCTTGAAGGAGGCCAGGGGACCTAAAAGGGGAGGTGAGGAGAAAGAGCATTCTAGGAACGAGGGAAATGAACAAAGACATAGAGGCTGGAGACAGTGGAGTGAGGAAGAACAAGTCAATAGACTTGGACCATACAGTGCATGGAAGGGAATATATACAAGGAGACTGGAAAGATGGAAAGGAGCCAGCTTATAAAGAACTTTAAACGTCAAACAGAAGGGTCTGCTTGATCCCAGGGGCAATAGGGAGCCATTGGAGTTTGTGGAGCTGGGTGTGACATGATCAGACCTGTTGCCTTTTGAAAAATCACTTTGGTAACTGTGTAGAGGAAAGATTATAGTGCTGAGGTAGCTGAGGCAGGGAAATCAATTAAAGAGGCTATTGTAATAGCCTAGGAGAGAAGTGATGAGTATCTGAACTAGGCTGGTATCAGTGTTAGTAAACAGGAGACACAGCTAAGAGATGGTGTAGGGAAAGAAGGGCAAGCCTCTACAACTTACTGGTTATGTGGAGTGAGAGTGAGAAATGGAACCTGAGGAAGTGGAAGAATTGAGATCCCCTAAATAGTCACAGGGAAATTAGGAAGAGTTTCAATTTGGGAGGAAAGATATGTTTTCTTGTGTTTGAGATGTTAATGATATGTACTGCTCAAAATTATGTGGGATGAGTTCAGGAGAGAGACTAGGATTGGTATATAGGTCTGGGGAAAATCTGCATAGTGATGATAATTGAGCCCATGGGAGCTGATGAAATCACCAAGTGACAGAGAAGAGAAAGAAAATTCCCAGGACAGAGCCTAAGGCTACACCCACAGTTACTGGGTGTGACATGGGTAAAGATCCAGCAGAGGAGACTGAAAGGGAGAGGTCAGACAAGTAGGAGAGACTAGGGAGAGGTGTGAGGAAAACCCAGAGAGGACAGAGTAACCAGAACAAGAAGGTAGTCAACTGCGCCAGATGTTGCAGAGCTCAGGAAGGATGAGAACTGAAAAAAAGACCCATTATACTTGGCTATTAAGAGATCTTTGATGACTTTGGAGGAAGTAGTTTCAGCTGAATGGTGAGGTTGGCAGCCTGATTGCAAAGGGTTTGGAAGACAGAGGAAATGAAGTGATGTATCAGATAAATAGTTTCTAGCATTTATACAGTGTTTTAAGGTTTGCAAAGCACTTCAAAAATACTATCTCCTTTTATTCTCACAACAACCCTGAGAGGTGGATGCTACTTTATGCCCATTTAATAGATGAAGAAACTGAGGCATACAGTATCAAAGGACCAATGTAAGAAGGAATAAATATACCAATATGAAAAATGTAGGAGCAGAACCACATACGTCAGAAATAATCAAGCTAAATTGAACTTAGTTTAATACTTATTTGATGAGTCAGAAAGTACTTTCAGATCTTCCAATAACTCAAGGTAACAATATATACAGAAGGTTACATATATTATACTATATATAATGCATGTATATATATATATACATGTGTGTATACATATATGTGTGTTTGTGTATATATATTACAGAAAGTACCACAAATATGCAGAAGTGTTGGTTCATAGAGGACCCTAAGTAACAGCATGGCACAGAGTCTCCAGTAACTGGATTTTTATATCAATCACTAGACATTAAGTATCTATAATATGCAGAGCAAGGCTAATGGAGAGATTCAAATTTAGATCATATATGCTTTCTCTCCCTAAGGAATTTACAGTCTACAGGAAAAGGGAGCAATAAGGTCATTATGATACTCCACGGAATAATATAAGTGTTTTTGGAAAATTACAAACCAAGATGCTATGTGAGGTCTGAAGAGGAAGATCTTTCCTTACCAACCAGGTAAAGATTCTCAGAGAAAGTCCTATTAGATTTGGTCTTCAAAAGATGGCTGAGAGTTCAATAGATGAAGAGAAGAAGGAAAGGTATTCCAGGTAACAACCTGAGCAAAGACACGTGAGAGCACAAAGCATGATCAGGAAGCAGAGAGTTGTCTCACTTTGTTGGAACATGGAGTTAGATGAAATAAGGCAGGAAAGGTAAGACAATACAAAATTATGGAAAGTCTTGAATGTTAGGAAAAGGAGTTTGAAATTAGGAAGCAATAGAGAGCCAGTGAAATATGTAAAACAGAGGGGTAATAAGCATCAAGAAGGAATTGAGGTTCCTTATAGCTTTTGGCACTCGGTTAAGAAGAGACACCAATGGCCCAAGTCTTTGGTTCCATGGGCTAATTAAGTCTCAGTACCTTTAAGGGCAAAGAACTAACTCAGGCCACTGGCAAAGGACTATAGCAATTCTTCCTTCTACTACTCAAAGGTATGAACAAACCATAGGGAATCAAAGAGTTGGTATGGACCTTAGATATGACCTGGTCTAACCCCCTTAATTTGTAAATGGGGAAACTGAGTCTGTAAATGTTACCCTCCTAAAGACAAGAAATTGGAAAACCTGAGAAATCACATCTGATCCAAGGTCAATGATCAAGTCAAGGTCAGAGGAAGGATTAGAATACAGGTCTTCAGATTCCCACTTCCTAGACCACCCAGCCTTGTTGCCTCAGCTGCATCTGACTGGTAGCTCTCTGTGGTGGCTTAAGCAATCTGGAAAAAAATAATAAAAACAGGACATACTAACAAAGAGAACAGGTGTTTTTAGGTGGTGGTGGTGTATATAGATGATTATTTGACCCTGAGACATTTGTGTCCCTAGGACACTCCTCTTCTGCGGTTTTAGCTATTTTCAATGCTCATATTCCTCACCCCAATTCCTGTTATTATTGGTCTTTTTTCTTTTTTTTTTTAATGCTTATTTCAAATTTGTATGACCTTCTAATTTCCAGAGCCAGACTTTCTGAAACCTGATTTGTACTATTGATTTTCTGATTTGAGATCTTAGTCTCCTGTCATTTGGCCCTTTGCAAAAGTGAATTGTACTAATCAATTGCATCGATCCCTTCTGAGTGCTGCCAACTTTAGCAAGTATCCTCCCAGGCTTCTTTCTCTGCTGACATAACCACTGAAACAAAAATTGGAATCCTCATCTTCCTTGAGTTGCTACACACTCAGGAAGCTAGTTGTGTGTTTGATTTATGTAAGAGCTGATTAATCACTTGACTTCAAGACTTCAATAGGGCATTTTCACAAAGGAATTAAGATAGTTGAAACACTCATCTGTAGCTGTGAAGCCAAGACTGACTGCATCTTAAATAATACATGCAGCCTCAAGTGGCTAATTCTATAAACTGATCAGTGATTTTTCCCAATTGTATTTTTCTTTAATATGTGTTATAATTAGTTGTGGAAGTGGAAGTAGTTTATTTCTGAACATAGTTTATTCCTCAATTCCTAATTGATTTACTGAGAAGCTAAGGGACCCTGGAAGTGCTTTTTCCACCACTGGTTGTGATCTCACTATACAGGCCACCTGGGTCTAGCTTCAATGTGACACCTGTTTCCAAAATGTGTTATTTTCCAGACTTTCTAAAAATTGTTATTTGAATATTATGCAACTTTCATTCTTGACAAATTCATTATGTTCTAGGACTTAATTGGTGAACATAAATGTATGAATAATTTAGTAAATGCCTTTTAAACCATCTCCTTCTAAAGACTGGTAGCTGCAGCTTTGTGGATCTCTGATGAATTAGGGCTCCTTGTTTTTGTAACCAACTCTCTTTCTGAAAAAAATCATTATTAGTTGTAAATCAGTTCAGTGATCCTAGAAAACAATTTTAATTATGTTAGTAAAATGACTAAAGTGTCTATGCCCTTTGACCTAGAAATCCCATTGCTGGATTGATACAGTAAGTTCTTATATACAACAAAATTATAACAAAACAAAAACAACTCTTTTTGTGATACCAAAGAACTGGAAACAAAGTAAAGATGGCCACTGACTGGAGGAGGCTTAACAACTATGATACATGAATGTAAATCAGGCATTATTGTGTCAAAAGAAGTCAGGAATATAAAGAATTCAGAGAAAGATGAAAATGTCTATATGGATTGATGCAAAACTAAGTAAACAAATCATGCAAAAATATGTGATATGAATCAAAAGAGGTGAGAGTTGGGTAATTTTATACTTCTTTTTACCTCCCTAATCGATTTACTATCCTACTCACCACAACCAATTTTCCAAAACTTTCCATACTTTATCAAACATCCCATAGTTCGAGAACTCCCTCTTCTCCCCCTTTCCCATCTCACATCATCCAGATGCCTTCTGACTCTATCTCCTCCATCAGTCTAGTCTCACATGAAGAGCCACACTTTCTCCTTTCCAAGGCAAAACACTCTACTTGCACAAGTGATCCCATTCCATCCTGTCTTCTCCATCAGAGACCTTAATTTGATTTGCCCATCTCTCTAGCTTTCACCCTATATCTCCACACCCTTTTGTGATTAAACGTCTTGAGAAGGCTATCTACAGTTGGAGCTTCCAGTCCCTTTTCTCTCACTTTCTTCTTTTCTTTTTTATTTGTTAAATCTTTATTGTTTAAGTGGGGAAGGATGGCAGAATACAGTTTAGTCCTTCTTGGCAGCAGCCTTCCTCATGACAGCTAGGACATTGCTGAGCTCCTCTCTCTTCCTCTTGGCTCGAATGTGAGTCCCCACCCTTTTTTTGATGAACTTAAGGGCTCGCTTGTCCTTGGAGACTTTAAACAATTCCATGGCCTGCCTCTCATAAGGGGCAAATCCACACGCCTCCTGGATCATATCTCTTGCAAACTTTGTGTGTCAAGTGCCCACGGTGGTGTCTGTGTCTCGGCTTCAAAATGTTTTTGGTAATTTTGTGGCCCTTGTTGAAGCCCATGGCCATGGGGTACCAGATAAGCCATGGCTGCAGCGCTTCTGTAGCCCCAATGGCAACCACAGCAGAAGCCTCACTTTCTTCTTAACTCTATGTAGTCTGGCTTCTAACCTTGTCATCATTCAGCTGAAACCTCTCTCTCTTAAGTGACCAATAATCAAGGCTTTTCTCAGTCCTCATCCTTCTGGACTTCCCTGCAGGATGTAGAACTGTCCTCCCTTGTTTCTCCTTCTACCTGTCTGAACACTCTTTCTCAGTCAGCATGCCAGCTAAGTGTGGGTGTCCCCCAAGGCACTACCATACATCCTTTTCACTGTTCCCTGTATACCAGTGATTCTCAACCTTCCTAATGCCACGATCCTTTAATACTCGTATATGGGTGTTATCTGCATGTTGGCAGACCCGCCTGGAGACAGATAGAGGAGCAGTGTCTTGGTTTCTAAGACCATGGGATATATGTGTTTTCCGATGGTCTTATGTGACCCCTGTGACCCCTGTGAAAGGGTCATTCGACCCCCAAAGAGGTCGTGACCCACAGGTTGAGAACTGCTGCTCTACACTATCACTCTAAGTGATCTTACCAGCTCCCATGGATTCATTTTTCATCTCTATGTGAATGATTCATATATTTGTGTGTATATGTGTACATGTTGCTGTTGTTCGGTCATTTTTCAGTCACATCTGATTCTTCATGACCCCACTTGGGGCTTTCTTGGAAAAAATACTGGAGTAGTTTGCCGTTTCTTTCTTCCAGCTCATTTTGCAGATGAAGAAACTAAAGCAAACAGAGTTAAGTGACTTGCCCAGAATCAGAGAGCTAGTAAGCATCTGAGGCCAGATTTGAACTTAGGATGATGAGTCTTCCTGATTCTAAGCCCAGTGCTCTATCCACTGTACCACCTAGCTGCCCCCAATATATTTTCCTGGTATATTGCCTTTATTCCCAAATATATCCTTTCCCCACCACTGCTCAATGAGCCATCCCTTGAAATAAAAAAAAGAAAAAACAACAGTTCAGAAAAAAATTATTTCAACACTCATATACACATATTAATGTACATATGTATAATGCATACAGGCCTAATCCCTCTTCTAAGTTCCTGTCTTGCATCACCAACCACCTCTTGGACACCTCAAATTAGATTAACTCAATATCCTTTTTGAACTCAGTATCCTTGTTCTTTTTTGTTTCAAGGGATGGCTCACTGAGTAGAGATTGGAGAAAGATATATTTGGGGATAAAGTTAATATAAAAACAAAATATGTCAATTTTTTGAGTTTTAAAAAACAAAATCATTATTGAAGTTTCTTCCCCTTTCAATGTTCAAAGGAAAACTTTGGAAAGTATATTATATTTACTCTTGATAAACTACTCCTAGGTTTATTTCTTTACATATAACTAACCTAGTTGGTCAAAAACTCTCAGAGAACGTCTTCAAATGTCTGCTAAAGCTCTCCCAATTTACTGATTAGAAACCACTGAAAGAGGAATGTCTTACAAGATTATATTGTGAATTAATCACAGGATTCCTCCTTCCACCTCCAGCTTTTTATTCAATATCATTCCATTGATCATTATTAAGTACCTAGCATTTACCCTAGCAGTATACTGGTTGCTACAATACAAAAGAAGTATTCTTCAACCCGAAGGAGTTAATGATCTTGCAGAGAATAGAAATATAACAAGATATGAAACATAACAAGACAAGACAACAAATCAGTATGATCTAAAATGAGTCACTGGGCAGTAAGTGTTAAAGACAAAATTACTTTCATTCATTTCGTTCATTCAATAAGCATTACACACTGGGCCATCGCCAGTCATCTTGACTTTTGTGTTGCTGCTGCACTCTGATGACTCTGGAGGAGAGAGTGAGGCTGATGACTCAGTGTAGCTCTGGCTCCCTGAAATCCAATTCACACCAAGTCAAGACATCATCCTTGTGACACCATTGGGCCTCTTTGAGAACAAAGGACAAACAATAAGCATCACACACATTAACCTAAGAAGGACACAAAAATAAAGAAGATGATGGCCCCAGACTTCAAGTAACCTAATATCTAATAGTGGAAGTAAAAATAGAAATATAAATGACTAAAAAAAACTAGAAGTGGTAAGTGTTCAAAGTAAAACAAAAAAAAAATTTACACTGAAGTTCAGAAAAGGGAAAGTACAAGGTAGGGTTTATGGAGGGTATATTTGACATAATGATAGGATTTCAACCAGTAGGTTCTAGGGAAGGGCATTATGATAGGGGTATCTAGGCGGTACAATGGATAGAGCACTGGGTCACAGTCAGGAAGACCTGAGTTTAAATTTGAACTCAGATACTTCCTAGTTGTGTGACCCTGGGCAAGCCACTTAACCCCTATTTGCCTCAATTCCTCATCTGTAAAATGGGGACACATTAGAAAAGGAAATGGCAAACCACTCCAGTATCCCATGGGCAAAGTCCATGTGGTTGCATAGAGTCAGACTTGACTGAACAATAATACCAACAACAAACAGCACAATCAAAGGTATATAGGTAGGAAAGAACGAGATGTTGTTTGAAAACAATGAGTAAATTTGTTTTAGCTAGAGAATACAACACATGAAGGGGAAGTAGTGGGAAATATTAATAATAATATAACATTTTGAAGTTTACAAAGCAATTGCAACCCACTCTAAAGTTGAATAAACTGAAATTTAAGAAAGGTTCAATTATTTGCCTAATATCATATAGTTAGCTAATGAGAGAGGCAAGAGTTGAACCCATGCCTTCTAAATCTAAGTCCATTGCTCCTTTCCACTCTTTTGAACTGCCTCTGTTGTTGTTGTTCATTCTTCATTCTCAAAAATGGACCATGACCTCAGGAGGCAATGCTATGACATGCAAATGAATTGGATTTAAGTGCAGTAGGGATATGCAAAGTCACCAGCCTCACTTTCTCCTCCAGAGTCATCTGCGTCCGGTGGCAAGATAGGTTGGAAAGATGAGTGACAGTGTGGTGGGCTTAGAATGCCATACTAAAGAGTTCAGGCTTTATTTAGTTTTAGGACATAGCAGGAACTTAAGTAGACATGTAGTTTAGGAAGATTAAATTAATTCATTGTGGTGTGTAGGAAGGATAAGAGGATTGGAGGATTAGAGCTTCTTTGTGAAGTCACTGCAATATTCCAGGTGAGAGATAATGAAGGCTTGAACTAAAGTGAGGACTATGGAAATGGGAAGGCAGAGACACATTCAAAAGACACTAGAAAACTTTAACCAAAGGAACCAAAAACTTTAACCAAAGGAAATTGACTGTGGGCAAGCAAGGGAAGAGGAAGAGCCAGAGATTATTTCAAGATTGTGAACCTAAGGGACAAAGAGAGTAATGGTATTACTTACAGAAATAAATACATCAAGAGAAAAATAAGTTTTTAAGGAAAAAACAAATTCATTTTAGAGAATGTTGAGGTTAGGGTTCCAAAGGAATGTCTAGGTAGAGATGCTGAGAATACACGTCTGGAACTTGGGAGAAAGTCTAGGTCAGACATCTATATTTGGAAGCCACCATTCAGCTAGAAATGATGGCTGAAGCCATAAGCAATGGATGAGAGCACCACAGGAGAGGGTGTAGAGGGAAATCAGAAGGGAGTTGAGGACAGAAACTTGGGAAATTACTGTGTACAAGGGACTAGAGAAGGAAGGAGAGTTAACAGAGACAAAGGAGAGAGACAGAGAGAGAGAGAGGGGTGGGAAGGGAGACAGAGAGACAGAGGCAAAGAGAGACAGAGAGAGCAAGACAAGATCGTTTAATAAAAGCCAGGGGAAAAGACAGTATTCAAAAGAAAGAGGTGGTCAACAGGAATAGGCTGCTCAGGAAGAATGAGTCCTAAAAAAGTCTGTATTTGCCAACTAGTGATATCTAAGCAAGAAATTTCAATAGAGTGTTTAGAACAGAAGTCAGATAGCAAAATGGTTAAATATACACCACGTACCTTCATTCTGAACCTTAATTTTGTCTTATTTTATGACTGGGGCTCCTTATTTCAACTAAGCTAAAAGCATAGTAGCTAATTATGGGCCTGCCCCCCACTGCTTATCAGACATGGAACTTTTGACCCTCTCTGATTCTGATCTGGTCTGGATCGCCTTTCCTTAGGAAGGGTAGTGTTCCCCTGTCCCCACCCTCCATAGGCTCCACTTCATTGGTGCTCAAATTAGTGAAAGCAACTGATCAGCTTTAACCTACAATAGCTCAGAACTCCTGAGCTCAGCCATGTGATTACCAGTTTCACCTTGCCAAAACAGCAGGGATTACATATGTTAGCCACCAGGCCTGACTGAACATTAATTTTTAAAAGATTGGGTTTTTTTGCATCTGTTTTCTTAGTCCTCATATGAGCCTTGGTAGTTAGTTACCTTGGATTTCTAGAAGCCTACCCATTGCATCTCTAAGCTTAGGGATTTTTTTGTTTTTGTTTTTTTTAATGAAAAACAAAGGAAGTTTTATTAGAATTTGGTGAGGAGGAGGGCAGGAGAGGAAGAAAGAGGCAAACTAAGGTGTGGCAGAAATATTTTCATTTTCCTAGGATAAGAACAAAGAAAATGCAAAATCTGGGAAGCTTATCATCTGATAGCTAGTAAAAATGGATTATTGTTGTATATTCCACCTCCTCATCTACAGAATAAATTTCGTGTCTAACATTTTGCTCTACTTTCACTTAACCTAAAAGTAATGATTGCAGATATAGAGGAAACTTTATCTATAGTGTTGAAATACACAAAAAGATATGAAAAGAATCAGTTAAGAGATAAGAAAGGAAGAAAGGAAATTACCTGAGGAGCAGAAATTAGTTCTAACAAATACCCCCATTAAAAAGCATTGTTAAGACACAGACAAGAAAATAGGTTAAATGTCTGAAAATATATTAAGCATTGCATCATAATCCAGCCCTTTCTCCTTTGTACCCACATAATAGGATTTTATAGTTGAATGACATGCATTGTTAGGCACTGGAAAATATACTGGCTTTGGAATCAAAAGACTTGGGTTCAAATTCTACTTACCACCTCTCTGGGCCTCAGTTACCTTGAAAAGAAAGCAACTGAATTAGATGATCTTTTAAGGTCCTTTTTATTCCTAAATCTATAATCTTATAACCATAGAGTTTAGTCTAGTTGAGGCAAGGAAAGTGAGGCCTAAGTGAAGTTAATTGACTTGACATTTATAGATGAGGAAACCAAGGCAAACAAGGTTAAGTGACTTGCCCAGCATTACATAGCTAGTAGAAGTTATAAAGAGCCAAATTTAGGTTTGATATGAAGTGGAAAACTGAATTTGAAGCTGGGTCTTTTGATCCCCAAACCAGTGCTCTTATCCCATACACCTACACCAGTAGTACCAAAATCAAATTGAAACAGTGGCCAGTAATTCATACATAAGGATCCCTACCAACTGCATATTGCCTCAGTTTTAAAGTGTAATACGTTTTACTTTATTTGTATTTATCTTGTCAAATATTTCCTTATTACATTTTAATCTGATTGCTATTGTATTCAGAAATGTTATGGGCCATGCACAGCCTCCCAATCATGTATTTATCACCTCTGTACTATACCATGTTGCCTCTATCCTCAAGGAAATTAATTTGCATTTTTGCAAAGTGTAATCACATTTATTCATAGAATTTTATGGATGGAAGAAACCTTAGAGTCTAGTCCTTTTATTGTACAAATTAATAAAGTGAGATTCAATGAGGTGAAGTGATTTTCCCAGACACAGAATTATTTCCTTGTAGAGATTATACTAGGTATAGTGAAAATTATGTCTCTACCTTCACAGAACAAGAGGAAGTGGGTTTAAATTGTTTCAGGTGGCAATAGGCCAAAAGGAAGACTGTCATGATGGTTTACTAGATTAAGCAAAGGACATGGGAGATACTTTTCTTCCTCAGTCACAGAATTTTTAAAAAATCCAAATTAGAAAGGGCATCAGTGTTATAGCTCAATTCATCAGTGAAAAAGAATCCCAATTCCCAGTGACAAGTGATCATCCCATCTTTATTTGAAGATCACCAGTGAGAATACATCTCACATTGAAATATGCCAAAGAAAAAGTATTGACTCTAGAGTGAGAAGACCCTGAGTTCCAATCCAGCTCTGATTACTTGGGTGACTTCTTTCAAGTCATTTACCTTATACTCAGTACCTTGTGCTTCGGTTTCCTCCTCACAGAGGAAATGAGAAGGATAAGATTAGATGGTCTAGGAAGTCCCTTCAATTCTGGTTCTATCATCCTATAAGCAAGCATCTTGAGGACATGGATGATTTTGTTTTTCTCTTTTTATTATCTATCACAGTGCCTAGAGGGTGTTCAATAAGGGCTTGTTGAATTAAATTGACCTTTCCCCCCTCATAAACTTAAATTTTTCTCTTTATCTCTTCTACTAGCTATGTAACACTGGGCAAGTCACTTAACCCTGTTTGCTTTGGTTTCCCCATCTGTAAAATGGACTGAAAGAAAGAAATGGCAAACCACTCTAGCATCTTTGTCAAGAAAACCTCAAATGGGCTCATGAAGAGTAAGAAACTTTGGAGAGACAGAGATGACTGAAACAACTCAACAGCAACAACTGCCACTCATTTTTCTCTAATTATGTTCTACGGCCAAACAACGCAAACCTAATCCCTTGACCACACAATGATCTTTTAGGGACTTGAAGACAACTCTTAGGCTTTCTCCTGACCTTTCAAACACACCCAGTTCCTTCAGTCTTCCTTCATATGACACGGACTTCAGACTCTTGACTATGTCTTTATCCAGTTCTGAGAGTCTGACTCTAAGATAGGAGATGGACTTTTCAAATTTCTCTCTAATCCCAGAGCAAGCTTTTCCTTAGTCTAGTGTCCCATCAATTCACAAAGGGCTAAAAGCACATCGAAGCTTTTAAGCTCGAAGTTGTTTGTTTTTTAATTTTGCTAAATCAACCAGAAACCAAAGTGAAGGAAAGAACCAAAGGGACAAAAACAGTGAAGAAGAAAGAATTTTGTTCTTAAATGTGCTCTCTACTGTGGTTTTCCTTTAATTGATCCCTTTCCCCACATAAGTAATCCAACTGGCATGAAATGTTGCTGCAGATGGAAGGAAAGACTGAACTATAGAACTCCAACCCTGGTTGATTTTGTATTTCCTGGAAGGCTGGTGGGAAACAGTGGGGCCTTTTATTTTTCTTCTAATGAGTGGTCATCTTTGTTTCCTCCAAAAACAATTGTACGTGGTCCACTGAAACAGTCTCTGAGTGAGAGGCCCAGAGCCTAACTTTTGTTCCCCACTCCTTCCAATTACAGTTCCCTATCACACTCCCTAATCTTCCTCACAGCTGTGTTGGAAGCATCCTTAGTCTGGAAGAAAACCAGCATAGGTGGAGTCATACAATAACTATTCCCCTCCTCCATGCTTCCATAAGAAGCTATAGCTGCCAAGTCATTCTGTATACACAGTGTCTGCAACAGATCAGGCCCTTTCAACGATGAGTTTGAAGAAAAGGGAGGAGGCAAAGCAGCTCAACTTTGATGTACCCTGGAGTACTCAATTTATTGCTGCCCTTTTGCTTCGCCGCTGATGAGCTGTATTAGGCCCTGGAACATTAGGACAAGTTATCATTCATAGTCCCATCCCACAGTGTTCCCACAAAGATGGAAGCAAGCTCGTTTCCAAGCACCACCAAAACTAATGAGCTCCAGGATGTGATCTAGAACCCTATGTTCCTACCATTGGCATCCCCAATCACCTTGGCTCTAATCTAATAGGCAGTGTGCTATATAGTGGCTAGAGAGCTGGACTCAGAATCAGAAAGATCTGGGTTTGAATGCCGCCTCTGGCACTTATAAACTGAATGACCTTGGGCAAGTCACTTAACATCCCTGAGTCTCAGTTTCCCCACTTGTAAAAAGGACATCAGTGGTCTTGACAGACTTGGACCTGATGATCTCTAAGGTCATTTCCAGCTATTAATTAAAGTTCAAGTCCCTCAAATAATGATTCACATTCATGTAGGACTTTATTGATTATTAAACATTTCCCTTACAACTATACTATGAAGTAGCTAGTTTAAGTCTTATTCCCATTTTTTAAATGAAAAAACTTAGGTTCAAGGAGGTAAAGGTAATACAAAGACAGAGATTCTGTCTTTTATTTCCTTTGTAGTACTCATGTACACAAAGTAGAAACTTAAAAGTAGTCCAGTAAATAGAGCACTGGGCCTGGAGTCAAAAGAGACCTGAGTTCAAATCTAGCCTTAGACATTAATTAGCTGTGTGACCCTGGGCAAGTCACTTAACTTCCATCTGCTGAAGTTTCCTCATCGGTAAAATGGGGATAATAATACCCATTTGCTTCCCAGGATTGTTGTGAGGATCAAATAAGAAATGCTGCCTATTATTGTTATTCTTAAAGTCATAAAGATCATAGATCTAGTCCTAGAAAGGATGTTAGGGATCAAATATGCTCCAGAAAATTTGGCACATAATTATATTGTATCATTTTCTATTTCACATGTATTAATCCTGCCTCCCCAACTAAATTATAAAGTCCTAGAGGACAAGGACCTCGTTTTGTATTGTTTTATCCCCTCCTTTATCTACTCCCAGTGCTGAATACACAGCAGGGGTTTAATAAATCAGTCTAACAAACTTGGATTCCAACTACAGCAAAGATATAAGCAAGAAGAATGACAGCATATAAAAATGGATATAGAGAAAAAAAGTGATTGTGAACCATCTCTAATGACCCACACTAAGATCCCTTTCCTTTCATGCAAACTTTGCCCAGACAGAGAAAGTTATGGAGAGTATCATCACTCCTTGGTGATCCCCTGCAGGGATTAAGAAAAAAGACAACAGGCTGCAGAAACACATTGGTTTATACACACAACTTCCTCTCACTGGTTTAAGACATAATAAAAGGTAATATCTCTTACCCATTAGAAAAAAAAGTACTTAAATGTAAGTTTTTGGCAGAATGTGTCCAAGGGTCCCTTGAAGTCTCCTCTGTCCTCACTCGTTGCTGTTATAAATAGACACCCATAAAAGAATCAAAAGGGAAACCTTTTAAAGGCTTATTCTGGGGTTTGATACCCCCCCCCCCACTTTATTTTTCTTAGTCTCAATGCCAAAAGAAAACAAACACTTATCAAAACCCTAATGGTGTTTCTTCCCCATCTGTCCTTCAAGGGTGGCTGGTTGCCAAGCGCAAGGACAGCTAACTGTAGGCCCAAATGAACTTAATCATAGATTATAACAAGTATTCCTGGTGCCACAGAAACAGCTCAGGCTTGTGATTTCTTTTTTCTTTTTTCTTTTAAACCATTGTGTGATTGTATGTCTATCTTTGAGTATGTGATTCTTGACTATTTGGAGTAAATTAGCTAATCCCCCCATCTTACTTTAGAAGTTGTCTCAACACCTTCCCCTTCCCTGAATGGCAATTCTAAGTAGGCTCCAACATGTTCAAGAAAAAGTCAAATCTCTTTTCACCTGCTTGATTCAAGGTATTGACTCAAACTGCGTGTGAAGCTGAGTCTCCGGCTGTATCACACCCCACCTGTCACCAGGACATCTCTTCTAAGGCACAGTACCCAGAGAGTGTACATGAGTAAGAGACTGCTGATCTGGGGTTATCCCGCAAGGATTTCTGACTTCTTGATCAACATCACTTGCCAAAAGAAAACTCAACAGCCCAGTTCAGGTGGGAGGTCCCAAAAAGGATCCTGAGAGGAGAAATTCGTTTTTGTTGCCCTTTTTCCAACTCTCAGAATAAAAAGAAAATAGCCACACTTTCATCTGTGTGTGTGCTGGGCAGCTGAGGGGGAGGGATGCATGCATACATGTGCTTTTGGCACGAGGTGCTGGTTCACACCCCCAAGGCACTCAAGTCCGCAGCATGATTATCCTTCGGTGATGATACAATTCTCAGTGATGCCTCATTGTGTCAGCAGTTCCAGTAGCTTTTGTACTCCAAAGCAAATTAGAGTGCTTGGATTCACAGCAGCAGGGGCTTTCCCAGTCAGTCTGGCAGGCAAATAGCAACTGGCTTACAGAGTTTGAGAGAGCCCATACCAATAATGGGTTTTGTTGTTGTTTGTTGTTGTTCATCATTTTAGTCGTGTCTGACTCTGCTATGACCCCATTTGGGATTTTCTTGGCAAAGATACTGGAATGGTTTGCCACTTCATTCTCTAGTTCATTTTTCAGATGAGGAAACTGAGGCAAACAGGGTAAAGTGATTTGACCAGGGTCACACAGCTAGTAAGAGATTGAGACTAGATTTGAACTCATGAAGATGAGTCTTCCTGACTTGAGGTCCAGTACTCTATCCACTATGTCACCTACCTTTCCTCACCCACCCATAACTCTCCTTGCAAATCATAGACATGTCTAATAAAGCCTAACAAATTCAGGTTGGAAAGGGACCTCAAAGGTCATCTCATCCAACATCCTCATGTTATAACAGGTAAAGAAATGGAGGCCCAGAGTCAAAGTGACTTGCCCAAAGCCTGTAAGTAGTAAAGGATCTTTTTGACTTCAGATCCAATGTTCTTCCCCTAAGCTATTAATGGGAGGAATCCTACATCTGACCAGTGGAATGCCAGTCAATAAGCATTTATTAATCACCTACTGTGTAACAGACACCATACTAATTGGTGTAAAGTCCACAAGGACATGACTTGTTTCATTTTTTGCCTTTGTGTCCCTAGCACATAGTAGGTACTTAACAAACTTTCACTGAATTAAATAACCCTAAATCTCTTAAAGGTATTCTCCATTCTTCCCTTGGTTTGGTCTCTGACAGAGGCAGATTCTTCTCATTTCTCTCCAGGCTACACTCTGGACTTTCTCGACCATGCCTCTAGAAACCTGTTCAAACTCACTCCAGACCTGGAATACACATACTGGAAGTGCCCTCTTCCCCTGCAGCCGCTCCCTCTGATTGGCAGCTCCCTGAAGCTCCATTTAAATAGAACACCCAGACCCGTCATGTCATTCCTTTCCAGGCTGCAACTCCAGACTTCCTCTCCCATCCCTCTCATGGGGTACCTTCATCTCCCCCATTTCCTTTTCAGCCTCCATCTACGTGTTGTCTTCCCTCATTAGAATGTAAACTCTTTAAAGGCAGTGAACGTCATTCTTTCCATTTATATTTGTTCTCACAGCACTTAAGCCTGGCACGTAGAGAGCGCGTAATCAATGGCAGCTTATTGACCTGACTTGAGAATGGTTAGAGTGAACGACAGCATATCTTACTATCTAGCTAGCATGTATACAGTGCTTTAAGGTTTCCAAAGCACTTTACATCCATTATCTCATTTGATCCTTACCCTATGAGGCAGCATATACATATATATGTACACATGTACATAAACACACACGTGTATATACATATACATATGCATATACACAAATATACAAATATATGTGCATATATGTATATATGCACATATGGGGACATAAAATGATACATTTTACAGATGAGAAAACTAAAAGAGGTTAATTTCCAATTCAATAAATTTATTAAGTGTCTATTATATACTAGCCCTTGTGCTAAAAGCTGTTACGTGACATTCCCAAGGTCACATAGCTAGTAAGTGTCTAATGAGTGCTAGTATATACTAATTAGAGAAATGGAAACTTAAAAAAATATGACCCTACAGTATGTGGGAAAGGGAAAAGTTTCCCAAAGGATAGCTTTGAACTGTTTCTTCATTGCAGCCCTTTGGAAAATTGTACATCAGCTGATAGGCAAACCTCCCTGCAAATAGCAAGAATGACTCCCCAAATCCAGAGAAAATCTTTCTATACTTAGGGCCAACTGAGCAGGACTAATAAAGAAATGTCTCTTTCCCAGGATCAGGATCCAAACGGAAAAGTTTACACTTGGAAAACTACAGGCCAAAATCTGAACCACTGAAGGTATGGGTCAGGCAGGTCAGCTTTCCAGACTTACACCCCCTTCTCTTCCTGCATCTCCCACACTTCACCCCAAGCATCCCTTTGTTTACAATTCCACCCAACTTTACCTCCTGAAAGTAAAACAAGCCTTTCAAAAGGAAGTTTACAGAAGTAAGAATTCTCTCACTCACCAGTTCCCAGATTAAAAATAGACCAAACACCAAGCAGGAGATTACCATACTTTGGTTAAAAGATGTACAAATTCAACAAAGGAAAATGTTTCTGTTTATTTTTTGGCAATTCTTCCTTAATATAAGTGTGTTAACACTACTGATAGGAAAATAATTCCTAGCTTCCTTTATTCAATCAAAATCTTTTATCATTCCATCTTTCCCTGTGTCTTATAACCCTTAACACTTCTTTATATTCATGTGATCTCCAGTTCTTGGACCCAGCAGTCTATTGATGAATGTGTGACAATCAGCTCTCCAAGGTAAAAAATGCACTTGTGGTTTTATTTTAATATACATTATTAATACCTCTTCCATCACTTTCTTAAATCTAGGCAATCAAGAAAATAATCCCTAATTTACAGATTTACCAGTTTTTGAGATGTAAATGTTCACACTGAAAATTTAGCAATCAGCTCTCATAAGACCAAGATACCACCCGTCAAGTCCTGATTCACTCCTCAGGTCTTTCCCATCCCATCATGCTTGCATTGGCTACAACTCCCTCATCTTTTCCCTTGATGAATCAGATTAACTCCGAACTATCCTCTGCACTTTAAATCCTTTCCCCTTTGTCCTACTACATATCAGATTTTGCCAAGCACCAACCTTGGATTACTCTCACCATCTACTTCCTTCATTTCTGTTCATGTGCTTTTAAATGGAGCTAGAGAAAATTATGAAATCCTGATGATTGGAGCCACTACAAATTCATGTTATAAAATCTGAGCTGGGTTGTTCCAGCAGTCAGGCAATCATGTTACAATTCTCTAATCAATTCACTAAGTCACTCACAACAGTTATTCCAAATCTTTTGCACTTCTGTTTTTCCCCCATTAGAATGTAAGCTCCTAGAAGACAAAGAACCTTGGTTTTATCTTTCCTTGTATCTCAGTACTTAACAGTTCCTGGCACATAGTAAGTATTTGTTAACTGACTGGTAGTTCTTCTGCTGATTCGCAAATAGGCATAACCATGTGAAGCATTAGTATTTTCTCTGTACTTAAGAAGGGCCAGTCTGGCCATGTGTGAAGTGATATTTCTCCATAACAGGGCTGGGCTATAAGATACAGAGCAGAAGGCACTCTAAGCCAGACATCCAGGCTGAAGCTGCCCTGTGTTGTTTAATCTTTAAAGCTCTATGGTAACACCACTTTCTTTGGATGATTTATTTTCAGTTGATCTTGCTATGGTCCTGGAAAGTTTACATAAAGACTTACATGCATTTACCTTGGAATCTGAATTGTAAGAAAGACTAAAAAGTTCTGGCTGACAGCATGAGGGTAACAAGAAGGCCACCTGCCTGTTAATGACATGATGCAATGACCAGAAGCATGAAGAGGAGAATGAAATACAAATAGTGACTTCATATGGTAAGAAGGAAGGAAATAAGTCTTTATTAACCACCTACTATGGATCAGACACTGTGCTAAGCACTTCACAGATATGTTGTAGTTGGACATTACCTATAGAGGGTTTGAAGAGATATCTGTATACAATTAAAAAATCCACTGACTTTTGGATGTCTTGTTTCTACCACTGAAATCACTTATTGTACCTTGAACTAAAATATTCCAGTTTATTTGTTTTATGCACTCAGTTGTTTAGTGGAATAAGTGCCAAATGTGGAGTCAGAACACCTGCATGAGTTTGTGCTCTAACCTGGAACAGGTGTAAGTATTTTAGGGTTAGGGGCTCAAATGATGATCTCACTGATACAAGGAACACCAAGTGAGGAAACTAGGAAGGAAGGGAGGAAGGGAGGAAGGAAGGAAGGAATGGAGGGAGGGAGGAAGGAAGGAAGGAAGGAAGGAAGGAAGGAAGGAAGGAAGGAAGGAAGGAAGGAAGGAAGGAAGGAAGGATGGAAGGAAGGAAGGAAAGAAGATTCTTTGCTCTCAAGGAGCTTCCATTCTATCAGGAAAAAAAGCAAGCAATATTCAGGAGGTAGTATGATATGCTATATTGTTTTAGAGTACTATACTTGGAATCAGAAAAACCTGGGTTGAAATACCACAGCTGGAATTTGCTATCTGTGTACCCCTGGGTAAGCCATTTCAGTTCTCTTGATCTCCATTTCATTATCTATAACAGCAGGATAATAACACCTGAAGTTCATTGCTAGCAGAATGCATGTGTAGCCCCTTTTTGGCAAGGGAGTTGATGTGTCAAATGAATGTGTCAAAAATGAAGTATTTTTTTTCCAGGTGGAAGGAGGAATTGAAAGATCATGGGAGATGTAAATCTTCCAGACGGGGGAAGATCAGCAATTTTTGCTCTCTGCTGAGTGAGGAGGGGTGCAGAATGGGTTGTATCAGAGGTGAGTGAATGGCAAGGAGAGATAATGGCACTCCAAACAGTATAATCATGAAATCAAAACCTTGTCTGGCTGACTGACACAATTAAGGAGTGATCCGCTTGCAAAAAAAACAAAATGTTTGCCTGGATAGATGGATTTGCTAGCCACACCCTGGGAGGTAGTGAAAGTGTCTCCAACCCACTCTCTCCCCTGCCTAATTGTTTCTTGGCCAAGCAGCATCACTACCCTCAGGAGTTTCCTGATCAATTAAATGTTATTTATTTTCTGACTGTACTTATACAAGGGGTTTTGTCTCCAGATAAAAACAAACTGATTTTTTTGTTGTATCCTGAGTATGTTTGCTATAAAGATTGTACTATATAGAGAGAGGAGGGCAAAGGGGAGCCTGCGATCACTTGCCTTAAACTTTACTAAAAGTCTATATTAAGCCCTCCACACTGACTACACAAAAGAAGGTTCTGAATGCAAAGCAGTTTATAAATTTTGAAGCACTAAGAGTCAATTATTATTTTAAAACTCTAATAATTCCAATCAACAAAGACCTATGAATGTTCACTTACAATCTACCAAGCAGATAAAACTTAACATCCAGGAAAGTCTTAACATACCTACCCACTCCTTTGAGATCATATCACAAGAGTTCTGAAACTTATGGGGGAGAGTCATGGACCTTTTGGCATCTTGGTGAATGAAATCTATGGATCCCTTCTCTGAATCAGGTTTTAAAATTCACAAAATAATATAGATAGGGATTACAAAGGAAATCAATTACATTATAATACAATTATATACATATACATACTTAAAATAAGCAAGTTCAGAGACACCAAATTAAACATCATTGCTACATAAGAAAGTGTCTAGAGCTAGAATTCAGCCTTTTGAGGGATGAGCCAACACTATGAGGGAGCAGAATTGGGAAGTCTTCTGGCCAGTCCAAGGATATGAATTCTGCTCCCTTCTAAAAAAGTTTAGCCACTTAACCAGAGTCTAGAGGCAGTTGATTTTACAAACAACTGGAAGAGAAACATCCTCTATAGGGAACAAGCCCAATGAGCCCAACAGAGCAATATGTCTAGTGAAGACCCCTCACCCAGCAAATAGTATCTGGTAAGGTTGAAGAACATCACCTCAGAACTATGAGTTGCCCATTCTACATGTATGGGACCCTCCTGGCTCTCACTTCCCCACTGTATGTTTGTAGAACAGTACTAAGTTTATGGGGACAGGAGATGGAATATTCTCCAGGAAATCTTACTACACAATTTAGTAAATACCTTTAAGAAAGTATCAAGAAGGTTTAAGAATTGACCCAAATAGCCAAATAAAAAGCTCAGCAGAATGAAGAAAGGGCAAGACTAAGCTGGTGAGTCCTTCTCAGCTTGAGTTACTACTGTCGGGCTCATTTGAAGCTTGGCTATCAACAAACTAAATAAAGATGGTTGTCTGAAAATAAAGTGTTAAGTCTGCCCAGTGATAGAATGTATAGCATAATAAGAAATGCCTAAACCTGTGTTCAGAACCACTGTGAAGACCAATGCTTGGGTGTTGAACAGGGGAAAGAGGTTAATTGTGGGGTCAGATTTCTAGCCTATAAAAGCTGACAGAAGTATGGAAATTGCCACAAATTTAGGCATGTTATCCTGATCATAGAATCTAATAAGGGAAATTTTCGGATAAAACTTTCATCCATGGCTTGGGGTGATTGTTTTCCAACATTTATTCCCTGTTCTAAAAAATCTTGACCCCTCTTGCATTCTGTACAATATTGTAGGGGCGAGTGGTAGGCACAGAGAGGAAGGCTAGTAATAGCATGAATAATAGAAACACAGGTAGACCCATCCATCTATCAGTAAAGAAAGCTTATTGAGTTGAGATTCAATGTACTTTCTGATAGACATCTGACTAAGTAATGAAATGGCCAGAAGGTAAGCAATTGTAAAGAGTGAATGCTTCTTGAATTCAGGAATTACTGATTTTTCCTTCATGTCCTCAGTACCTCCAGTGTCTTGTACATACTAAACATGGAATTGTTGAATTGAATGAACCTGAATCATTCACAGAAAGGAAACTTTTCCCATGAATTATTAAGAATTGATTACAGTTAAGTTAGCTAGATGAAATTTATCAAGATGTTCATTGTTAATGTCAAAACATGGAGAGAAGGCTGTAGAAACAAAGATAGATGATAGTTTTTATGAAATGTAGTCATTGAAATTCTAGGTAGTCATTGCCATCCAGATTTCTTTTATGTCATCTTCTATGTCAGTGGTTCCTATTTAGTAGTGGCACTTGCAAACATGGTCCAAGATCTTTTGATTAGAAATTTTTTAGTGGTGCCTTAAGCCACAAAAATAAGTTGCCCAGCAACAAAATAAATATACCTTCCCTCCTTGACACCAAAAATGTTTAAAGCATTATAGGTTTGTTTCTGCAGCAAAGTAAAACTATCATAATCATCTATACAATGATGTTGGTGTTCAAGTAGCAATTACATCAAAAATTCTGTTTTTACCTAAGTGCAACACGTTTTTGCAGTTTCTAAACCAATCATCAAATTGTTTGCAAACTGCCCCTAAGGTTCAACATTTGAGTGCAAACCAATTACCAAAGAATGATCAGATGCATTCACATGCCCTCATTTGTATTCCAAAATACTGCACTAGAATAGCTTCCTTATTCCTGTCTATTAACTTGTAATCAGACATCATCAGCTATATAACCATGTGATCAAGACATTACAAATGTTTGCATCCTTCTTGCACAAATATTAGGCTGTTTGAAGACCATACTTATTGGTCAATCACATTACAAGCCATTCTGAAACTATCATAGGTTATCACAAATATTATGTAGATATAAACTTTATAATGTCTCTAACTGCAGTATTAATACTGCTTTCCCATTTAGATTTGTCTTTCATTTAAGTTGCTATTCTTCTGATAGATTTTCAAAATGAATTGATTGGCAACACTAGCCAGTTCCTCAGTACAATATATATGGGAATGTAGTTGTGTAGTAATGGGAGAAGAGAAAAAAATTACATCTGAAGAGATTCTTTTTTTTTTTTTTACGAAGTTGGCTTATAGACAAATTGTTTTAAAAATGAAGCAATATAAGCATTTGAACATTAAGTACATTTATCATTTAATATAATAAAAAGTAAATATTTACTATCATAACTTTTTCATCAGTTGGTTAGATGGCTAAAAATAAAAAATTAATTTCCATCTCTCCACAAAAGAGCTCATAAAATTCTACTACTATTTTATACCACATACTTGTATGATTGAGCATTTTCACTTTGTCCTTGTTTTAAATCAAAATACATAAGTGAAGTTCAGGCAGAACCAGATTTAAAACTGTGTATGTCTGATGTTAAGCCAAATATTGCAAACCTTTATTCAAATAAAAAAGCCCAACATAGAAATTAAGTTAATATGTTATTGTTACATTATGTTAAACAGCTTTCAACTTACAAATTATTTCATCAAAATGTTACTTATATTCAACAAAAGGTACAAAATAAACTTAATATGAAATATTAAGGAGGATAAGATATAGTTGGATTACTTCTTTTATTTCTTTACAGAATGTCCCAATTAAAAATGTAACCCTTATCCCAAAGTCTATCAATACAAGACCATCTCCTTATTGGTGGAGACAAAGGCCCTACCCTGTTTGAGGGGCAAAGCAGAGTTAGCAAGAGGCAAGAGCTTCAATCGCAAGCAGTCCCCATTTGGGGACCCTTCAAGCAAGAATTTTTTTTTCCTTCAGCAACTTGAAATGCATCTGGCTCCTTCTATCTTCTCTCTCAAAACTGGAAGCTGACTCAATGGTAAGCTCAAAGAAGATTTTTGCTCAGAGAGTCCCAAAGGTGTATTCCTGCTTAAAGCCTAACTGTGAGTCCCATACTAATGGGTTTTAGGGCAGAGGTTACAAAAATATTCATAATTATTTTAAAATTAGATTTTTATGTTTAGTTTTCATAATTATAGGTAGAATAAACAGTTAATATAAAACGTTCATTTGATCCTCACAACAACCATGTAAGGTAGGTGCTGTAACTTTCCCATTTTATATTTGAGGAAACTGAGGAAGACAAAGGTTAAATGACTCTCTCGGGATCACGCAATTAGTAAGTGTCCAAAGATGAATTTGAATTCAGGTCTTCCTGTCTCCAGACCCAGGACTATATTTACCACTATGACACTAGCAGCCCACCAATGACCAAAGGTCGAACAATTAGACATTCATACACCCCTTGACATAAAATATCTCATCTGATCCCTACAACATCTCTGTGAGAATTAAATAGAATAAGAGGAAAGGAAGTAGAAACGCCAATTAGATGACCTTCTCAAGTTTAGTCACAAAAGAGGGAAGAGATATGGGGTAATAGCTCTTGGGGATGGACATATCAAGAGAGAGTATCTGAAGACAGGGGAGACATGGAAATTTTTATAGGCAGGAGGGAAGTAGCTAGTAGTCAGGGAGAGATTGAAGATAAATGAGTATGGTGATTATAGAGGAGGGGATTTACTGGAGAAAACAGGATGTAATGGCATCACTTGTGCAAGGAGAAGGGTTGGTCCTGGCAAGGAGTAGGGCTACATCTTCATGTGACATGGGAGAAAGAGATAGTGTCAGAAGGCACCTGATTGTTATGAGTTGAGGAAGAGGGGAGATTAGGAAGCTTTCATTAAATGGGCTCAATTTTTCCAGGGAAATATGAGGCAGGGTTCTCAGCTATGGGGTTGGGATGCAGAGAACGATGGTAGGTTTGAGGAGGGATGAGAAAGTGTGGAAAACCAGCTATGGTGAGTACAACAGTGAGTCAATTAGAGAGGTGTAAAGGGATTGTCTCACCTTAGTGAGGGCCCAGTTAAGATTATGTAACATAAATTCATGGAGTATCAATCAGGGGTTATGGTAAAGACAAAAAAAAAAAGGATTTGAGATTTCAAGAGAGAGAGTAAAGTAGACTGACAACAGATTGTGATCAGATGAGGGAATTTCAGAGTTCATGAACATGAAAATGGAATATTTTGGGTGATATCAAAGATTTTAGCATCTTTCTGTAAAGCTGAGGTAGGGGAGGGTCCTTGGAAATGGATTCCCTTTTTAAAATGTTTGAGAAAGCATTTATTAAGTGTTTGCCATGTATTACTAAAGACTGGGCTTATAAAGAAAGGCAAAATTAACCCTGGTCCTCAAGAGATTTACCTTCTAATATCTCTAAGTCAGGCAAGAGATTCACAACCAGAGCAGTTGTTGGAAGACCAAAAATAAACATCAATCAAAAGTAAGAGAGAGAAGATCACTTTGACTAGTAGAAAACATGCTGGCTTGGGAATGATAAAGACCTAGTTCAAATCCTGTTTCTGAAACATATTGGCTGTGGCAGTGGACTAGTCACAGTCTCTCAGTGTCCCCTGGCAACTCTCAAAGGCTCAATTACAAAAGAGTAGTCGAGATGTATCATTGGGGATGGGATGAGGTAATATTTCCATATTAGATATTCCCTTCATAATGAATTCACAGGCCTAAAAAAAACCCAGTAATTCCATACCCAAGCAAACAATCACAAGTCAGAGTAACTCCAAAGAAACTCAGATTCAAAGACAGCAAACAAGGATGCAAACAAGGCTTAGGAACACACAAATCAAAAACAAACCCCAAAAAAGGAAAGGAACAGTCACAACTTTAAAACTCAGTAACTAGCAGAGTACCAGGAATAGAAGGACCCTAACAATGCTGACATGTCACACCAACAAGGAGATATTGACTCAAAAGCCATCTCTGTGTCACCTGGAAAACTCCTTACAAAGACCCTACAAGGGCAAGACCCAATCTTTGGGTTTTGTCAATCTAAGCTTGTAGGCAGAATCAAGTCAGTAGGGATACCTGATTGGAATGAAGAGTATCAGGGCAAAAGTGAGAGCAAAGTCTAGTTATCAGCATCAAAGCCACAATCAGCACTTTAGGTCATGCCTCATGCCAAAATCAAATGAACCCTTATGATGCCTATTCTCTGAGACCCCAGGAGCTTATAACATAAGACACATATATTGAGTCAAAAGCATATTATATGTCAAAGACCCATCATATATATATATATATATATGTATAGTACATGTAGATATACATATATAACTTTGTACATATGTAAGTGCATCATTATCATCAACAAACATTAAGTGCCTACTATGTACCAAATTGGCCTCTCAGCTCCTCATGGCAACATTTCATGCCTATCTCTATGCCTTGGCATTGGCCATCCCACATGTCTAGAATGTATTCCCCTTTTATCTCTACTTCCTCTAGTCCCTCACTTCCTTTAAGATGACGTTCAAGAACCTTCTACTTGGAGTCTTTCCTCATTCCCCCAAGTGCTAGTACTCTCCCTCCCAAATTACCTTGTATCTCACCAGTCTGTAACAATTTAAATTCATTTTTGTTATATTTATACTGTATATATTTACCTGAAATTCAACATGTACATACATATATAAATATATGTATATGTGTGTATACACACACATATATTCCTTAAGAGCAAGATCTTTTTTATTTGTATCCCCAATGCTCAGCACAGTGCTTGACAAATAGTGAGCACTTAATAAATGCTTTATGTAGTCACACATTTGTTCAATAGACATAATAAGGTAATATAAGTAAGTACCTAAACCTCGAATACATAAAGAGATAAAATTAAATGCCCGAAAAAGCCAAGGGCTAAGTACATTATGAAAGTCATAGGACCTATAACAGGCTAGATAGAGTCAGAGGGGATCATCACCCCTCTTCCAGTATATGTGCTCACACCAACGCCTGTTCATAACCATATAAATACACTCTATATTTCTCCCAATTAAATGAGACCCACCGACTCAGTTCTACACATATATTAGCTTGTGGAACATCTGTTTGTTCATGTCCAGACCGTCTTGTCCAGAGTGTGGCAGCTCTGAGGAGCAGTACCTGAGTCTGAAAACGATCATAAAGGACACTTAGCACAGCCAATGGCCCTAGTACATGTCTGGATGAAGATGCTCACATTAAAAACCCAGATCAACACTTTCACTAGGAGTCAGTAATATTAGGAAGAAGCAAAAGAGGAAGAAAAAAAAGTTTGGGATGAGCACCAGGACTATCCTCCTACTGGAAAAGTAACTTTTTCCCCCTGGATGGAAGATAATAAAAGTTTTCTCCCTCCCTGCTCTTGAAACTTGCAATCCCTGCTGGGTGCCTCCTCCTAATTCCAAGCCTCTCCCTGAAATCAGGGAGGCCTGGGCCTTTGGGATGCTTCCTGGCCTTTCTGCATGACCCACCGTGCTTACAGTTCTCCTCTCCTCCATCCTAATTTATTCCATATTAGAGGAAATGAGAGTCCCTGAAGCAAGGGAGGCAATCATCCTCATACAAACAGTAACTCCACACTTTCCCACTCACATCCGTTCAGTGTCTTGAGAAAGAAGTGAACAAACCATATTCTCTCCCTGAAGCTTCTCTCATGTTCAGTAAAACACTGAGTAGCTCCCCCTACCTTTATTTCCTTGATTTAATTAATCTTTTTCAGTTCTTGCTGAGCTCTCCCAGTGGCAGCCCGCCAAACACCAATGGTTCTGTTTTTAGAGAAAGTACGCAATCATAAGATTGCAGCTTCTAGGAAAATCTAAGGGAAACAGCATCATGCTTTGCATGAAGATATAAGAAAAAAAAAGAAAGATGAGCTTTCTCAGGATAAAAATAAATGTTTGTAGAGTTGTAGGTATAGTGTGACAAACTAGAAGTGAAAGTTTGACAATTATTTTTTCATACTAGGCTGTTAATTCAGAGCAACTCAGCTTTCAAATCCATCCTCCGATGACAGATTTCTATTGAAAGGTGGACAAATCAAATCTTGAAAAGTTCCAGAACCTTCAAATTTAGAGATAACTTGTTCTATGAAACCAAGCTACTTTATCTTGCCTCCCCATGGACCATGGCTCCCAGTCTGTGGGACCATAGACTCCTTTGGAGGGAGGAAGAAGATGTGGCATTGGGTCCAGGAATTTATATGAGAGTGCATAACTAAGCAAACATAACTCCTGTAGATTAAAAAATAGTATATTTTACACAGACATGTTTTACTGTGTTTCCAATGTATATATGCTATTATGATGAATAAAATATAAATTCATTTAAGGTATTACTGAATTCGGAGTTATTTTTTGTCACTGGATTAATTGGATTATCTCAATAATTATTGTTGGATTATTTCAATTAATGGATACTAATAATACAACTATTATCACATAGAATATAAGCTCGGAGGGGAAGGAACGTTTTCCATTTTGTCCAAGGACATGCTGCAGTCAGTTCAGACCTTCAAGAGTCCATTTTTAAATTTTTAGTGTGAACATTTACATGTCAGTAATTGTTGTAAATTTGTGCTTGATTTATTGTTTTGTTGATTTTCTAGACTTAGGAAAGTGTTAATAATACAAATTAAATTTAAAAGTGTGTGTATACATTTTCTCCTGGAAAATCTGATTGTTAAACACTTACCACAACACTCCTGCATTTCTCTATGAACATTGTTAGAATATTGCTCAGGGAATGAAGCCACCACTGAAGATCTGGTGACTATAAAATAATAATAATAATAGTAATAGTTATTAATACTAATAATAGTAATAGTTATTACACTGACATTTGTATAGCACTTTAAGGTTCACAAAGGACTTTACATCCATCATCTCATTTGAGTTTCACATCTCTGATTTCCTCATTGTTTCCCCCACACCTAGCACAGTACACAATAGGTGATTAATAAATGCTTGTTGGATTTGTTTGGGTTGGATTGGGGATCCAAGAAGTTTTTAGATGTTAAAAAGGATACTGACAAAGATGGTCACTACTAACTTCCGGGATAGCCAAGGGGAAATAGTTCCCACACAGAGATCAAAGATTATACTTTATTAATTACTAACGTAAGTTATTAATTATTAATTTAAATGGTCCCTTTAAGAAACCCAAGGCACTATTTCAGAATGAAAAGAAAGTATTAGTTTTCTTTAAAATAAAACATGCTTTCCAACACTTTAATGAAAAAAAAGAAACAAAAATTAAAAGGTGATATAGCAGAGTTTTCAAAATTTTGGAATAAATTACTTTAAATTGCCTTAGTAGGATGTTATTTTAAGCCTTATCATGCTTACGTACACAACCCTGGGTAAATACACACACACAACACACGCACAGATTTCAAATGTATAATACACACTACATATTTGCAGAACTCAGTTCTGACTATGGGTCAATGGCTTCTCACTAAAGGAAAAAAAAACCCAAACAGTTGAGAATAGTTAAGTGAAAGACATTTTATAACAATGTGAAAAGAGTGTGTGTCTGAACTTTTTGAAATATGACTTCCTCTTCACTTCATGCTCCATTTTAGCCCCTGGGTCGAAATATATACTGCCCTCATTGATGCACCCCTTTTGACAGGTTTGCCAATATACATCAATCATTTGCTACTATGTACATACAGTAGATCAGTTGCTATGTACATATATGGGGGAAGGGGCAGGATTTGATTGATACTTCTCCAGCACCAGCATTCCCTTTAATTGGTTGATGGCAGCGTTCCATACCTCTGGTCTCCTGGCTCTCTGACTGCACCTGACCCATTTATCAAAAGCCATCACAGGTGCTACGCTTGTCCTATTCTCAGCTCTAGAACTCTGCCATTACCTCATAACCCTTGAATTTCTTCATTCCTGGTGGCAGCAACAGTAACATTCTTTGCTCCTGTCTGTACTGGACAGAGAAATTTTCCTCTAACCATTTGAATCTCCTACTCCAAAAACCTTTCAGTGACTCCTTACCACCTCCAGGAGGAATTATAAACTCTTCTTCTTAGGTTTGAAAGCACAACCCGAAATCCCTCCAGCCTCAACCAGCTTTACTCCATCTCCTTCCCTCAGCAATATGGTCAAAATAGCCTCTCAGTTCTTCATGGCAACATTTCGTGCCCATCTCCATGCCTTGGCATTGACCATCCCACATGCTGAGAATGTACTCCCCCTTTACCTCCATTTCATCGAGTCCCTCACTTCCTTTAAGATGAAGTTCGAGAACCTTCTACTTGGAGTCTTTCCTCATCCCCCCAAGTGCTAGTACCCTCCCTTCCAAATTACCTTGTATTTTTCCAGTTTGTAACAATTTAAATTCATTTACATTATATTTATGATATATATACATATATATATTTAATCTGCACTTGTCTGGCCCTATAATGATCCTCTTCCTCACCATAAGAGGTTTTTTTATTCTTTGTATTTGTGTCCAGCAATACTGGTTGATGGCAACCCTACACATCTTTGAAAATTGACCCACCTTTAAGACATATTCCATAGTTTACTATTAAAAATGAAATTCAACAAAAGTAGACTGAGGGGGGCAGAGCCAAGATGACAGAGTTAAAACAAAGTTAGACTGAGGCCTGTATTCTTCCAGCAAGAAAACAGTTTATTAGTAGGTTATGGATCTCATCATTGTTATTCACCCCTCATTTTCAAACAGGACCAATGACATCACAATGTGATGGGTGATGTCTTAACTTGTGTGTGAATTGGATTTAAGTGAGCTAGAATTGCTCAAAGACATCAGCCACAGTCTCTCTTCTAGAGTCATCAAAGTCTAGCAGCAAGACAAAAGTCAAAGATGACTGGTTATGGCCTGGGATACAGTGGATGGCTTTGACTTCTTCTATGACCAAGCTTTATATCTCCATCACCATGTCTACTAATTGTCACTAATTAAGCAAGCCAGCCATGAAGCAGCTGGGCATCACCTGATAATAAAGTGGGTCTAATGACTACCTCAGTGAGCCAAAAGACCCGCAGAAGGACAGCTCACCTTTTATACTTTTGGGGGGAGTACAGAACGAAAAACAGGACTTTGCAGGTGAGGAAAGAATACAATTGGTTACAATGTTGGCAAAATCATGGGGGTGAGGACAACATAATTGGTTATAGAGTTGAGGCATGGGGAACAATATGATTGGTTGAAAACTGGGACTGAGGGCAAGCAACAACAGCCTCCTTTCCTCCAGTGACAAAGGAAAGTTCATTGTTTCAATTCACCTGCAAGGTTAGAGATAGTGGGTCAGACTTCTTTGGATAGCAAGCCAGACATCCTTGAAGGATAACTTGGTGGTGTAAAGATATTAGACCAGACTCACTGGTGTCCACCCATATCCCCAAGGATAGTAGATTTCCTTGAGGCAAGAATAGAGCACTGATTAGCAAGGGAACTATATTTCTATACTTAAATCATTACAAGCCAGATGAATTTCTAAACTGAGTTCAAAGACAAAGAGCCATGACATAAGCAGTTACAGGTCAGGTCAAAATCAATTAATTATAAATAGGATCCAAAAAAAAAATGCGGAATCAATTTAACCTCATTATCAACTTCAAAACCATACAGAAAGACAAGCATCCATGCTATTATACAGTTCAGGGTTGAAGGTCCTCAGAAATCACCTACTCTGACCTAAATCTGAGCAAGATATCCCTGTACATCATACCCAACAAGTAGCCACCTAACCTTGGTTTAAAGAGCTCTATTAACTTGCCACTTAAGGTAGCCAGTTTGACTTTTAGTTCTGATTGTGAGGAAATGTCTTCGTTATATCAAACCCAAATCTGCACTTTTTTGCAACTTATACCCATTACTCTTGGTTTCAACCTTTAAGACAGAGGTGAGGAACCTGTGGCCTCAAGTCACATGTGGCCCTCTAGATTTGGATTCAGTCAAAGGGCCACACTTGAGTACCTAGAGGGCCACATGTGGCCTTGAGGCTGCAGGTGCCCCACCCCTGCTCTAGGACTAATCAGAATTAGTCTCTTCCATCTGTGAGACCTTCAAATACTGAAAGATTTATTATCCATGTTCCCCATCAATCTTCTCTTCTTGAGGCTAAAAGTTCCTAGTTCCTTCAACCAAACCTCATGTTGCATAAACTCAAGGCCATTTATTAGCCTGGTTTCTTCCTCTGGACTTTCTCCAGTCTATTAACATCCTTCATAAAATATGGCCAACAGCCTGAACACAATTCTCCCTATGTGTTCTGGTCAGGGCAATAGTATATAGTATGACTAAAAACCTCCCTTGTACTGCACACCATTTCTCTCTTAACAAAGTCAAAGAATCCCTTAGCTTTCCTGGATACCATGTTTCACTGTTGACTTAGACTGCACTTACAATCTACTAAACCTTTAGATTAATTTTTTTTCCATTGAAAAAGATCATGACCTTTGCTTGCTGTCCAGGAGTCAACAATCTGAATAAAAAAGTTTGGCAAGAAATGATCAAAATTTAAGAACTGTTCCTAGGGAATAATTGAACATTGGCAGAGGACAGATTGAGTACTTTACAAAGTAACTTATTTTGAAAAATGGTCCAGTTATGGAAGAGGAACAAAAAAGTTACCAAAAGACCTCCAGTTGCTGGATCTCATACCTTACACCAGGGATAAAATCTAACAGAATGATTAAAAATGGACATTCTAGTGATTCTTTGGGTGGAAACAGAAAAAAAAAAAAAAACGAAAGCATGTTCTCTCCTAGTAAAGTTGAGATAAGGAGAAGAAAGGTTGTGTTGCATTTTAAAAATTCATCAACCAATTTCATTGTCCCTATTTCATAATGCTGTCTTTATATTGTATTGCATTACCTCCCCCGAAACAACCTTTATTCATTCCTTGAAGTTCCTAATAGAATTCCCAGATATTTCACTAAAGTCCTTGAAAATACATTTTACCCAGAACTCCTTCCTCTTGAAATTACTTTGCATATTAGCTTTTCTGAATGCATTCTGCCCTCATCCAGCTGAACTCCCTTATACTTCTCCATCACCACCAAGAATCTATTCATAGTTCAAGGTACCATCAGTCCTGGTAATCACGCCTCATTAGTACTCTCTGCCCCTGGGGTCGGTCCCTCTGTTTGAAGGCAAAGCAGAAAGCTGCTCCCACAACCTCTGTTTAAAGAGGAAGGACATGCAATTCAGCCATCACTTCATTTGCCACTGGGCTGCACTCCTTGGGACTTTTTCATTGTGCTCACTTGCCAGGTAACTTCCCTTAGCTCCACCCTTTTTCTGCTTTCTGTTGTGCATCATCTTCCCCCTTTAGATCATAAGTTTCCCAAGGGCAAGGACTGTCTCCTTTTCTGTATTTGTATTTCCAGTACTTAGCACAGTGCCTGGCACAAAATAGATAGTTAATAAATAGTATAGTAACTGATTAACTTAAATTACTTTGTATATGCTTTGTATATTTGCTTATTTGCATACACTAAAATGTAAATCTTTGAAGGGCTCAGGCTATTTTAGGTTGGTTTATTTGTTTCTTTTGTCTTTGTTTATGTTTATTTTTTTGTCTTTGCATTCCTAGCATCTAGCCCAGTTCTTATAACAGAGTACTGCTTAGTGTGTTGGTTGAACTGAATTCAGTGGGTGTAGTACAAAACAGATATTGTTCCCTTTATCTCTCTCCCAATGCTTATAGAACTTCCTAGCTATACAAACCATCACTTATTATAAATTGCCCTGAATTTTAGCTATTTGTGTACATGCATATTGTTTATCTGTTTTTACATACGTGAAATATCCCCACCCAGATTTTGAGATCCATGAGAGCATGGACCATCTTTGATACTTTTTTTTAAATCCCCTCCATGATACTTAATGCAGTACTTTCCTAATTGCAGCATGTATATGCTTCCTAGACTCTGTGATTTCCCACCTCTGTGCCTTTGTCCACATTGTTCTTCCTGCCTGAAATGCTGCCCCTGCAATTCTGTCTCTCAAGACACAGATCAAGTCCTGCTCCTTCATGAGACAGTTTTGTGCAGTGGAATAATAGGATATGTAGCAGAGGCCCTAGATTTGAATCTGGGTTTCACTATTTACCATCTCTAGGACCTTGGGCAAGTCGTTAGGTCTGAGGTCCTCTTTGGACCTCAGTTTCTTCATCTTTCAAATGAAGATAATAATAGCTTTAATACTTACTTCCTGGAATTATTCTAAGGATCAAATGGAATATAGGGAAAGGGCTATAAAACTGTCAATTACTATTGTACTACTGAGCCTTTCCTGCCTCTTCTGGCCCACACTGATCCCTTGATTCTCAGAAACTGCTGTGCAATTTGTTGTTTAGGCCATATAATCAAGCATTTAATTATAGAATCATAAAACAATTAAAATTTGTATCAGAATAGTGCTTAATGGTTTTCAAAGTCCTCTCATAGCTGGGTCAGTCAATCACAAGCCAATAAGACATCAAAAAAGTATTAGAATCTAAGTCTTCTGACCCCAAGCAGGAATGTATTGAAAACGTTTAACAACTAGTTTTCTAGGAAAAAAATTTGCATATCCCAGACTTCTAAGTTTAATCTGAATTTTTGACATTTTCTCCATCATTTCTTAAAATCTAGGCAATCAATAGAACAATAAATCAAGCCCTGATTTTTAGTGTTTGGCAATTTCTAAAGTAAAAATGCTCACATTGAAAATTTAACAATCAGCTTTCTTGTGGTTCCAGCACACCAATATAGGGACTTACTACTAGATTAGTAGTAGCCTCCTTAATTTTTTTTCCCTTTGCTTTCTTCTTGTTCTCTGTCTCATGTGGGAATGAATGAATGAAAAATGAATAATTACTCCTCTCAGAGCTAAAGCTGGAAAGGACTAGGGGAAGGGAGATGGGATAATCTGGATGGCATGATATGCTATAATTTTGTCTTTCCAATGAATCTATAAGTTCTTTATTGTCAGGGACTATATCTTAGACTTCTTCTGTGTCCCACAGAGCACCAACATATGATAGGTATGCAATAAATACACTTTGAATTGAATTAGACCCTGGTCCATCTCATATTCCTATTGGCCAAGAGAGAAAGTCAAAGGGTAAACCTCAGTCCTTTCTATCTTAAACTTTGAAGGACTATGAAAATATGAGTTAATGCTAATATTAACTGATTCCCTCACATCTACCCTGTGAAGAAGGTAGGATAAGCAATGTTACTCTCATTTTACAGATAAGGAATTAGACTCAGAAAGAGGAAGTGATCTACCTATAGGCAAGAAGCTAGTCAGTGTTAGAGTCAGGATGTAGACCCAGGTCTGTCTTGATTCCAAGTCCAACATTTATGCTATTACACCCCTTAGTGGTCCTCCTAGGTACCAGATGGTATATTGCCATGGTAATACTTGGAGAAAAGAAGCCCTGGGACAGGCAAGTGAATGTAGAGGTATTTCAGAATCTGAAATTTCCAATAAATTACAGGTGGTAAGAACCCAGTCCATAGTTGCCAGTAAATATTTAGTTGCAGCAACTTTTCCAAATGACTAAGAAAATTCAAAGAAATGAAAAAAGATAGAGAAATATGATGATGCAGATGGCATGATATAAATGTGGCTCTTCTGTTATTTTGTTTTTTGCTCAACAAATCTCCTTCTTAGCTTTGAGATTCACTTCAGTGGTCATTAGCCCTAAGCCAAGACAGGGATATGTTCAGGGAAGTCAAAGAGGTCAATCTCAATTTCACTCTGCTGCTTTCTCCATTCCAACTGGCAACTCCCTAATTAAGAAGGAATTCAGAGTCAAGAAGTGAATGGCTGGCTGTGGGATGGTGGGGACCATTGTGTACTGAAATTTTATTGGGGAAAATGAATGAGGCCTCCCAGTCCTCTTCAAAAAAACTGCAAACTGACAGGAGAAATCCCCAGGCTACAGGGGTGGGGTGAGTAGAGAGGAGCCAAGGACTAAACATGAGTGGGCACTGCTTTAGAAATTGCTTCTCACTTACCAAAGACAGGCAACCACAGCTTTTGTTCCATGTGCTCATCACCAGAGACCAGGGCAAGAAATTGGTCCAAAATGCAACAGAGATCATTTCCTCCTAATCAGACATATCAGTATGCGCTCTCTCTCTCTCTCTCTCTCTCTCTCTCTCTCTCTCTCTGTCTTTTTTTTGTCTGTCTCTGTCTCTCTGTTTCTAACTTTCTGTCTCTCTCTCATGAATCTATTCAGTCCCCAAATGTGAAAGATGTCACATGAAATGAGAATCAAAAAACAAGGTCTTTGCCATAGTGGAGTCTGACCTCAAGTTTTCTTTCAGTTCCAATGGCCTGCAATATATGCATGGGTCAAATACATGCACAGCTCAAACGGGCTAGAAACCAAGAAGCTTCCAAGCAGCAACAGGAATGTCTTATCCCCAAACATCTCCATTAGTCCCAGAACATGCTCTTGCATTTCAGCTCAGACTCTCCACCCAACAAACCAATCTGTATTCTTTCTGGGTGGCTCAAAGAATAGTACATTACTGTGGAAACTCCCATTTATTTCATTTACTGCCATTTATAATATTTTCCACTATTTGTAGATAATGAATTCATCCATTTTTTTGCCAAGATTATGCAGCCCACTGCAGGAGCCAAAATGCACCAGAATCCTTCTAAAATGTGTTACCCTTCATTTTCCATGATTGCTTTAGTAGTTTCTTTGGAACAGCCCCAAAATCGATTGTATTAACAATGCTGAACAATAAACTCAACTGTCACACTTGTTTCCTCTGAAGAGCAGGAAAAAAAACAGAACTCTGGCCACCTTTCATGTGCCAGTGTTTAAAGTGTGCAGGTTAATCAGAGCCACGTCCTGAGAAAGAGTCACCTGCAGTGGACCATTTCTCTCTCCAGATTGTTCTAATAACATTCTTCTCAAAAATGTAGGCAGTTACCAATTTATCTGATTTTCAGTTGACAGTGCTGTGGTCATGACTTTTGTCAAACAAACCACATTCCAGCAAATGCTCAGCCTGGAGACCTATAACATTGAAATAGTGGAGCAACAGGACTTTGTTGAGGACAGAGGGCAAGGCAAAAGGGCAGGTTTTATTTCTCATGGGTATTTTTCTTTAAGAGAAACCTTCTATCTTCCTCAGGCCAGGAAGAGTTCATCCCATGTGGCATATAAGCTGGAAAGCTGGATATCTAGAGACTCTCCCCTGGAAGGAGTTTGCTTTCTACCAAACAACATCCTCCCTGCAAAACATGATGAACAAAGTCACAACAACATCACTCTAGTTTTTACACCCTTTGGTCCGCCAACAAAATTGGGGCAATAAATATGCCAACAGCTCATTCTTCTCTCTCATGTACTGTCGCTGTTTGCTTTGGCAGCTTCCACTACCATGGGGTCTGGAGAGAAAGGGGACATTCTGGACCAGAAACAAAAAGTGGCAGCCAACTAACATTCAGCACCAAATTCCCCTTGATGAATGCAACTGCATCAGGACCTTGGGTACCACATTCATCTATCCACTACCAGTCACAGTACCAATCCCCAAAAAGATAGAGAGTTGAACTTAGTGGGGGATAAAATGGTCAGGGACAGGGGAAGAATGGGCCAGGACAAGGGAAAATGAATGTCTAGTTACTATCAAAAAAGTATCTTTATATATAATGTCATATATTGGGGGAAAATAGGGAATTTTGGCTCATTGATTATCTCTCCTAGATTCTCTAGGAGAATCATCAGTTGATCCATGTGCTCTCACTAAAAAAGCCAATTTTCCTATGTTTCTTCCTTGACCCTTTACAGCCTTTCATCTCAGTGACCATTCTCTTCTGCCTTTCATAATATAACCAGTTAATTTTTACTCCATCTATCACATATATGCTTGCCTTCAAGAGACAATGCACAATATGTGAGGTAGAAGCTAGACCAGCTTTGAATTGAAGATTCAAGAAGCCTACATGAGACCAGGAGCCCAGTAGTGAATAAATGTAAAACAGGCAGTTTATCAGTGAAGTTTAAAGAGAAAACCACAAAGGACTTGAGACCCAGGAAACAGGAGCACCAAGGGAATTTTCACAATGATCTGTGTGGTATGTACTATTTGTCTTTCTGCCCGAGGTTACCAATTATGTGTTTAGAAAACATCAGCATGTATCCCTGATTAAGAAGACAAAATGACTTGAGAAATGTCTCCCTATGTTCTAGCTTACTAGAGAGGACCGAGTCTTGCTCAACAAGATGGAAGACAGAAATAC
Organism: Pseudochirops corinnae; assembly: GCA_028646515.1. Lineage (NCBI taxonomy): Eukaryota > Metazoa > Chordata > Mammalia > Diprotodontia > Pseudocheiridae > Pseudochirops > Pseudochirops corinnae. Next base: position 135,407,813 of record CM053585.1, read on the forward strand.
AGTAGGAAAAAAAAATTCAAGAATGCTGAGGGGAATCAAACCCAGAGTCCATAAGCTAGTGGATGGAAAAATGTGATATGGAGAGATGGAAGAACTCTGTCCTAGAGAGCTATATAAAGGTAAAAGTTGTTTGAATTTTTTTCCATAGAAAGAAAATTAAAATGTCCTATAGAAAAATCATTTCATTGTCTACAGAACAATGAGACTTCACAGGTTATTATATGGTCCCATGGACACCGACTGCAAGGATCTCCTATTTTGACAAAAGTATGCCCAATAAAATATAAAAGTATTTAATAAGTATTTTTGAAGATGAAGCTGTTACCGACCTTGGAACAAAGCCATTAATTCCAACCACCTGGCACATTCTATGTCTCACACAGTTTAAAGCTCAATCCAGTGCACTAGCCCATTCCCAAGGGCACACACAACACAAGGAAACAGAGACAAACAGGAAAAGCCACCCAAGTAACTAGACACCCCAGTCTAGTTCACCAAAATTTGCCAAAACAAGGTCTTACCTGGTTTTCTTGCTTTCTTTGCAATCAGCATGCTCACCCCTATCCTCACAGTATAAGGGCAAAATCATATAATCAGTCCCAAATCCTGGACTATAGTTGCCTGACAAAACAAAAAACAAAACCAAACAAAAACCCAAACCAGCTACTTAACAAACTTCCTCAATACTCTAGAAAGGATCATGATCTCATCATGGCTATTAGTAGCAGGTGCTGTCTTTCTCCTCTCACGGCTCAGTTACTATTTGTCTTACCTCTGTGATTGTGGTAACACACCAACTAGTTTTAAAAATCTTGTTACCCCAAGAGAAATTGATACTTAGTGGTGGATGTTGAATGCATGTTGAGGAATACAGACAACGGGATTCAGTTCTGATATGGCCACAGAGTAGAAGTAAGACTCCTTTGCCAAGCATTCAAAGCCCCTCACAAATTGACACCATGTGATCTTTCCAACCTTATCTCATATTAATCCAATTCATTCTTTTGATAGTCTAGTCATCTGGACTACTCTCTGCCCCTGGAATAATCCTTGTACACTCATGGCTCCATACCTTTGTTGATGTTCCCTGAAACTATAATAATCTTTCTCTTCCCATTCACCTGTTGAATGCCCTCTTATCCTTTAAAGAAAACTAAATTTAAATGTTATTTCTCCTTAAAGATTTCTCTTATTCCACAGGTTGATCAAACTTTCTCCCTCAGACTAGACATTCTTCTTGTTCCACACTTCTCAAATCATGTAAGTGAAATTGTGTTAAAGTTATTTGTTTGTGTCTTATCACCCAAAAAGACTGTAAGTTCCATAAAGGTAAGAACCATGTCAAATACAAGCCTTGTATTAACCCAGCACAGTGCTGTGCATGGGATTGAAGCTTAATAAACATGTGTTGAATGGATAAATGGCTATTTGGGAAATCTTCCTGGAGGGTCTGTCTGAGATACAACAGAAAGTCTGCTATGAGTCAAGCCCATTAAACATTACCAATAGATCCATTAAGAAGACACATGGAATACATCTCTAGTGAGTGTGAAGTCCCAGGTAAGAAACTTGAGGCCTTGAGGGCATATGTAATTTTGAAGCCTACGGCATGGGGTTGGGGGAGGGAAGAGAAAGTTAGTCGTAAGAAGGGAAGAAATAGATAAATGGAGTGCTGCAGAAAAGGTTTTGGTTTTCTATACTAAGGCTTTCTTTTTTGAATTTTACTTTCTATTGATTTGTTTTTATATCACTGTTTTTCAACAAAGAATGAAAAAAGAAATGGCAAAGGAGATAGGGAGTGGGGAAACTAACCAACACACTAAGCAAGTCTGACATTATATGCAGTGGTCCGATGATCCCACACCTCTACAAAGGAGGGAGGAAAGTGTCCTTTTATATCTCCTTTCAGGTTAAACTTGTTCATTATAATTACATAGCATTCAGTTTTATGTTATTGCTATTCTTTTCATTTGCATCATATATGTTGTTTTCCTTGGTCTGTTTATTTCACTTTCCATTAGTTCACCTAAGTCTTCCTCTGCCTCTCAGTGTTCTTTATGTTAATCTTTTATGTTAATTATTATGTTAATCTTTTATTTTTTTTTAACAAGGCAGCAATATTCCACAACATTCTTGTACCACAATTTATGTAGACATTCTGCAATTGATGGGCATCAATTTTGTTTCTAGTTCTTTGCTACTATAACATATGCTTCTCTAATTATTTTATTGTATATAAGACTTTTCATTCTATTTTTTACTTCCTTAAGGAATATGCTAGCATTGGAATCTGGGGGAAATGGTATAGACATTTTAGTCACTTTCTAAACATAACTGCAGATTGATTTCCAGTATGGTTGGACCCATTTGCAATCTATCAACAGCATGTGATTATACCTCTCTTTCCACAACCCTTCCAGTATTAACTATTCATATTTTTGTCATCTTTGCCAATTTGTTAGGTGTGAATAAAAATCCTGCGTTATTTTGGTGTGAATTTCTCTTATTAGTGATTTGTAGTAGTCTTTTATAGTTTTCAAATCTTATTTTAAGAATTATTAGTTCTCATACTTTGGATTCTCAAAGGCGCACTGACTTTTGGTTCTATACTTGTATACATTCCCTATGTATCTTATACAATCTTAGAGATACGTTATCAAAAGATTTTGCTTTACTTGATCTCTTGTGAGGTTTTTAATACAAAAGTTTTTATATTTCATTAATCAAAATTATCATCTTATCTTTTGTGACAGTCTCTATCCTTTGGTTAGGAATTCTTGCTGGAGCCATAACTGTGAAAGATACCTGGTCTGGTTTCTCTCCAAATTATTTGATGGTATGATCTTTAATATTCAGATCACATACAGAACTTAGAAAGCATCTTTCAACAAATTCTCAGGGAGAATTGCCCAGATATTCTAGAGCCCCAGACCAAAATAGAACTTGAAAGAATTCACCGATCACCTCCTGAAAAAGATCCCCAAAAGAAAACTCCTAGAAATGTT
>CM053585.1:135411317-135445674 GCA_028646515.1 Pseudochirops corinnae
AGAAATACGCTCACAATACACTTTCAAGTATAATCTCCATTATTAACAACTCCTCAGTCACTTTCTTAACACTGGAGACAACCAACAAAATAATAAACTAAGCCCAGAGTTTTGTTTGCTGAGTGCAGAAGTGTAAATGCCGGCACTGAAAATTTAGCAATTGGCTCTAGCAAGCACAACTCTGGGAGGAAGGGGACTTTTTGAGGTTCAAACTCTTCATTGAAAGGGGAAAAGGCAAACTGAGAACTAAAAGTAAGTGATTTGCCAAAGCCAAGCAGGGAGCAAGTGACAGATGGGATTGGAACCCAGATTCTGATTCCAGTTCTTTTGGTCTTTCTACTATATCATCCTATCTCCCACTTGGGTGAGGAAACTTAAGCATTAACAACGGATCCAGAGACTGGTAGCCAATACCTGAAAAGAACCCCCAAAGGCTTTGTCCATGCCTAAGTTAGAGAAGAGAAAGAATTTACGCAAAGTCCATGTTGAGTTTAACTCCAGAATCTGATTGTCAAGCCATGGCAACTTTTCTAAGATTCATGGTATATTGTGTTGAAAAGTATTAGTAAATAGCCTGGTAATGCTTCAGAGAGCTGGCAGTGGTACAAAGAAAGTAGTCTGGTGTTTCTCCCCAATTTCCTTAATATTTGTCCTCTTTAACACTGAACTCTCACCCCCTGGGAGAAACTGTCACGATCTCTTCAGATGTCTATGTTCCCCAAGTGTTCATAAGCATCTTAGAGTCTGAAAGTAAAGCCCACACTACTCTTCAGCCTGGACACAGAGTACGGCTAATAGGAGTTCTTAGGAGCATGTCTACCAGGTCTGGACTAGAGCTATATATCAAATTCTCTACATCTGAGCTCAAGTCTCAGCCCCCAAGTATGAAATGAGCATAATCATGTTAACTTAAAGAAGATGAAATTATATAACCCAAATCCAAGAGTCTACTGGTAAATGTTTAATAATCATCTTTACTGGAAAAATGTTTAATCTACAGTGTTAACATTTTCTTAAGGCTAGATAATCGGTGATACAATAAATAAAGCCCTGTTTTGAAGTTTGCTAATATCTGAGGTATAAATGCTCACACTAAAATATTTAACAATCAGTTCTTGAGAGGAGGTTGGAGCTAGCTCTAGCACACCCCTGCCAAGGACACAAAGGTAGGGATAGAACTGTAGCTGGAACTCAGATCTCCTGATTTCTAGGTTATTACTCTTTCTATTATACCACACTGCCCTGATTGGCACTTGAATGGCCTCTTGGGTCAGCCTAGGACCAAGGAAACTTATACATGGGCATTTTATAGGGCAGGTGAACAGTGGTGAAGGTTAAAATTTATAGGGATGGAGAGTTGGGGGTCACTTATCCCTGAGTAGAGTCCTCTGATCTTCCATTTCATAGAGCAGAAAGAACAATATTACCTAGAACCCTGACAACAGTGTACACTATAGAGAAATCTAGAGACTAGGATGTTATACCTGGTTCTTTCATTACATTACACAAATCACTTAAACTCTCTGGGCCTTAATTTTCTCATTTGTCAAATTGGGTTAGAAAGAACCTTTTCAACCTCTCTCAGGATATATTTTGAAAATTAAATCATTTAAAATTAGAGTTTGCACATGTTTTATAACCTACAAAGCACTGCATGAGGATGTCATTTGACCCTCACAACCTGTCAACTAGGTAGCACAAGTATTATTTTCTTCATTCTACACACCAGGAAACAATATCAAAGAGGCTGAAGGATCTAACTAAGGCTACAAAACTCATGGTGAAAGCCAAGTCCCCTAGCCAGGTATTCTGACTTAAAGGCCAGCGTTCTTGCCTTTAAGAGAAACCATGCAGCCCTTCCTATAGAATCATATAATGTTATAGCTAAAGAATTTTAGAGGCCACCTAGACTGAATCATTCCAGAAATTAAGTACTTGCCCAAAGTGACAGTAAATGGATATAAACACACTTTGAAAAATATTAAGGATTATACAAGCATATGCTCTTGTTGCTGTTATTGCTGGGGGGAAAGGGGGCAGGCCATTACTCATAAGAAGTTCTCTTAATTCTCAAAGAATGAAAAGAATTAACCAACGGGAACTGCCTTGACTAATAATAATAGTTAGCATCTGCACAATGCTTTAAGGTTTGCAAAGCATTTTACATATGATTCAATTTTACATATGATCATTTGTTCCTCCCAACAAGTCTGTGAGGTAGGGGTTATTATCATTTACAGATGAGGAAACCAATGTCAAAGAAAATAAGGTGTTTTACTGAAGATCACAAAGCTAGTAAGTGTCTGAAGTGAATTCAGGTCTTTCATGTAACTCAAAGCACTAGATACTCTAACCACTAGAAAAGGAAATATTCACAAATTGTTGAGTCTCTGAGAAACACAGGTGTCCCACATTCCAACAGAGAGCCATTAGCTTTCCAGTGCCAAAGTGAGCTCTTCCACAAAAAAGAAGAGTTTTCCTGACAGGTTTCTTCTCTGAAAGCAGAAAAGACACATGAAAAGCCAAGATAGGAAATCACAATGGCATCCCCATGCCTTTGAACAGATGGCGGTCCATATCTGGAGGGTACTCTCTCTTCATCTCTACCCTTTGGAGAATTCCTGACTTCCTCCAAGGTATCACACTTCAGGCACTTCCTACATTAGGCTTTTCTTGGGCTTCCCCCAACTGGGTATTAATGCCCTCTTCTTGAAATAACTTTGTAGAACTGCATACATGTTTTCTTGAGGGTAGGCTGGGCCTCCAGACCCGCTATTGGCAACTTACACGGCCTTGATACTTCTACCAAGTCTGAAGGGCAAATCTTGGTATGGCTTCTTTGTATTGTAGAAAAAGAATTAACTTTACCTACATGTTGGGGATTGGTGTAAGGCAGATGGAGGGGGGGAGGGACTAAGAAGGGCAGAAGAACCCTGGCCTATCACACTTGTATTGGCTCATCTGTGTACACTTCATTTCTTTTGCTCCAGTACAATGTAATAAGCTCCTTGAGGGCAGGAATTATTTTATTTTTATCTTTGGAACCCCAGCACCTACCAAAAACAAATGGGCACTTAATAAATGTCAGTTATTTGGGGAGTAGTAGATCATGGCAATAAATCCATGGTGTCGGTACAAAAAGAGGACTTCTAGACTGAGGGAAGACAACAAAGAGCAAGGTGATCTGAGTGACCTGATTGTGGACCAACTGCCACTGAGGAGGCAAACAAGCCAGCCTAGCGCAAGTGGCAAAACACCCTGAGGGAGAGAACGTGGACAAGGCCAGTCAGGCCAGTTCTACCACCACCTCCCCTCGGACCCTGCTGGAGATGGCCCAGGATCCTTCGCCCAACAGCCCCAAGAATAGCAGAAACCCCTAGGCTAGCAGCCCTACTTCTAGCCTGGTCCCCACAACCACAATCCAAGGATTGATCCCTTGTGGAAACGTAGGCTGGCAACCATCTCCGCGGGTGCTGCCAGCCGTGACTCCTTAGCAGGCACAGCTCCCAAAGGCCCAGGAGGGAAAGTTCCTGTCACCAAAGTCCTAGCCACTGTCAAATGGCACAATATCAGAAACTGCTATGGTTTTGTTAATAGAAATGACCTTGAGGAAGATGCATTACCATCTGCTTTTCAGATGAGCCCTAAGGACCACAGACCTTTCCATCTGAATCATGGTTTTGAGGTCTCATATGTGTGGGTGTGAGTGTGTGCATATATGAGTGTATATGTATATATGTGCAGGGACTATCTTGTTTGCTATTCATATTCCTGACTCATAGTGTTTGGAACCTAGTAAGTGGTGCTTGTGCTGGTGCTGGTGCTGGTGCTGGTGCAGGTGCTGGTACTGGTGCAGGTGCTGGTGCTGGTGCTGGTGCTGGTGCTGGTGCAGGTGCTGGTGCTGGTGCAGGTGCTGGTGCTGGTGCAGGTACAGGTGCTGGTGCTGATGCAGGTGCTGGTGCTGGCGCTGGTGCAGGTACAGGTGCTGGTGCTGGTGCAGGTGCTGGTGCTGGTGCTGGTGGTATTTTTCAGTAGGAGTCCTCGATCCTTGGAAAGACCCTGGGAGACTGACACAAGTGAAAGAAATGGTTAAATTCAATTTCACATTTGTTGCTACTGTGTTTAGTGTGGAGCAATGAGATAAAGGACATTGGCTATGGAGAACTGAAGGACATTTCCGGGCACAGATTCTGCAAAATCAAGACTCATTGCCTCCAGCGTCCCTGGAGCAGAACCTATCCAGAAAGCCTTTGTCCCTTTACCCCCATTAGGGCTAGAACAAATATCTAGAAGTTATAGGGGGAGAAAATAAGCATTTATCTAGTGCCTACTATGTGTCAGGCACTGAGCTAAGGACTTTCTACAAATATTATCTTGTTTGAGACTCACAACAACCATGCAAATTAGGTGCTATTATCATCCCCATTTTGCAACTGAGGAAACTGAGGCAGAGAGCAGTTAAATGACTTTTCCAAGAGCACACAGATAGTAAATGTCTGAGGCTGCATTTGAACACAGTTCTTCCTGATTCCCAGCCTGACACTCTGTCCATTGCACCACCAACTGCTTTGCAGAAAAGTTGGTGTTGGTTTGCCATGAAGTTAAACTTCCAGACAATTAGAACTACTCCAAAATGAAATGGGTTGGCTCAGGAGGAAGTAGATGCCCTCTGGCTGGAGGTCTCTAGCAAGAGCAGGCAGGCAGCCAGGCAACATCTATCAATCACTGACTGTGTGAAGCGCTAGTGATACAGACACAAGCAAAAAGAAATAACAGTCTCTGCCCTCAATGAGTTTATATTCTAACTGTGGGGAGGCAACTTATAAAGGGGACCTGAAAAACGGGGAAAGGGAAAGGAAAAAGTTCCCTGGCTAGATGTGTGGAGCTAAAGTCCGGAAAGTCCAAAGCACATGCAGGAGGGGAATGAAGGCCAAGCAGCCTTGGCGCTTCTGCACAAATGAAGCCCTGGCAGGAACTCCTCAGTAGGAGAAGGGACCCGCAAACACAGAGGGATACCTTTCATTGGTGAATTTATTCTCTCTAGATAGTAGCTCCTCTGTAACTGTTACTGGTCTTTCAGAGATGCTGCTGACACAAAATTTCTTAAATCATAGAATCAGAATTGAAGGGCATGTTACAGGCCATATAATCCTACTCCCTTACTGTACAAACGAGCAAACGGAGACACAGAAAGACGAAGTGAGGGACACAGCCTGGCACGGAGCTTGTCGGTTTCTGAGTTAGCATTTGGACTGAGATCTTCCTCACTCCACGTCCGATGTCCCATGTATATTCTATGAGGCTGCCTAGCGGCCCTAGGACCAACCTGAGGATGAGGCCGTCTAACCCTCCACAGGCCCTCAGATAACAAGTGTGTCTGTCACTAGGTACGTGTTCAGTCTTTCCAACCTAGTGTGCGTGTGTGCACACACACACACAAATACATACACATGTGTGTGGATATATGTAAATATATGTGCATGTGTGTTTATACATGTGTATTGTATGTTGTATGCAGTACGTTACATACATATGCATGTGTATGTGTATGTTTGTATATATACATGTGTGTTTATAGGTATATATAGAAATATCTGTGGGTGTTGTATGCATGTGTATATGTATGTTGTTCCATGTGTATCATGTATATACCTATGTATGTTGTATTGTATGTAAACGTATATATACATGTGTGTGCATAGATATTAATTAATATGTGTATGTAAAAGCTCACATCTAGAGAACTCCTTAGTTTACATAACACTCTCATCTTTATTTCCCACCAGGCTGTTTTCCTCTGGACTTCCTCCACCATGCCCCAGTCATGAAGAAGAGTCATGCTAGAAGATCACATTGGTCCTGGAATTCACATAAAGTAACCTCCACCCTGGGGCTGCTCCCTCTGATTCTATGAGTCCTCTAAGAATCTCTATTTAAGGAGGGGCACCCAGGTCCATTCATCTCTTCCTCTCCCACCAGGTTGTACTAGATGGGACTTCTGCTTTGTGCCCTGATTGAATCAGGTAGTTGTTCGCCTCTGTCATCTTTTTTTTAGCTTCCTTTTTTATGTTCTCTCATTAGAGTGGAAGTTCACTGAGGACAGGGACTATCTTTTTTTGCTTGTATTGGTATCCTCTGCCCCTAGCACACTGCCTGGCACATAGCAGGTAGTTAATAAATGCTTATGTGTTCAAGGAAGACTATCACCTCTGGTGTAAGGGTTGGTGAGCTTTTCTCAGGGCTGCTCATTCACCTTTGGTGTCTACCTGCCTGTCACCTGTGGCTCCAAGAAGCTGGAGCATGAGCAGTGGCCATACTACAGTAAATCATCTCAGCCAAAGGGGCTAAATCAGGCTGAGGGCAACAGTCCTCAAACCTATCAGTGAACACGTGAAGACTTCCCTTAGTAGAATGGGTAGATGAAAACAATTTGTTCAAGCACCAGGAAGGCAGCTGAAACAGGCTCTGTGGAGTGCTCAGAGCTTGGTCACACATCAAAGACATCAAGGCCATCCACTGCATCCCAGGTCATGACCAGTCCAATGACTTTGGAAAAAAGAGTGAAGCCAACAACTTCTCACAACTCTGCCCCACTTAAATCCAGTTTATGCCAAATTAAAAGATATCACCATACCACTTTTAACATTTTTTTGTTCATTCTCCTCAAAACAACACTGGGAAGAAATTAGGACCAGTATTATTATGCTCATGTGACAAATGGTGAATCTGAGGCCTAAAGAAAGTTACTTGCCTACATTCACACAAATATCAGAATCAGAATTTAAACGCAGATCTAGCGACTCCAACTTCAGTGCTCTTGTCACTGCACCACACTGGCCCTGGGTATTTCTGCACACACACACACACACACACACACACACACACACACACGCACGCACACACACATACATACATATACACAAACATACATATTTAAATACATACATACATATTTGATACTTCAAAAAAGCCATGATTTCATCAGTGGGAATCATCTGGTACCAACAGAGATTACAGTTGCTTAAGAGCTAACATCACATCCCTGGAAAAAAAAATAATTACCTAGTGGAAAAACTTCTGGTGATGAGTCTTTCCAAATTTTACTAGTCTCCTCTCTAGACATACCTACAGTCTGTTACCAGGCCCATAATGAAAAGCCTTTCACATTGGTAAGATCTATCAAATATTTATGTGTATTTATCAATTAACAGTCACTTATTAGTGCCTAACAAATACAAATATATGTGTGTTGTTTTACATACATGCAAACATGCATGAATGCTTATGTATGTGTGTTTGCTATATTACAGTTCAACGCCCTTTCTATTATGCTATGTTGGCTTAGCATAGTATGAGAGGAAATTGGAAAATAATCAGGACAATAATTGGACAAAAACCTAAGTATGAATATTAGATCTACTACTAACTAGTTGTGTGACCTTAGGCAAGTCACTTAAGCTTTCTGTAGTTTGGGCTGCCCTTTCCCCTTGCTTGGGCCCTGACTGGCTCAGAGTGAATGTAAACATCAATTGTTTCTGTTTTGGCCAAAAACCCTGAGGGTCTTCCCCTCGCAGATTGATTTTTTTGGACTAGGTAAAGAGGCCAGTCTCCACCTCATTTCTTACCTACCCTTAATCACTGAATGGGTGCTCCCTTACTCAAACTGAGACCTTTTAAAGACCTTAGCAAAGAAAGGTGAAGGTGTCCCACCGCATCCAGCACTCTCTCCAGTCCTCTTGATCCATATCAGGTCACTGGACCCAGATGGTTCTGATGGAGAGAGAGAGCATGGTGACTTTGCAGCCCTCCCTCATTGAAATCCAATTTCCTTGCATGTTATGGCATCACCTTCCTGACATCACTCTCCTCTTCAGAAATGAAGGACAAACAACAACAGCCTGTCAATCAGTGCACAAGCATTTATTAAGCCTTTACTATCTAATAAGCACTCTGCTCAGTGGTGGGAATACAGATATAAGCAGAAAGCTAGCCTTTATCCTCGAGGAGCTTATATTCTAATGGGGGAAGACAATGCACAAAGGGAAGTCAGGGAACCTGACTTTGTAGAGAAAGTCTGGAATACAGCCTGGCTGCAGAGGAATGAAGACAAGACTGGCCAGGGCACTCTCCTTGAATGGAAGTTATGGGAAGAGCCATACAATCAGAGGCAGAGGCCATGGGAAAAGATACTTCCAATGTGTGAATTCCAGAGCTGGAGTGAGCTTCCAGAATGATGAGGTTTCTGGGACACAGTATAGAAAGTCCAGAGGGCGGCCTGGAGAGGATTTCAGCTGCCTCAACCAAAAAATGAGGAAGTTGGACCAGATGATAACTAAGGTTCTTTCCCATGTTCACTTTAGGGATAGCAGGACAGCTTGTGTCAATCATCTCTTGGGGAAGCAAAGTTGAGGTGTGAGAGTGAATCCCAACACACAGAAACTAATTGAGGCATATCCACCTTATAAACTGAAAGGTAATGTGTTGGACCAGAACAAATGCATTGTCGCCTGATGGTGATCATGGCCCTGAGCTAATTAATGGTGATGCTCTCTCATTTGGAGGCTAACTGGGAAAGCTGCAGTACTGAGATCCCAAATGGAGGCTCTGGTACAGAAGAGGTTTGGGCTGAGCCAAACTTCAGGCAAATTTACTGAAAACTTCAAAATATTCCCAGTTTTCAGTATGAAATGCGTCAGCAATGGGTCTTTTTTTCTTTTTTATCAAAACATAATTAGACTGTGGTGAATGACAGCATAAATCTTAAATAGGAAAGACAGAGGCAAAAAAAGACCACCCTGATAGAACATAACTGTAAATCTGCCCATAAAACTATATTTGAATTCTGATCTTATATACAGAAATGCATTTAAGCTCCCCAGCAAGATGCACCGACTTCCAAAGAAAGTGTTACCAATTAAACTAGAGAAACTTTAACAGTCCACTTTAATTATAGCGAAAGATGCACCAATCCCTCTCCAGCTCAAGCTAAGGTTTTTACTAGCAATGACTGGAACCAATTTGCGTGCTTTTATGTTGCGTCTAGACTTTAATAAGTGGTTGAAGTACTAAGCAAGTCAGCAAGTCGATGCCAGTATCAAGCAAGTAGTGTGCCCCGTGCATGGAAATGGAGCCCTGATTGAAGTTCATTCCCACTTCATTTGGAAAACACGTCTATGCAATGTGGTTGGAATGGCAACAGGACAGAGCATTCGTGATGTTCTTTGCAGGCCAAGTGCTTTCATCTCCTTCTTCGAGTTAACCAATCACTTTATATGATAGTTTACTATAGTCTTGTTATCATTGTAACAACAACTCCAGGGAAAAGTGGCATGGCTTAGCAGAGAGACAGTCAAGTTGGCCTTATAGTCTGGAAGACCTGGGTTAAAGTCCTGCCCCTGACACACACTGACACACTCAGGTAAATCACCTGATCTCTAAGTGTTCCAGGCTACTCTGTAAGACAAAAAGTTGCAAAGGGAATTGGCAATCTGTACCTGTGGAGAAACTTTTGATGTGGGAAAAGATGAAACCACAAGTCAGGATGCAAAAAAACAACAACAATTATAATTATTGTTATACATTAAAGGATAGCCATCATGGTATAATGAATAAAGTAGTTGAATTATAATCAAGAAAGCCTGAGTTCCCATCCCATCATTAGAAGGTCATTTCACTTCCTGAGTCTCATACAACTCTCTAAGACATATCTTCTAAGTTAGAGATGGGATGTAATCTATGTTGGTGAAGGGTATCATGAATTCTTAACATATTGAAATACATGAGAGGCAATGAGGCATTGGCATCAACAGTCCTGCCTCTGTCATGTGATAAATGTGACCATGAGAAAGTCACACACTCTCAGGCTAATTTTCTCATCTGTAAAATGGGGATAATAACGCCCCCAGTATCGAGTAGTTACCTCATAGGATTGTTGCAAGGATCAAATAATGTATTGTAAAGTGCCTGGCAACTTTAAAGCCCTATATAAATGTCAGCTGTTATTAAAAGTAACTCAAGACAATTAAAAACTATTAAAGCAGGTGACACAAGAAAAAAGGAACTTTATGGCATTTCAGAGCATCCAAACTTCCCCCACAGTGATCTTTCCTACCATTTTCTATTCCATTCAACTACTCAGTAGAGAGGTCGTTCCACACAAATTTGATAGTATCCATGATTGAGCACTTACAAGTTCTGGTTGGTGTTACCACCATTTAGCTTACCACCATTTAGCCAGTAAGGGTATAATGTAACATGAGGAAGAAAATGACCCACCTACCTCCCACATTGCTTTGGTTTGGGAACAATGATATTAACTATAACAATGATCAAATTAATTCTGTGTTAGGTCAAGGGTAACTAACTACACAATGTGCTGCAACAGAATGCATAGATGGGCTAAGTAGGTCATTGGAAGAATAAATTTAATTTAGATTTATTTGACACTCTTGATCCCCTTCTGTATATTTTTTCTTCTCTTTGATGCCATGGAAATGTTCTTTCTGGGTTCTTCTCCTTCCTCTCTGACCCCTTCTTCTCCTTCCCTTTTTTGCCGTAGCATAGAACTAAATTTCTCATTGGATCAAATGACAAAATATTGTAAAGTGTTTAGCACAATGACTGACACAGAGTAGATACCCAACAAATGCTTATTTCTTCCTTCTGTTGATATACATCATATCTTGTTCTAAACCCAAAATAATCTTGTTCAAAGTTGAAACTTACTACTCATGAACTTTAAATTTCAGGAATTCTTTCCAGGAGTGTGAAAGTTTCTAACTATCTACATCCAGCTGACCCTCCCAAGTGGGAACATACCTTATGGGTTGGTCCTTGTCCCTCCTCTCTCATATACTCTCCCCCTAAATGAGTCCCTCCATTTTCATGGTTTCATCAAACACATCTATGCAGATGATACCCAAATCTAATTTCTTCCCCAAGCTCCAGTCCTGCGTCTCAAACTGCCTCCTGGACATCTCCATGTGGACAGCCAAACCTAAAGCCAATTTACCTAAAATTAATCTCATCCTCTCCCCTTGCCTAAACCTGGTCTTCCTCTCAATTTTTCTGTTTCTATTTCTCTATATCTTCCTAGGTATCAAACTTAGGAAGTCATCGTCACTGACCCTTCCTTACTTTCAATCAGTTTTAATATACAACCAGTTGCTGAGAACCATCTAGTCTAATTCCATCTTATAACTCATATCTTCTTCAATCACAACGAAACAACCTACCTCAAGCCCTTATCCCCTCTTGCCTGGACTAGTATTTTCTTTTCTGATCAGTTGATGCTCTTTCCCCCCCTTAAATCACTGTCAATTCCTCCTTACTCCCTCCTCCAGCAGCCCCTCCTTTATAATAAACAAGTACAATAATGTGAAATGAATCACCACACTAACCACATCTAAAAATTAATGCTTCATCTGTACCTGTAGGCCACCACTCCTCTGCAATGAGGCTAGAAGTTTGCCTTATCATCAGTCTCCTGAAATAGTAAGCCATTACCATTTTGGCAAATCATTTTTACTTTACCTTGTCTCCATACCAGGTACCTTTCCTCACCTCCCCCTGCCCCCCAGCTTCCTTTTGTGCATTGTCTTCCTCCATTAGATTGTAAGATCCTTAAACATAGTTCTGGCTTTCTTTTTTGTTTTTGTATCCCTAGCACTTAGCACAGTGTTTGACACGTAAATGCTGATTGACTGGCCAACTAACATTGTCATGATCTCTCCTTTGCCCTTGTCACATTTTACTTTGTATCATAATTATGGATATGGCATAGCCCCCTCCCCCAAATATACGGCAAACTCTATCATTTTTCACCTTTGCATCTTCATTGTATTACACATATTTGGTGCTTAATAAATGTTTAATTAAATTGAATTAATACCTTAGGTGGTTCTTACATCATTCTTTTCAATCTTCTTACACTTTTTTCCCCTCCATATAATTCCTTTTTGTTGATTGATTGACGTTTTAAAGTATATGTACACCTATGGTGCTTAATATGGGAATAAGCATATGCATATCTAGTTAAACCAACTCAGCTCCTTTGAGAAATACAAACTTGAAGATGGCTGAAATCTAGAAATAATACAGAAACTTCATTTGAGCCATGAATTAAATTCCCTTCTGAATCAAAACTATTCACAAAACTTCTAACAAGTAGGAAAAAAATGACTAATTTGAGTTTTCCCTTTTCTCCTGGGCCCCATCTTGCCTGTATGAGGGTTATAACTGGCCTTTGGCATGTGTCCAGATGGCCTATGATAGAGGTACCCATGTGGGAGGCAGCAAGGACCTTCTTCAGGGAGAAGACATCAAAATGGGTGGCCTCTTTCTATTGGCTGCATAACAGGAACTGGCCACATCCTTCATACTACCAGATTGGGAGAGTCTCACTTTCTTTCCAGCGGCATCCAGAGGGAAAGTCTACTTCACCCATAGCATGGGAAGTATCCACTAAGCTAGTAGGGGGAAGGGCTACTTTCTCCTTTCACTTAGGCCCTGTGGCACTAAGAAACAGGCTTGGCATTTTGGTTTGGTTTTGTTTGTCCTTTTTCAGTTCTAAGCACAGGGAGTAAAGTCCCTGACCCAGGAGCTTGAGCCATGGTGACCTCAGAACCAAGATTCCAGGTTGTATGTTGCTATCAGCCCAGCAGAAAAGGCTTGAGAAACCAGAGTTGTGGGACACAAGCCCAGGGAAGCTTTGCCCTTGAAACTTGGTGAGATTAATGCTATTTGGGAGCTAAATTAAGCTATGAACTTCACCTCCCACTCCTCCCCAGAGAGTGAGAATCATGCCTTCCAGGTACTGAGGAGGAAAGTTTACATGTTTCTTCTTGTTATACCTTTGAAATAAATATTTCCTTGTAAAAGCTAATCTGACTTAAATTGTTCAGTCACAGTGCAGTGCATAGGCCTCCCCCCTAAAATTGGGAAAATGCAGTCACTGGGGCCTTGAACCAATAGTAAATGCTAGATACCCCTCACCATCCACCTAAGGATACAAGAGAACCCTGGGAAAGGGGTGGGAATATAATATACCTGACTCGGAGGCAGTTGGGGGCCAGAGTAGGCACTGTTACAGAAGCAATAAAAAGTATCTAAATAGCCAAAGGGCAGTCAGGAGAAGAGAGAAAGAGGAAAACAGGAATAATCTGAAAGTTTTACAGAACTTCATAGCATGTGATAATAGGAAAGGGCCCTAGAGACCATCTTATCCAATCATTTAACAGACAAGCAAAGAGATACCCAAGAAAAGCTGAGGCTTGTGGAGGGTCACGTAATGGTCAGAAATTAGAACACAAGTTTCTTGGCTCCTGTTTCAACGCTCTTTCTACTATCCTAGTACACTGTCTCTGATTTATAGCTAATAATGCTTTTTAGGATCCTGCAAGAACACAAACCAAAAAGCCTTTTCCCCTCAGGGTGTCACAGACTTTCAGAGTGAGAAGAGACTTTAGGGGTCTTGTCCAACTCATATCCATGCAAAAACAACCTCTAAAACATAACCACAGGTGGCCATCCAGTGTCTTTGCCTGAAGATCTTCAGTGAAGGGGCCATTATATGAATCAATATTTATTTGCCTTTAAAATTTGAGTTTTTAAGAGCAATAAGCCTCTTTACGCTATTCTGCAGTTACAACTGCTCCTTCTAGCCCTTGACAAAAAAAAAAAAAAGGAAACTTCTGCCATTCTGACTTTGACCTGGATGTCTCTGAGCCTCAGTTTCTTTAACCATAAAATGATGGTTTTGGACTAGATGCCAGTGACCTTGTTTTATATATTGGCTCAAAACAGAAAAGTCGCTGATTAAACTGAGAGAAATAGACATTTTTCTTTGCCTCACTTACTTCGAGACACCTTCCCCCATAAGATGAAAACTAGAAGAAAGTTCCAATTGCCGAGAAACTTTGTAGTGGAGTCAGAAGGGAATTGGGTTTGGAAGCAAGAAAACTGACTGCAAATACCAGCTTTACTCTTTAGCAGCTGTGTGGCCCTGGTTGAATCCTTTAATTCTCTAGGCCTGTTTTCTCACCTATAAAATGAGAGGATTAGACTATATAGCTTCTAAGTCTCAGGAAACTACATTTGAAAATGTAACAATGTCCTAAGAAATAGTACAGGAGGAGGAAATAACTGCTACCTTAGCATTGCAATATGTATAGCTTCTGGAGCTTCCTCTGGACTGGGCTGGGCTTCCAAAGGTAGTGAGTGCACATTTCAAGATTATCTCCAGTTATATTGTTGCTCCGAGAGATTTAAGTTAATATGAAAGCTGTATTGTTCAAACAAGAAGTAACAATATTAGAATAACATGTTTGTTCCTTGGATTTTCATTTAAACAAGCTGAGGGTATTTAGAGGAAGGGAGGGAGGGAGAAAGGGAGAAAGGAAGGAAGGAAGGAAGGAAGGAAGGAAGGAAGGAAGGAAGGAAGGAAGGAAGGAAGGAAGGAAAAGAAAGAAAAAGAAAGAAAGAAAGAAAGAGAGGGAAGTGACAGAAAGTGAGAGAGGGAGGGAGAAATAGAGGAAGATAGGAGAGAAAGGAGAAGAGAGAAGGGAAAAAAGAGTGGGTTCCTATTGCAAGGCATATCCAAACTCTTTCCCAGAAATAAAGCCATCACCTCTGGGAGGTCACCAAGTTCATTAAGGGCGCTGGCAACAGGAAACCTGGAAAGTGGGAGCTTTATATAAGGAACAGAAATGATAAATTTCCTTACACTTAAAAATATTTATTTATCTTGGCTGAAAATGAAACAAGTTTTCAACAGTCCACAGATGGTTCAAATCTCTCCTACTAATCTTGATCTGATCCCCACAGTCATTAGTGCCCTCACTGAAATTGCTTTTATATCTGCTCTGTATATATTTTGTATTGTATTATCCGTATATATTCCGTGCCCCTGCCCCCATAAAATGTAAACTCCCTGAAGGCAAGAACTTCTTTGTAATCTTTGTATCACCAGGGTCCAACACAATAAATGCCTTACAAAGAGTGGAGTAGGTACTCCTTAAATGCTTATTGAATTAATTATTAATTTTTTCCTTCAAAGCTCAGCTCGAAGGCCTCCTACAGGAGGCCTTTCTGGATTCCCCCAACTCCCAGTACTTTCCTCTAAAATTACTTTGTATGTTTTGTATGTACTTAAATGTGCAAATGTTGTCTGGAGGATATAAGATCCTTTTCTTCCTTTCCCTTCCTTTTTTTCTAGGTTTTATATCCTTACTACCTCTGTTTCTTTGGTAGCTGGACAATATCTGGCACACAATAGACACTAAATAAATGTTTATCTATTTATTGGCTCTATCTTTCTATCTAGAAGTTCAATTTAATAAGTACGTACCTTTTGTGTACTATGCTATGATGTTGTTCATCCTTTGTTTTGGAAAAGGACTAACGTCATCATAAGGTGATGTCTTGACTGGTACATGAATTGGATTTAAGTGAGGCAGAGTTACACAAAGTTGTCAGCCTCACTCTCTCTTTCAGAGTCATCAGAGTCCAGTGGCAAGACAAAAGTCCCAATGACTGGCAATGGCCTGGGATTCAGTGGATGACTGGTGGCTTTGATGTCTGAGCAAGCTCTAAGGCTCCATAGCATCTGCTTCAGGCTCCTTCAGGGCCATTGGAACAAATTGCTTTCATCCACCCATTCTACTAGGGGAAGTCTTCACATGCTCGGGGTAGACACCCCTCTAAGTCACTGACAGTCTGAGGCCTGTCAGTTATCCTCAACCTGATTTAGCCCACCTGCTGAGATGATTTTACCAGGATGTGACTGCTATGCACACTACAACTTCTTGGAGCCACAGGTGAGAGTTGAGTGCCAGGTGGACACCAATGGTGGACAAGCAGCCATGAAAAGGGTTCAGCAAACCCTCACGCCCAAGGTGCTAGTCTTCCCTGAGCATTTCATACACCCTTACACCTGCTATGATATCTACTATATAACTACACTAGATACTGGGGATATTAAGTTGATAGCAAAATAGTAGAAGACATGACTTCTGGCCCCATTAGTTCAGCAAAACAGACTCCCATACAACAATGAGGGTGATACAAGACAGATTAAAGTACTAAATTCAATAAAAATAAATGTCAAGATAGATAGTAGACATAATAAGTATCTTAGACCCCAGCCTAGCCCTAGGAACCAAGGTCTCTGATTTCAGCAGCATGGAGCAATTACACATCAACTTCACCAAAGAGAAGCAAACTATTTTTTGTTTTGTACTACCAAATGTTAATGCTGTAGCAGGAGGAGTCCAGGAAGGCTGAGATGGAGTGGGGAGTTCACTGACTTTGAGAAGCAAGTGACTCACTGCATCAAACTCCCTAAGCATCTTCTTCCTCCTTAAAGAGGAGAGCATATTCCCTGGAGAGATACTTCTTTCAAGAAAAAGGTATATGATTAGCATCAAGAGAAATCTAAAACTTCCAGAAAGCCAAGCACACCAAAGGAAAAGCTAAGGTTTACCTATCCCTAGTGCATTCTTCTGTCCCTAAGGACTACAGCATTCAGACTGGTTTGACAAGGACAAAGATGCTCTGAAAGAGACTATTGTTGGACCAGAGATGGGGAACCTGTGACCTCGAGGCCACATGTGGCCCTCTAGTTCCTCAAGTGTGGCCCTTTGACTGAATCCAAACTCCCCATAAATCTGCATTGAAACTGCTCTTTTTTCAAGATTCTAGCACAACATAAGGTAACATATTCTGATCTCTTTCCTTGAGGAAGAACTGTGATGGTGCCTTAGCAGGCCACGATCAATCTATCAACCAACAAACATTTACTACCTAACTGCTATGTACCAGGAGCTGTGCTATGTACTGGGAATATAAAGATAAAAGTAAACCAGTAAGAACTGAGATTAGATTCTAATGGGGAAGACCTGTACACATATATCTATGTACATTACATACAGTTATCCATTCCATGCAATAACTTTGCCCATTACTGTTTCTATATACTGGGGTCGGCATAAGAAATTAAATGTGAATTTTAGGGGAGTTTTACAGAAACTGTAGATGACACTCAAAGGTCAGCAGATGACACAGAGCCTATGACCAAAAACTTAACTCAAATTTTACAGTAAGGTAGCACAAACACCCCATAAAAGGAAAAGAAAAAAAATCCAGACTTCTGGTACGAAGGGAGGGCCAAAAAATTTTATACAGATTTTCTAGATTGTGGGAGCACCACCCCCCTAACCCCCCTGCAATGTGGAAAGGACAGCTATATATAATGGAGATCTGGCACATATGCATACCCCATAAGCTTGCATCTCTCCACTAGGGAGCTACTTGCAGAAAAAGTATGACAGATTTTTACTGAGGAGCATGAGAGGATATTCTGTAATTGGTTCTGGTTAGTTAACAGCATGATTAGGAGGAGACATTTTTTACTGGTTGAGTAGACAGAACTGATCATTTCTTCAAAAAAAAAAGAGGTCAGCTTTGACCCTCTCTTCTGCATCATGTGTGGAACACTGAGGTAACTCCTTCACTCATGACATCCAGTGAGAGAATATATTGTAAGAGAAAAGGCCTCAGGACCTTCTTCCCCTTGCTTACGACCTATGGTCCCTGAGAAGTGAGATTCTGTTCTTCGCCTTTTTATTCATTCTTTTCTGTTTTATGTGCGGGAAGGGGGTGGGGGAGCGGAGTCTTCATCCATGGTAGAGAGAGCAGGTCACAGAAATCTAGGAGTTGGGATCCAGCCTAGCACTGGCACCCTGGGGAGCAAGAAATAATCTTTGGTTAGTCAGAAGTCATACTATATCTGCACCAAAGCTATGTAGAAAATGAGTTAAGTTTGAAGTCTAATCTCGCTCCCCTCCGCTTCTTCCTGATAATGGAAAGTAGGCCCTAGAGGTACTGAGAGAAATGGCTGTGCTTTGAACTTGCTGTATCTTTGAAATAAATATCCCTTTGTAAAAGTGACTGGGCACTAAGATGTTAATTAACTGGAGTCCTCCTCACTAGTTTCCTAACAAATGGAATTTAGCCAGTAGGGGCTTGAGCCCAGGGCAAAAAAAGAAAGTTACCTACCAAACCCTCAGGGCATCCTACAACCTTGAGGGGAGAGGTAGCCAATCTTGAAAGAGAAAGCCAGAGCATCCAATGCTGCTATAGAAAAGGAATACAAGGTAGTTTGAGCAGGGAGTGCACTAACGTCTGGGGGAAGATCAGAGAAAGCTTCGTGTAGAAAATGGTGTTTGAACAGAATCTTCAAGGATACCAGAGATGATGAGAAGTCAAGGGGAGGAGAGGGTATCTTCCAGAAATATGCAGAGGCAGAGAGGCAAAAGATGGAGGGGTACATATGTGGAACAGGACAGCAGTGCTGTTGGATTATAGTTTTTAATTAAGAGTAACAAAAGAATATACTAGGGACAGCCAGGTGGCACAGTGAATAGAGCACCGGCCCTGGAGTCAGGAGGACCTGAGTTCAAATGCGGCCTCAGACACTCAACACTTACTAGCCTGTGACCTTGGGCAAGTCACTTAACCCCAATTGCCCTCCAAAAAAAGGGCAAAAAAAAAATATACTAGACATATGCTGAAGTGGGGACTTCGTATTGGATCCTAGAGGCAATAGGGAACCACTGGAGTTTATTGAGTTGAGAGGTGATATGGTTAAACATGGGCTGCTGGAAAATCACTTCGATGACTCTATGGAGGATGGATTATAGTAGGAAGAAGCTTGACGCAGGTAGAGAAAATCCTCTATTTTATCCCATAATTGCCACCACTGCATAATCATCATATCCTGGGTTGTGTTTGTTTGTTTGTTTGTTTTCAGTCCAAAAGTTGGTTTGTGAGCTTTCATCTCGTAATTGTCGTATGGTATAAATCTGTTGTTCATGACGCTTAAAAGCTAAACAGAGCAGCAATGTATTTGCCAGTCGCATATGGATACATATTTATCTCTCATGCATTTCAGGCTGTGAGCCTAGAATTCTCAGCACATGCATATTGTCAGTATATTTCCGAAAGCGTTTCTGGGGCGCACTGCAGTACTAACAGTATTGTCACTCAATCCAATGAAGAGTCACAAACACAAGGGAGCAGGCAGGCTGACAAAGCTGCCGTGAGTAAGTCACATGATATGGTAAGACTTGCATCTTCCCAATTTTAATGTATATTCATAAGTATTCCATGCATCCTAATCTTATACCAAAACAGTTTAGTAATAAGTGATTTTTAAATAACACTGGCATGAAATTTTTTAAAGCTTCACGTAATAGTTGTACCCCACTTTTTTACCAAAAAAAAAAATTGGCGTAAAATCTGTGATAATTATGCAATGAAATATGGTAGAAGGGTGTTGCAATAGCCTAGCCCAGGGTTTCTTAAGCTTCTTCCACTCACGACCCCTTCAGCACTGAGAGGTGATAAGGACCTAAACCAAGATGGCTACAGGACCAGGGATGTGAACAACTAAAGATAAACTTTACTCCCAAATAAATGGCTAATTAGGTATAGAAGTTAGAGCTCAAATTATTCATTTCTTTCTACTTCTCTGTTTCTTTCTTATCATACTGGAACACAATGTTCATTTCAGGGATGACATTTACAAGGAAATTTAGTCTTGATTAGGTGCTCTGGTAGAGTTCAGCCAGTGAGCAGAACAGCATCATACAGTATACAGTGTGATACAGCAGGCTTCTTAAACTGACAAATGAATACCACCAAAAAGGAGATAAAGCTCTTGGATTCAAAATAAAGGTAGGAAATCACTTAGAGACTCTGGAAAATTAAAAGACCAGAGTCTTGAATACTTTATACAAGTATTGATTGTTATTTTAAGATTTGTAAATATTATTACACTTCAAACATTTCATAAGAATAGTGACTGGATCACTGGGTAATCCCTCCACTGATATAAATAGCAATCCTTCCATGTCTTAGTAAATGGTCTTCATTAGTTTTTGTGGCCAAAAAATGTCAGTACCTGGTGGCCAACTTTCTAGCAGTGAAATTTTCCCTATTTATTAAAGTTGCTCCTCAGACAATAGACACACAATTTGTGCCTGGACCTATATTCAAAAGCCCTTAGAACTTGATAGGAATAACAAAGTTTATTCTCTAAAGAAAGAGCATTTGAAAACCCATGGTCACTTCCAATAGTATACTATTAAATGTTTAACAATCAGCTCTCCATAGGAAAAGCAATGTACGGACAAGATATTTTTAAGTTTAATTTTCATTGTTAACATTTTTTCTATTACTTTCTTATGTCCAGACAATCAACAAAACGGTAAATCAAATACTGATTTGTAGCATTTGCCAATTTCCACAGAAATGGACATTATTCTTAGTTCCCACTTCCTGATTGGACCTGTAAGAAGGAAGTGAGTAGAAGACTTTAGATCTAGGGACCTGGGATGCAAGGAAGAAGTGGTGGGGGCATCACAGCTTCATTTTGGTACTCCTACCTCGTTTACCCAGAATATGCCTTGACAGAAAAAAGAGTTAAAGATTGGGGAAGGAAAGTTAGAGAGATAAAGGCAAAACACTAGGACCCATCCATGTGGAAATGACTTCTAATTTGTTTCATATGTGTATATATGTATGTATATGTGTGTATACATGTGTGTATGTATGTGTGCATGTATATTATATGTATACATGTGTGTATGATATATATGTATATGTGTGTATGTATTCCTTTTCCCCTGTCAGGATATAGAATTCCCATAGTTGCTCTCCTTCCTGCCTCCCCAATTCCTAATAGCTTTTATACTTGACCTGGACTTGGAATGAACTTATGCTCAGGCTCAGTCAATCTGTCCAATGTGATAGGAGGAGTTCCAGGAAAGGTCCAATTCCCTAAAAATTATATCTCCAAAGTGGTCCTTTCAAGGCCCTTAAAACTCCCAAATTATATATTCCTTTGAACTAAGAATTTGAAGCTCTTACTTGTCTGACAGGAATAACCATTACTAACCATTAACATCTTAGTTCAAATTAGTTTAGTCAATCCCCCAGCAAAGCCCTTAAGAAATGAGTCACAGAACAAGTAAAATGCTATGCTTAGGTACAAAAAATCCACTTCATAAGTACAAGATGCAGGAGGCTCTCTAACGAGAGCCATTGTTCTGAAAAACTTATCAGGTTTTAGTAGCTTGTGAGCTCAAATTGAGTCAGCAGTGTGATGTGACAGCTAAAAAAGCTAATGCAATCTTAGGCCACATTAACAGAGTCATAGCTCCCCGGAATTGGGATGTCATAGTGCCATTGCACTCTGCCTTCATCAGGTTCCATCCAGAGAATTACGGTCACTTCTAACAAGGACACTGATAAACCAGAGAGTGTCCGGAGGAAGGCAACTCAGATAAGGAAGATCCTTGAGTCCATGTCATATGAGGACTGGTTGAAAAAACAGGGCATGTTTAGCATGGAGGAAAGAATACTCAGATGAGACCCGTGTTCAAGTATTTGGAGGGCTGTGATGATGGAGAAAGGGGCAGTTAGGTGGCAGCTAGGATGAAGTACTGGACCTGGAGTCAGGAAGACTCCTCTTCTTGAGTTCAGATCTGACCTCAGACACTTACTAGCTGTGTGACCTTGGGCAAATCATTTAACCCTGTTTGCCTCAGTTTAGTCATCTATAAAATGAGCTAGAGAAAAAAATGGCAAAACACACCAGTATCTTTGCTGAGAAAACCAAAAATGTGGTCACAAAGAGTCAACACAACTGAAAAAACTAAACAAGAAGCTATAAAGGAAAGACTGGACTTGTTCTGTTTGACCCCAGAGGGCAGAACCAGGAGCAACAGGCAGAAGTTACAAAGAGACCAATTAAGGCTTGATGCCAAGAAAGGCTTCCTAATAGTTAGAGCTGTCCAAAAGTAGAATGTCCTGTTTTAAGAGATGATGAATTCTATCTCATTGAAAGTCTTTGAGAGGAGGATAAGGGATTACTTTCTGGTATAGGGAAGCAGGGAATTCCTATCAATATATGCCATGGTTGACCATGATATTCTTTCCAACTCTCAAATTCTGAGAAGCACATTTAGTGGGTGGGAGAGGTCATAAAAGACCTGGATTTCTACCAGAGGAGATAAGTCCAGGAGGGTAAAAAAAAAAAAAAAAAGCAGAGGGCACTAGTTGGAGGGGAGAGAAAAGAAGCATAGAAAGGGAGGATTTGGGATGAAAAATGGAAGAGCATCAAAACCAAACCCTACCTACTTCAAATGTTATCTACTTCTGGTCTTGATATAAAGACCTTACCATCCCACTTATATTTAAAAGCACCTGGTGATCTATAAATTAGTCATACAGGGGAAATTTGTCAGATACATAGGAAAGTAATATAGCCTATAAGTCAGTTACCTGAATTCTTTTGCCACTTATAGCTAGGGTCTGAGGTCAGATTTGAACTCAGGTCTTTTTGCCCTCAGTGCTCTATCCACTATACCACCAGCTGCCTGCATTTTATAGTACCACATGCATTTAGTCACTTTATAATTTATTTTATAAACATAAAACTTCTTTGAAATCTATCTTCAAATACCAGCTCCTATTCCACCCTTAGGAAAAAAAAAAAAGACTCACCCACAATGTGGAATAACTACCAGGAAAATGAAGTCCTATTTCTTTGGGCATTTACAATTCAGAGGACAAATATAGATTTTTTTTTTAAATCACTGTTCCCTTTCTGTTTTACCTTTTTCTTAATTGTAGGAAAAAGGCTTTTATATCTCTATGTATGTCATATATTTGTATCATTCAAAAAAACAGAAAAACCATAGCCTGAAGACTAGATATAGCCTATAGCTATTTTTTCCTCACTAGCAGGGAAACATATGTCAAGAATTTGTAATCCCCATTAATATAGATTTGGATGTGGATTCTTCCCAAATCTATGAACAAATCTTTACTCTATTTTCTTTTTCTGACTTGGTTGTCTCACATAAAGCATCTTATGTGAAAGACATAAAATTTCACTCAGACTGAAGCTGCTTGGTTATTATTAAAAGGGCATGATTAATTTGAGTCACTAATTTCACTGCAAATTCAGATTATTTGTTGAACACCATCAGAAATGGAATAAATGCTTTATAGCTTGTGTGGACAAAATTATAAATAAACTATGTTGGGCATTTCATGCAGTATGAACACAAAATATAATATTCAAAATGAGTTTTACTGATTTTTTAAAAAGGAAAACCTATAACCAAGGTAATTGCTAGATTAGATAGGGGGAAAAAAAGAATTTGGATAACTATAATATGGATGCAATGTGACTAGAACTATATTCAAGAGAATGAAGCAAGGGCTAAATATTTCATCTCTTCTGCCATATTTTTGATTAAGCACAATAAGCCGTGGGAATGGTTGCAAGTTCACAAGAGCTCATCTTTCCTGTTTGTGACTTACATTCAGCCTGTTCACCCAGTTCACAGATGTGAATGGCTTCTTAATCAAAGACGCCAGCTTTGGAGAGAAATAGCATGTAGGTGGTTTATAGAAAACTTCCTTTCTGTTTTGACCTACAATCTAAGCAAAAGATCAAAATGAATCCTGTTGTTTCAAAGGCTCAATTGTGGCTCTAGCCCACAGTCTAGCAATGTTGGGAGCACATGGAGTTCCTCAGTCAGCCACAAAGCTGAGAAATGCCATGAAAGCTCATTATTGTGTATTCACACACCACATTCAATGCTCTGGGAACATCAGTCTTCTGTACTTTGGGGAGACAGTTTTTTAAATTCCCTTTCCTGGTGAAGGCCATCACAGGGCTCCAACTAGCAAATCCATAATTCTGAAGGTCAAATCCTTTCCTAAGATATATGTGTTTGTCTCTCACAGACATTCAAATGAAGGGATTTGGAGGCTCTAAGGACAGAATGGATTGAGAGAATGTTTCACTTCCTGACCCTATCTTAGAATTAAACATTAAAGAGCTATCATTTTTACCCCTGGAATACTAAAGCAAAAATAAAATGTAAATAGTAGGTGCTATGACAGGTTAAAATGTGGATTAATTTCTCAAATTATCTGCCACAAAGAGTTCAATAATAATAAAACTTTAAGTCAAGTGGTTCTTTGTAGGGAAGAAAGAAACAAGTACCTACTGTGTGCCAGGCACTGTGTTAAGCATTTTTCACAAATATATCTCCTTTGATCCTCACAACAACTGGGAAGGTAGGGGCTATTATTATCCCCATATCATAGATTGGGAAACTAAAGCAAATAGAGGTTCAGTGATTTGCCCAGGGTTATGTAACTTGTAAGTGTCTGACATCTTATATTTTCCTGTCTCCAGGTCTACAACTCTACTGCACTTTCCTCTAACCATAGGTCTTCAATCTCATGCTTCCCATGTCCCCTGAGGGAAGTAGACCAGGACTCAGCTCAATTTCCATTTGCCCCAAACTGACTTCCTGTTGCACCTGCTCAGGGAAACTTCTGAACCCACATGATCTCCAGCCTCATTCTCTTTCAACCCTTCCCCATCCAAACTGTTGCCAAGGCCAGCCAATTTTACCTTTGTAACATCTCTCAAATAGGCTCTCCTGAGTCCCAGCAGCTAGGTGGTGCCATGGATAAAGTGCCAGGGCTGAAGTCAGGAAGACTTGCCTTTTAGAGTTCAAATCTGGCCTTAGACACTTACCAGCTATGTGACCCTGAGCAAGTCACTTAACCCTGTTCATTTCATTTTCCTCAACTGCAAAATGAGCTGGAGAAGGAAATGGAAAACCACTCCAGTATCTTTGCCTAGAAAACTCCAAATGGGGTCACAAAGAATGGGACATGACTGAAAATGACTTACACAACAAAGTACCAACTAGAATCTCATCTTTTATTGGAAGCCTTACTTCTTTTAATTATTTTCTATTTATCCTGAATATAGTTTGTACATGTTTGTTTGCTTGCTGTCTCCCCAATCAGACCATGAACTCCGTGAGGACAGGGATTGCCTTTTGCCTCTTTTTGTGTCCTTAGCGGTAAGCACAGTTCCTGGCATATAGTAGATACTTAACAAACATTTACTGACTGAGTGACATAAAGCTTATCTTTTGTGCTTAGACCATCCCACGTTGTACATATATTCTCATAGTCTCATTCATTCATTTAGAGCAGGAAGTGTCCTGACAGGTCACTTTCCATGTGATCTAAGAACCATAAGTTTTGAGCTAGAAAGGATTTTAAAAGTCATTAAAAATGTAACTCCCTCATTTGACAGATGAGGAAACAGGCCCTGAAAAGTGAAGTTAATGGTCCAAGGCCACATACTACAAGTTATGTAAATGGCAGCTAAAATTGGAACCCAGATGCTGACTACAATCTGCACTTCTTAGTACACAACATGTGAATAAGTAATAATAACAGTAACTCAAAAAATAAACAGTGGTATTTAAAGGATAGGGTTATAAAGCATTTACCTTCTGCGTCTCATCTGATCCTCTCAGGACTCTTTGAGATATATAGGAATAAGACCAAAAAAGGGTTTTTCTCGGATTTTTTTCATGCCCATTTAGCATCACCTCTTCCAACAATTCATAGGTCATTTACTTGATTCTCATTCCATGGCCATAGACAGTGACCACTGACAGCCACCTCACAACTGTCACTGAAGAGAAGTTTAGTAGACTAGAAAGAACACAGGACTAAGAATCAGAAGGCCTGCTCTTGTCTCAAACTCTTCCACTAACAATTGTGTGATGTTAGGCTTCATTACGTCAACTCCTTGGACTTGACGTCTTCTTTTACAAAAGGAAAAGGGTTTGGAATCTCTGATCCCTTGTTGTTGTTCAATTTATTTTTCAGTTATGTCTGACTCTTCATGACCCCATTTGAGGTTTTGTTGGCAAAGATACTGGAGTGGTTTGCCATTTCTTTCTCCATCTCATTTTACAGATGAGGAAAATGAGGCAAACAGGGTTAAGTGACTTGCCCAGGGTCACATGGCTAGTAAGTGTCTGAGGTTGGATTTAAAGTCATGAAGATGAGTCTTCCTGACTCCAGGTCCAGTTCTCTATCCACTGCACCACCTACTTGCCCTGGCAACTGATCACTTAAGCCCCTTTCAACTTTAAAAGTTGATGACTCCATGAAACCTCTGAGAAGGCCATGATAACTCAGCACAAAGCTATTGCCAATATCGTGTTGGGGTGGGGTGGTGGGAAGAGTCTTAAAAAAAAAAAAACACCTTTATCAGAGGTATTGTAAGGAATACTTTGAAGTAGTATTATAAAGAAAACTTTTTCCTTTGAAGGATAGTACATTAATAATTAACTCTACAGCCCCTGGCAAAGTGATAAGGTACCAGGGTTATGGTATGGCTATAACAAAGCTGTAAGTCCCCAAGGCAATTGCCCTGAGTGGAAATTTAATTGAGGGCACCCCAGTCCTATCCCTACCATCAGCCACAAGAGAGGGCTGGATAAAAAGAGGCTGCTCAGGTAGAAGGAAGGGGAGGGAGCCCAGAAATAGCTTGTTTTAGTGTGTAAGAATACGAGAGTTGAAAGTAAAAATCCTGCGCTTTGAGAACCCATTAGCTGCTTGACCCTTGGCAAGCCACAGAGAGTTTGGCGTACTTTAAAGTGCCACGTAAATGCTAGATGATATTACAATAACTAAATTCAGCCAGACATCCATTCATCAAACTCCTATTACCACCAGGATCTGCATTAACTGCTAAGGATACAAAGAAAAAGTAAATAAGTAAAACTATCCTTGCCCTCAAGAAGTTTATATTCTATTGGAGTAAACAGCATGTGTACAGATAAGTAAATTTTTAAAAATATATTTAAAAAATACAGTGGTTAGAAATCTGGCTATAGAGTCAAGAAAACTTGGGTTCAATCCCTGCCCCTTAGACATACTCCATTCGTGACCCTAGGCAAACCACTTAAGGGGAGAAAAGGAAGGGAATAAGGGTTGAGGTGGCATCCACTATGTGCCAGCCCTGTGCTTCCTTACCATTGTTATCTCATGTGATCCTCACAACAAGTCTGTAAGCATGTATATAGTGCCTGCTCCGTGCAGACACTGTGCTAAGGGCTTTTTTGCTTCTTTAAGATCTGCTGCTGAACCATTCTCCCTCCATGCCACACATAAGGAAATGATTCCTTAACCCAAAGGTAGAACATTGCATTGATTCTTATTAAATGATTTCTTATTAGTCAATCAATGGACATTTATTAAGTATCACCTAAGACTATGTCCTTGGGTATTAGATCTAGAACTGGAGGGACATCAGAGAACATTTAGTTCAGCCCTCTCGTAAAGTCAAAAATGAAACAATCCTTTCCCTCAAGGTGTTTTCATTCTTTTTTTTTTGGGGGGGGGGGGGTGGAGGGTTACAACATGTATGTGTATATGTAGGTATAAAAATAAATCAGGATAATTGGAGGGGATGCACCAGCATCTGAGGGATCAGAAAAACCTCATGTAGAAGGTACTGCTTGAATGCCTGTGCTTTGAAGAAAACTAAAGATTAAAAAAATTACTGATATATGTATATGTCTATTGACACATATATCTTGACATATGGGCTAAACCAGGTTGAGTAACTGACAGACCTGTAATAACTCACCTGGGGAATGTCTACCACAAGCATGTGAAGGCTGTCCCCAACAGAATGGATGGATGAGAACAATTTATTTCAACAGCCATGAAGGCGGCTAAAGCAGACATTGTGGAACCTTAAAAGCTTGGTCAGACATTGAAAATGCCAATGCCATCCACTGCCATCACAAGCCATCATCCTGAATTTTTCCCTGCACCTGGAATCTGATGATTTAGGAAGAGAGAGTGAGGCTGATAACTTTGTGCAACTCTGACTTACTTAAATCCAATTTTATACACAAGTCAAAATATCACCCATGATATCATTGGTTCTTTTCAAAAATGAAGATCAAACAACAACAATCTACACATTTTGTACATACATTATAGACACTCATATGTATATATGTTTATACATATACATACACATTTGCATATATACAATGTTTTATGTATATATATATATATACATATATAATGCATGTATGTATGTATGTATGTGTAGAGATATCTTATAGTCTTACCCTGCAACCTCCCTCACTCTGGAACATCCATTCACTCTTGCAACCTTTTCACAGTGGAATATTTCTCTGTTTTACCATCCACCTTACCTTCTCACTTTGGTGAGTTCCTCCTGGAACCTCCATTTTAGGCTGCCTAGGCTAGCCCACCTTCATTCCCCTCCCAGATGGGCTTCTGACTTTCTGGACTTCAATATGTGACATGCCCTGCACGGATATCTTCACATACACACACACACACACACACACACACACACACACACACACACACACACACACATGCTCCTTCCCCATCCCCCACCAACTGCTTTTTCAACCCTTTTTTGCATGTTGTCTTCTCCCAGTAGAACGTAGACCCATCAAAGGCACAAATTGTTGGTCAATAAACATTTATTAAGCATCTATTATATGCCAAGCACTGCACTAGGTCTTTCTGCTTATATTCATATTCCTAGTGTGTACACAGTACCTGGTACGTAGTACATCCTTAATCGATGCTTGTTGCCTTGCCATTTAACCTTCATTTCCAAATGTATCCTACCTCACTCCCCAATCCAAAGAACCATCCCCTGTAACAAAGAGTAACAAAAGTCTAAGAGGAAAGTTGATTCAGCAAAAGTAACAGCAACTGAGTCTGACATGATATGCAATATTCTGCACCCTTAGTATCCACCTCTCCAAAGAGATGAGGAAAGTACCATTTCTCATCTCTCCTTTAGGACGAAGCTTTGTGATGATAATTACATTTCATCCAAACCTCTTATTTTACAGGAATGTTAGAATGGCATTATGATCTGGGAACACAAAGACAAAAATGAAAAAAAAAATGCTACTCTCAAGGAGCCTACATTCATTTGAAAGATACAATCTGAATATAGCGTTCAAGTGTTTTTATTTTTGTTATTGTGGTTCTTTTCATTTATATTATTGTATATATTGCTTTTCTATTATTTCTTATAAGCACAATTCCATTACATGCCTATCCTACAATGTATTTAGCTATTTCTCAATCAATGGATGTCCACTTTGTTTCTAGTTTATACTAGTACAAAAGGTGCTGCTTTAAGAATTTCAATACACCCTCCAAAAAAAAAAGCAAAAAAAAAATAGAATTAACATTAAGATTTGGGGCAGGTAGATGGTGCAATGAATAGAGCACTGGCCCTGGAATCAGGAGGACCTGAGTTCAAATCCAGTCTCAGACACTTACTGGCCATGTGACCTTGGGCAAGTCACTTAACTCCAATTGCCCTGCCCTCCCCCCTCCAAAAAGCAAAAAAAAAAAATTATTTTGATACAAGTTGGACATTTCTGTTTTGGTCATTGTTAAACAAGTTACAGGTCTAGCAGTGGGATCTCTGTGTTAAATGGTATTGACATAAATCCAAATTGCTTTCTAGAGTGACTGGACAAATTCACAGCTTCATTAACAGTGAATCTATCTTTACATAGCTCCTCAAATATTGACTAGTCCCATCTTTGGAGGGTATGAGGTCAAATTTCAAGTCATGTAGATTTATATTTATGTTGTTTTGGAACAATATTCCTTATGTTGCTACCAGTTTACAATTCTTCTTTTCAGACCCATGTGTTCATATCCTTTGACCACTCATCTATTGTGAAATAACTGATGATCTTATATGTTTGTGACAGTTCTCTATATATCTTGGATATATGACCCTTATCAGAAATATCTGACATAGAGATTTTTCTCAATTTATAGCATCTCTTCTTAACCTAGATGCATTGATTTTGTTCATGTAGAAGATTTTTGTTTAAATTTCAAGTGATTGAAGTTATCAGTTTTATGTCCTATAATCTCTTCTATCCCTTTTCAGTTAAGAATTCTTCTTCCTATCTACGAAATAATCTGGCTCTCTTGAACTTTTTTTAATTGTATGATCTTTAATGTCCAAGCTGCATATTTACTTTGAGCTTAATATATTAAATGGTGTCAGATATTGGACTCAACTTCATTTCTTCCAGTCTGTTTTCCAGTTTTCCCTGCAATTCCTATCAGAAAAGCAGTTTTTCTCCAAGTAACTTAGATTCTCAAGTTCATTAAATACTGGGTTATTGAAGTCAGTTGTTTCTGATTTTCTTTATCTAATCTCTTCTACTGATCTACTTTTCTATTCATTGTCCAGTGCCAAGTACTTATTATTATTATTATATTATAGAATCTAAATCACTGATAAAGAATCTGGAAAGCACAAAGCCCCTTGGAGGATTACAGGAGAAAAAAAAACTTCTCATTGAATGGCATGTTCAAGAAACACTCTCATCATTGATATATATGAGCAAAGGTGGTCTTAGATATTGATAAAGTCATTAGTAACTTTGTTAGCATGATATGAAAGGTCCCAGAAAGCATCTCCCCAATCCAACTAACATGCTACATTGCCACATTACATCTTACTGTGGGTTAATATGCTTAAGGGTCTTGGTTATAATTTCAGCCATTACTGTATGTACTCCTAAAATATTATTCAGCCAAAAATATCTTAGAAGTAATTAATTGTTCCTGATAGCCATACTAGAGAATGGGGTTTTGAGGGAACAAAGAACTGAAAAGTAATATTTTATTAGGGAGCAAAAAAGAACAGTAATACCAACAGGTTTGATTTGGACACAGTTCCCCAGTAGTGTAGGGCTCTTATTAGCCAGGGAACAAGATAAAGAGGAAATAGAAATAGGGAGAGTAACTAAAAAGAAAGAGGACACTGAAAGTAATTTTAAGGAAAACACCAAGATGGTGGAGTTTAAGAAAGTATAACAGAGCCCCCCAATAAAACCCCTCCACAAAGATTTTTAAAATGGACAATAATAAGGAAATTAAAGAAAAAAAACACACATTTCCAATCTAGAGCAGTGTAAGGAGACAGACAAAGAGATCTGCAGACACTGGAACCAGGCTCTAGCCAGAAGCACACCACAAAGGGCATCCTAGCACTCAATAAATTAAGGACTGAGAGAGTATACATGGCAAGAAGGGGTGTAGATATATGCTGGGCAGCCTTGACTTTGTGCAGGATGCAAGAACAGGTACTAACTGAAAGCCTCACTGTCTACTATATGGTTCTCATTCATATATCCAGGACAGAATGAAATGGGGACTGGCACCTAAAGGTGGTGTTCAAGGGAGAGAAGCAGTCATGGGCCCTAGTCTTCATTCTGAGTAAGGAGCAAGTTCAGAAACAAATATTAACTGTGGAGTTCTGAACCCAGGGTTGTAACTGAACATAGCAGGGTCAGTCAAGCCATGTGTGAAGCCTACAAAACAAAAGGGCAGAAATCCCAAATCAAAGGGAAACTTGCAGTTCCGTCGCTCTGAATCTGCAGAGCTTTCTAGCTTACCCGGTAGAGAAATTGACTGGATTACCAACCAGGGTAAACCAACAACTGTACTGCTCAGACCAAAACCCAGCAACTTACAGACCTCAGATTAGGAAAAAAGTGACAAGACTTTGCCCTTGATAAGGAAACTTAAGGAGGACTGAAAACTTGTAGGTCCCTGGCCAGAGTTGTCACAGAGATCCTGGAAAAACATAATACTCAATAATCCAAGAAAACTATAGGACCTAAAAGTATATAAAGTCAGCCCAGATATTCCCTACAGACTTATGCAGAGCAAGGATTAGACAGAAAAATGCAAAACAAAACAAAACAAATCTTGCTATAAAGAGCTGCTATGGGGACAGAGACACTCAAGACACAAACTAAGAAGAGAATGACTCCAAAACAACTATAAGCAAAGCCTCAAAGAAAAACACAGTTTGTACATAGAATCAATCAAAATTGTTGGAAGAGATAATGATTTTTTTTTCTTTCCTTTTTTTTTTTTTTTTTTGGTAAGGAGCTAAAAATTATTTTTAAAATCAAATGAAAGTGCTAGAAGAAAAAATGAAAAAATAAATGAGAGCTCTGGAAAAAAATATATTTAGAAAGCAATTTAACAGCTTGGAGCAAGGTATATAAAACCTTACTAAAGAAACAAAGTCTCTAAATATTGAGTGGACCAGATAAAAGCTGATGACTCCATTAGAAAAATGAAAAAAAAAAATTAAATCAAAAGACTTTCAAAAAATAGAAGAGGGAGCAGCTAGATGGTTCAGTGAATAGAGCAACCAGCCCTGGAGTCAGGAGGACCTGAGTTCAAATCTGGCTAGAGACACTTAACACAAAAAACTAGCCATGTGACCTTGGGCCAGTTACTTAATCCCAATTGCTCTCCAAAAAGCAAAAAAAAAAAAAAATAAGAAGAAGAAAATGTAGGGTAACTCAAAGCAAAAATAAATTAACATAGTAGGCAAATTGAGGAGAGGTAATTTAAAAATCACTGAACTACCTCAAAGCCATGGCTTACATAAATAAATTAATAAATTAACTAATTCATTGATTACAGAACACGGACATCATATTTCAAGACATCATAGAAGAAAACTGTCTGGAACTCTTCAAAGCAGAGGGCAAGGTGGACACAGAAAGAATCTACGAGCAACCTCCTGAAAGAAATCACAAAATGAAAACTCACTGGAATAGTAAAAACCAAAATCCAAAGATTCCAAATCAAACAAAAATATTGTAAGAAGGCATAAAAAAAGAATTCAAGTGCCAAAGGTAGGGATCGCACACAATTTAGTAACCATAACTATAAAGGAGTGGAGAGCTTAGAATATTATATTTTAAAAGGCAAAGCATATAGATTTATAACCAAGAATAAATCACTAAGCAAAACTGAGCATAATCATACGGGGGGGGAAATGAAGGACTTCTAATGAATAGACTAGAGCTGTATAGAAACCTTAAAATACAAACACAGGGGTCAAGAGGATCATAAAAAGGTAAGCATGATTAAGCAATCATAAGAAACTAATCAAAGATAGAATGTTTATATTCTAATATGGGGCTATGCATACACGCACACGCATACATACACACAGGCACACACACATGTCTGTGTATGTGTATGTATGCATTTCATCTTAGAATTCTAACATCAGGGGTCATTGAAAGAGTCTACTTGGACAGAGAACCTAGGAGTGTTTCTATTATATTTTGATGATTTGAAAAGAAGAATAGAAAAGAATGGATACATTGGGGTAAGGGTAATAGAAAAAGAAGGTTAGGGAAAATATTGAGGTCCACAAGTAGAAGCTTATACAGACAAGGAGTAAGGGATGGAGAATTGAGTGATACTTAAACTTCACTCTCACCTGAACTGGTCAAAGAAGGAAAGAATACATACATGTTGTTGGGTAAGAAACATAGTTCACTCATTAGGGAAATAGGAAAGAAAGCAGAGAAGGAAAAAGGGAGGAGTGAAAGGGAGAAATAAGGAGGAAGGAAGATTAAGGTAGAGAAAAACTAGGTAGTAAAATAAATAGTTTACTGGACCTGGAGTCAGAAAGACCTGAGTTCAAATCCAGTCGCAGACACTTAAGAGGTGCGTATCCATGGACAAGTCACTTAACCTTTGTTGGTCTGACTTTCCTCATTTGGAAAATAGAGACAATAGCACCTGGGGTTATTATAAGAATAGAATGAGAAAATATTTGTAAAGTGCATTTCAAATCTTAAAGCACCATATAAATGCAAACTATTAGCTATTTGTGGGAGGTGGTATATCTAAAACAAAATAAACTCCAACTATGGAGGGAAGATTGTGAAGAAGGGAATCAAAGAAAGAGAAAAGGACTGAAAACATGTTATTGGGCTCTGGGTGAGGAAAAGAGAAAAGAAGCTGGGGAGCAAAAATAGATTATGCTAAACGTAGGGGCTGGTGTTGAGTTCACTCCTCTCTCTCTCTCTATCCTTTTCTCTATAAAGAGGGAATGGGGGAGAAGAGAAGGAAGAGCGTGAGAAAACAGGATGGAGAGAAATGCACAATTAATTACCATAACTATTTCAATCAGTTCTATGGCAATTAAATTGACAATCTAGATAAAATGGATGAATATTTATAAATATATAAAATGTCCTGATTAACAGGAGAGAGGACTTGAATACAGAGAACCTGAATCTCAGAAAAAGAAATAGAATAAGCCATAAACAAACTCCCAAAAGGCTGGAAAAAAAAAACAGATCAGATGGATTTTAAAACTAATTCTTTCAACTCTTTAAAGAACAAAAGAAGAGGTACTATCAAATTCATTCTATGAAGCAAATACAGTCTTTATAGTCAAACCATGGAGAATTATAACAGAGAACTATAGGTCAGTATTCTTAGTGAAAAATTGATGGAAAAAAATGTAAATAAGATATGAGCAAGGAAACTATAGTAAGAGATGACATATATTATATACAGTATG